>BSBK01006031.1:837500-1102323 GCA_027943335.1 Chamaecyparis obtusa | reverse complement strand
GTATCTATTACATCAAATTCGTTTAGAGCACAATTTCAACCTCATATGTTTTAGATGTTGGAGCCTTCCATTGAACAAGATTTGATTGCTAGTGTTCTTTTGACAAGATAAAATACTATAAAAAAAAGAAATCTATAATTTGATCCATTCATTAAATCTAAAATTAGGTATTATATCAATGAAGTGATGACATTTCCATAGAAAGAAATGGAGAAATAGTGTATTTAATATTATAAAAAAAATTATTCTTATTTAAAAGATTTCTAGCAACTAATTATTATCATGCACAAATGTTTCCTTCCAACTAACCCAAGTAGCCTTACAACCTAAAGATGATATGACAAGAAATCTAATGTTTACCTACTCAAATTAAAATTGTCCTCCATTATTAAACATGGCTTTTATGAAAAGTTTTTTTTTAATCTTTGTAGTAGGAGACCAATGCTTATCTTTACATTAAAAGATATGGGAGAGGACCCAATACCTAAACATGTTGCAATGGTTGTGATATTAGTTGCTAATTTAATACCCACACTTGCTGATTTAGTATCCAATATTTGTTACAACATTATACTAATAGTTGTGACTTTAATGTTGTTTTTTCTAATGATGACTACTCATAATTGAATGAAATGTATCCCTTGTTTTAAAAGCAACTAATAATGTGATGCCATGATGATGTTCAATTAAACAAGTATGGGGGTCCTTAATGCACTACAATTGATCTCACTTTTTTTTTGGACTATTTTGGACATCTTGAAAAAAAACATGCCGATGTGGCATCATATTTGATGACATGGCCTTGAAACCTTAGTTATAAGTACGAGACTTGCCAAGAACGTCGTTGTAAGGAAAATGAAAGTGATTTGACATTTCCACATAGAATTTTGAGAAGCACTAAATTAAGGTGCTCAACTACTAGATCCTCCCCCCTAAAACTCATTTTTGTTATTATTCAACTACTCAACCTGCAACTTATTCCTTTGTCAACCCAACCACATTATTTTCATTCCATGGAAGAAAATAAGTCTATATGAAATTGAAATTATTGAACATCATGGTTTGTTTTATGATGACATACTTCTAGGAGGAGTAACGAGCATGTGCATTGAAACATAATACTGTAGTGTTGTGGGAGGAATAATGGCTATGTGTATTTGACACATTTTTTAATTATTTTTTTTATTGGAGATATGATGGGTGTCATTTTATAAGTAGTATACAAATATTCCGTGATGAGTGTACAACTTAGAGTATACAACTATGCTTATGTAATGTGAAGTACCTAAATGGAATGAAATGTTAGTGTATAGATCCCCCAATTAATGTACATATGTAATTATTTAAAATAGTTGATAGATGGACCGAAACATGTAGTTATTTGATAAATCATAAAATGAAATGTAAAATATATAAGCTTAGTTTGAAAAAAAAACTGTGTCCCCTTGGTAAGGAACATGTACACATCTTGTGTCCCAGTATATCCAAGAGATCCTAGAAATGGACCTTGTCCCAAAAGAAGGTAAAAGTCACAAGAGATGTATGAAAAACCCTTTTAAAAGGGTGAAGGAGCTTGAGAAATACCATGTCTCAAAGTCCTTGGAAGCTAAGGAAATAAAGGAGACTGATAGTACCCCTCAGACTAAAAGGAAGCCCAAAAAATGGAGGTGGATTTGGAGGGCTCTGTCTGTAGTTATAACAAAATTGCTAAGGAGAAATGCAAAACTAGAATCAGGGAAATGGCTTCGAAGGAGAAGTCACTTTCAGCAAATGACTTCTCTACCACTGAGTCCATTGAGGGCTCTTCTGATGATCACCTTAGCTCACATAGGACTGGTGCCACTCCCCCTGAACCCCAAGCCAACTATGGAGATTCCTCATAGTAATACCCCACCCCTGGCCTCCCCCCATGACTAGCAGACCAAGTCCCCTCCTACTAAGCACAACTATGTGGCTTTGGATGGTAATGATAGGTTTAAGGGCTCCCTTAAGGTAAAGTTCTTGGAATTGGACAATGAGATATTAGGCCTCAAATAGAACATGTAGGACATCAAAACCTACATCATGGATACTAACAAGTTCACTCTCAAGGTCATGCATGCATTGGCGGTGACCCTATGCATTGTGCAAGATAAGTTGGCTAGAGGCAAATTGGAGGCAGCCAAAGACAACAAAGACCACTTTGTGTTCTTGCAGGAAGAGTGGGCCATGACCCTGATGTCCAAACATCTGGGTAGGAGATCCTAGCTTCCGCTGCTGCCATCAGATTTTTGTTTTTGATCGGGCATGTTGGCCCTAGTTTTTCTATGCTACTTTCCTATCTTAAGGTTAATCTATCTAATTCCTGATCTAGCCCTACATGGCACGATAATATTAATATGTTTGTTATTATCTTCTTAAGATACTTTGGTTCGTTATTTTTGAGAAGAACCGTTATGTCTATTTTTGATAGAGGTAGACTAGACAATAGTTTTTCTATTGACTTACTGATGTTGAACTGCTTATGACTAGTGCTATTAATATGTTGTTAATGTTATTCTAGTCCTTCTGTACTATAGGCTAGCACCCTCTTGCTAATTTTTTTCTATCAAAAACATGTACACATCTTTTTTTTATCTCTATTGAGCATTAATGATTATCATTAGTATCAAAGTAAGTTAAACACATCGATCAGTTACTTATATGAACCCAGTCGGTAAAAGAAAGCATCACAAGCTAGTCAGTTAAGTCTTTATACTGAGCATGAGATAGTTTTACTGAGCATCAGACACCAATACCGACCAACAGTAAATACTGAGCATGAGTGTAATTACCGAGCAGTATTTACAATGTTTACCAAGGATCACAGGAAACAACATAGGAATCAGAAATGGCACATCTATCTATGCAAACAGTTACAACAGAATCAGAAAATGTTTTACCAAGACCAAGGATAATTTATTGTTGAGATATTCATTAAATGCAATGAAGATCTTATGTAAATTATTTGATCTAGGTTATTTTTTTACACCATAGATCTTAGGGTTTTCACTAAGATGTTGAAACCTAATTTTGTATAAGTGGCATAAAGGAGTATGCTATATATTTGTATTTTACATTATTTTTGATGCGAACTGATGTATGAGTGAAGAAACACTTGAAGCACTAGCCAAACTTCAAGATTATCGGTTGACAGACAGAGCAGAACAATATTCAGAGTTTATCAGATTAAGGTAGAATAAGAATCAGGCTAACTGAGTAGTTCAGAGCAGAGATCTACATAGTATAAGGTGATATCTATTCAATACCTTATTCATCTGTATTAGAAAAGCTGAGTTGTCATTAGCAGATAGATACCTATTTCTTTCTAATCATTGTAATAGAGTTTTGGTGAAATCTCTTAACAGAGTAGACCTAATAGTCTTTTTGTAAATCTCTTAACCGAGTGCACACTCAAGTAGTGTTGTTTAAATCCTATCACTAGGTAGATCTAGCTGATCTAATATGTTACTCCTAACAGGTTAAGATCACCAGAAGTGATCAAAACTTGTATCCCTAATAGGAAAACCTTTTCTATCAGTAGTAGTAAAGAATTTGTGGGCATCATCCCCACCGCAGTTTTTACCTTCTAACAAGGGTTTATGCGTTACCAAAATACTTGTGTTATGGGACTGGTATATTTTTGATTTCATGTTATTTACTTTTACAAGTTGAATGGATGAATGATACATTCATTGGATACAAGTTATTTTTCAAGGTTATTATTATTTCTTGTTCTAGATTTAAAAGTTTTAAGAGTTGAAGTTTTTGTGGGCATTGATTCATCCCTCCCCTCTAAGTACCATATCTCTCCTAATCCAACAATTGGTATCAGAGTGCAGTTCTCTTATTGGATAGTTTAACCACTTAAGGGTAAAGATCTAGTCATGGAGAGGTATAAGTTAGATAAGACAATAGAGAATCAAAAGATTCAGATGCAGATATGTGTTGAGCAGTATAAGCAAGCTAAGGATGGACTGAAGAAATTACTGGTTGAAAGAAGGAACCTAGCTATTCTAAAAAATGAAGTTGATTACCATGAAAAAGTGATTGAGAATCTATTTGATCATATTAGATCTAGTTCTGGAAGCATTTTTGATGGATTTTAAAGTACAATCTCTGATTTGTCTGAAAAGAACCTTCACTTAACCGAACAAGTGAAAGCACTACAAATCAATTAGGAATCACAGATGGTGAGAATGGTAGAAATAATGAACAATGCTAGACAGGCTGAGCAAGAAAGAAATCTAGCTATTGAAGACCAAAGACAGATAACTGAACAACTTCAAGAAAAATAAAGTGAGATATAGAGACTCACTGATTGCCATTTCCAAATATCTAATCAAATGATTACTGTGAATCAAGAAGTCAATTGAGTAAATGGAGAATTGTCAAGAAGACTTGAAGATGTTGCAATACTTAGAGAAGAGAATGTGAAGTTAAGAAATGAAGTGAAAACTCAATAGAAGCACAATGAAATGATGAAATTAGCTTAGGATTATTCAAAAAAGATTGATGATTTTCTGATTAATCAAAGAAAATTTGGAAGCAAAGCTCGTTTAGGCTATACCGGTGAAGGAGAATCATCACAACAAGCTAAACAAGCCAACAACAGTCAAAGTCAAAGGTCAAAGACACTGTCATGTTATCACTGTGGCAAACTGGGACATACTTCAAATGTGTGTAGAAGCAAAGCACAAGGTAAATCTCCTGTCACTCCTAAGTTTAATGGTTATTGCTATTATTGTGGAAAGTATGGTCACCAAGCTTATGAGTGTGGAGCTAAACTGAACAAGAATGCTAAGAATCCTACCATGGAGAAACTATGTTATACTTGTAATAAACATGGACATACTGCACCAGAGTGTAAGGCAAAAATGAAGCAAGTCTGGACACCTAAGTAGAAGACACAACACAAGTCATATCAACTGAAGAGACAAGGTAATTCTTATGTTTAGGATTACAACACATGGGCTAATTGTATTGCATGTTGTAGATACGGGTACATTGCAGCAAACTTTAATAGGAAAAGATGGGCTAGACAATCAAGAAGGTGGAAAAGCACTGGAATGGCATGTTTGCATTGTCATAAGGTCAGTCATCTAAGCAAGGACTATAGAGATTGAGCACCAGAAGAAGGTCATGTATTTGAGAGTGGAAATACTATTGCAAATATCATGAGAATTAGGAACACTATGTGGAGAAAGGTATCTAATGAGAATGTTGAGTCAAGTAATGCTATCGATGAAACCTCATCCACTAGATTGGGTGACATTGGTACCTCCACCTAAGGTAACATAGGCATGTATGGGACTGACATTTCAAAATGATCATATTTTACATATAGTTCCTTATATATGATGAGAACATACCAAATCTACATAAATAAATATGCGTTATGGTTTATATGTTATGAGCTAACAAAGTCACATAGTCGGTAAAAGTTAGACTGAGCAATGGTTACTAGTCAATAATCACTATTCAAGGTTAACCGAATAATAGTATCAACTGAGCAAAGAAGTCTTGTGTTAACTGAGATGATGAAAGTTTGTAGTCATCACCAAGCTGACAGTTGTCACGAATTAGAAAGTAGGTCAAGCATTTATTGCATAAAGTTTTGAGCGGGAATATGGAAAATTCTATAAATACACTGAAGTCAAAGTTCATTTTTCACATTTCGATTTAAGAGAGCTAAAATTTCACAGAGCAAGTTTGAGCAAGAATCTTTCAAGCTAATTCAAAGTAGTTGCAGATTGAACCAAGAACATTCTTCGATACATTCTGAGTAAGTTGAAACCCTACCGACCATATTCTTTGTACTTATCGAAAACCTAGTTTTTTGAAATGGAATCTACTATGAGTTCTTCTAAAGTTGTGGAAGAAGAAGTTAATTTAATAGTGTCAGCAAGCTACAAGGAAGCTCATTATAAGTTACACCCTGAAGTAGCATCAAAAATGGATTCAATGGGTTCTTTTTCAAGCATTCCACCTAGGGTTTTGTTAACTGAAGACATATGATCATACATACACTATAAAATTGGGGAAATAGGTGATTTCAATATGTATGTTGTGTAACATGCTCTATGTGATGGAAAAATAAAGCTTAAAATAGAGCATAAATTGGTAGAGACACTTGGTTTTTCCAATTCCCTAAATTTCTTGAAGAATTTTAAGAATGAATAGATTAGGGTTGTGTTGAGCCACTATCATGAGGGAACATTCTAGCTAGATAGACCAATCAAGGTTACAAAAAGAATGATTAGCAGGGTTACTGGTTACCCTACCACCGATAAAGCCAAGGCATTCAGAAGTTCATCTAGAGCCGAAGTAGAGAAAAACACTGGCGCAACATGGGATGGTAGAGCACTAAAAATTGCATCAATTATGGATCCTGAAGTTAAGTTTGTAGCATATGTAATTGGGTATAAGATCTTTTAGTCAAGCAGGGCAAATAGTGTACTATGTAGTGCAGTTAACATGGCTCATAAAATGATAAAGAAGGGTCATCAGATAAAATTAGCCAAGCTACTACTAAGATAGGTTGAAGAAAACATGAAAACAATCAGTACACAGAATTCCAATACCTGTAAGTTTGGATCATTACTTGTATGTTTATTTTTCTATCTCCAGAAATTCTTTCCCTCTATTGGTCACATTGATTAGATAGATGATAAACCAATCACTTCACAAATTTTTGATATCATGAAAGGTTTGGGAGATAATGCTAAAAATATTATAGATAGTTATTTTGAGGATTTTAAAGTAAAGATGAATTTAAGAAGTATAATTTTGAGTTCCTTGGTCGAAAAATATGAGATGGACATTTGATTCTTAGTGAACACCGACCACACTATGATTAAAACATTTGAGCCGAGAATAAAATGGCTAGCACCAATGGGATATGATATGGATCAAGACTTCAGTTTGAAATCTATTGAAGCATTGTTGGCTTTACCAAATGACAAGAAGGTCGAAAGGTTTGGAACCTTTGAAGAAGCAAAATCAAGAATACAAATAGGACTTGTCATCGGTAAAATGACAAGAAAAGAAAAGAAAATGAAGAAAGTCTTAACTGAGCATTTTGGAGACTTATCTAACTCATCTAAGGAGTCACTGATTGAAACTAAAACTGAACGTCAGTTAATGTTGACTGACAAACCATATGATAGTGAAGAAACTAAGTCCGAAGAAGAAACACAATCTAAACTGGTGTCTCCCACACCAGTTCCAAAGAAGAGGAAGTTACCAGTGCAAATAGGTGCACACACAAGGTCATCAATTTTAGCTTCACCACCACATAAGAAGGGAGCTGTGAAGGTATAAAAATGAAAGGTTTCTACACTAACAAAGACATATGTAAAGAAAGGACCCAAGGTAGTAGCAGAGGCATCGAAGAAAAGGAGAAAGTTAATAAGAGGTAAGGAAGACCTAGAGGATGAAGAACTTAATAATGAACAATTCAAGGTTGTTAGTAACAAAGTAAGACCTATAGATGAGGTTGCTACAGATATAATTGAGAATGGAGGTCTCTCTGATCCGAAGCTGAAATGATTTGACAAAATGTCAAATGATGACCAAAACAAAATTGAGGAAGCAATCTAGATGATGATTCACTTTAAATGAGCCCCATTAGAGTTTTAAGGATCACTGCCCAAGGCATTAGAGGAACAAATAAATCAAAAGTGGTCATATGCCTTGGAAACTAAGAGAAAAATAAGGGAACAAATTCTAGCATCAGTAGCACCAAACCTATCTCTTGATGAGATTAAAGACCTTATGGATACATATGTGCAGAGATTAAAAATAAAAGGCCGAGCTATGCTAGTGTTAGATGAGAATCTGGTAGAACTTGATGAGTCTAGTCAAGTCATCTGGACTTCAATTCTTGCTGTCAGAGAGAAAAATAAGAAAATTGCATTTCAAAATTTGTCTAAAAAGAGAAAGAATTCTAAAGGAAAAAGTATATTCATTGATGATGAAACAACTAAGCAGACAATAGAGTCCCTTATATCATTTACTAAGGTGATTGATACAACAATTGGTCAGGAAATTAAGAATAGTTCATAGGATATACCGAATCTAGTAGTGATTTAGATTGAAGACACAAATGATAAGGATGTACTCATTAATGACATCACAAATGGTGATTCCGACGATGGGGATGAAGATGATGATGTGAATAATGCACTAGACATCACACAGGATGAAGCACAAGTTACTAAGTGTGCATTTCCATCATTACTGAGTGAGCTTCATGTACTTGTTGAAGTAGTTGAAATTATTTCATAGGAACAACCTGATGGCTCACACCCCAAGCAACCACAAGATACAATAGGGGAACAAAGCTCCGAGACACCTGTAGAGACAAACAAGCCTGAAGAAAAAGAGGCTACTGACACATACACAATGACACAAGAAGAGTCCAAAGCAACTGAGGCTACCCCACCTAACACAACATTAGAGGTTCTGTCTCAATCAACCAACACATAGGTTATTGAGGAGCAGAAAAAGGAAGATAATGTGTCAACCGGGAAGAAAACACTGAGAGCAGAAGAAAAGGCTATTGTTCTAGTTGCCAAAAGTTCACCAGAGGAACCAAAGAAGAAGAAGAAGAAGAAAAATAAAGGAAAAGGGTTGGTCACTCTAGATGAAGTCATTGTGATACGTGAGTGTGACTTGAGAACCCTTAGCCAAAGGAACTAAGAAAATATGTGCAATTATGTACCAAGAAAGCATCATAGGAGAAGTTGAGACAATAGAGAAAAATCAAGGAGATATTAGAAAATGTAAGAGATATTTTACAATAGGTTGTACCCAAGGTACATGTAGATGATGACACTATGATTATGGACCAACTTTCTACTCTCGCTGAAGGAATAAATGCCCCAGATGTTGATGCCAAGAAGAGAATTGAAGGAACAGTCGAGTCGAAGATACAAAATAAATTTGCAAAGAGAATAATCTAAGAAGTGGTAATCAACAAGGTTAAGCTATCAGAGGTAATAATTGAAAATCAATGTATTAGTAAATTAATTTGTCAAATCTTGTTTAAGCTATGCACTGTGGAAACCTTCACTGCTAAGATCAGTGAAAAGATAAAACAATTTGAAAATGAGATCAAAGCCAGTGCACAAGCTGCTACAACTGAGCCACAAGCTTTTCCAAAGCATATTTTGAGAGTTCAAGAACTTAGGCGGTTGATAATAGATCTTAGGAAACAAGAAGAGAGAGTCAGTGATAGGGTCATTGAAATACAAACTGAGCTCCTACTCTTCCTAATTTTTTTTGAGAAACATATTGTCAAAGCGGAGAAACTTGTTTCAACACCAGAAATTTCTATTTTGGATAACATCTTTGACATGCATGCACAAGTCGGTCTTGAGCACATTGCTCTCACCAACTTGAAAGAGGAATGGGAAAACCTCTTGGAGTCATTGAAGAAAACCCATCAACACATTTTTGACAAGTTGTAAGTATACATTTTTTTTTTTGTATTTGGCATTAATATCAAAAAGGGGGATAATAATGTATATGCCAAATATGTAAATAGATGCTTAGTATACTACACATTAGCAAGAGCATGCACCAAGGGGGAGTCTATAAATTTTTTATATGTATATGTATATGGAGAAGATACAAGTTTTGAGACATAAGATCTGTATACATTAAGGTTTTGATACTAATGCCAAAGGGGGAGATTGTTATCTCTATTGAGCATTAATGATTGTCATTAGTATCAAAGGAAGTCAAAGACATCATTTAGCTACTTATATGAACCCAGATGGTAAAAGAAAGCTTCACAAGCCAGTTAGTTAATTCTTTATACCGAGCACTAGACAGTTTACCAAGCATCAGACACCGATACTGAGCAACAGTAAACACAGAGCATCAGTGTAATTATCGAGTAGTATTTACAGTGTTTACCGAGGATCATAGGAAATGACATAGGAATCTGAAATGGCACATCTATCTATGCAAATGATTAAAATAGAATTAGAGAACATTTTACCAAGATCGAGGATAATTTATTGTTGAGATATTCATTAAATGCAATGAAGATCTTATGTAATTAATTTGATCTAGGTTATTTTTGTACATTGTAGATCTTAGGGTTTTCTCTAAGATGTTGAAACCTAATTTTGTATAAGAAGCATAAAGGAGTATGTGATATATTTTTATTTTACATCATTTTTGATGTGAATTGATGTATGACTGAAGAAGCACTTGAAGCACTAGCCAAACTTCTAGATTATCAGTTGACAAATAGAGCAGAACAGTATTCAGAGTTTATCAGATTAAGGTAGAATCATAATCAGGCTAACCGAGCAGTTTAGAGAAAAGATCTACACAGTATAAGGTGGTATTTAATTTAGTACTTTATTGATTTGTATCAAACAAGCTGAGTTGTCATTAGCAGATAGATACCTATTGCTTTCTAATCATTGTAATGGAGTTTTGGTGAAATCTCTTAACAGAGTAGATCTAACAGTCTTTTTGTAAATCTCTTAACCGAGTGCACACTCAAGTACTGTTATTTAAATCCTATAACTAGGTAGATCTAGTTCATCTAATATGTTACTCCTAACAGGGTAAGATCACCAGAAGTGATCAAAACTTGTAGCCCTAATAGGAAAACCTTTTTCTATCTGTAGTAGTAAATAATTTGTGGGTGTCATCCCCACCGTAGTTTTTACCTTCTAACAAAAGTTTCTACGTTACCAAAATACTTGTGTTATGGGATTGTTATATTGTTGATTTCATGTTATTTACTTTTACAAGTTAAATGGATGAATGATAAATGCATTGGATACAAGTTATTTTGCAAGGTTATTATTGTTTGTTTTTCTAGATCTAAAAGGTTTAAGAGTTAAAGTTTTTGTGGGCACTGATTCACCCCTCCCCTCTGAGTACCCTATCTCTCCTAATCCAACACTTGCAGACCTCAAATTTTGGGCGTTATTATTTTTACTAGTTAATTGATTCTCTTGGCTTTCACATTGTGGTTTTAATGGCTTCGTTGAAAATTGAGTTGTATAGTAAAGGTGGACTCTGTTGAGTCAGATAAATGTGTAAATGTGGATCATAGAATGGTGGGCTGGCCTTTTCTTTTTTTAAAGACACCTACATGCATGTGACTTTGTGTCATCGAAAGTGCACTATGAGTTTGCATAGAACATTGACATGTGAGGGAACAAAGAAATAATATATTTTATATTGTACAATTAAAAGAATGTGAGTGAAACAGTAAAATTTTCCTTCCTCCCAGGAACTCATAAATTATAACACTATTTCATAGCTATAATGCTAGACATGCCCATGTGGGATATTTCATTTTCTAGTGCAAATTGAAAGTTGTCCCTCAAATAACCCCTCTGTCCCCACTCAAGACAAAAGGAAATTTGCGTAGATTAAAAATGTTTTCTACTATCAAACATGCCATTTATGAATAGTATATTTATCCTTTGTTATCATTTATGAATGGTTTCTTATTTACATTAGTAACAAATACAAACTTGTCTCTTCTTTCTAAAGTCTAGATATAAAGAGGGAGATCCTAAAGAAAAAAACTTCGAACTAACAACACCTAGCTAAAAAATATACAATGGTTCATGCGTGGACTATTGGCCACACCAATACTCCTGTTACATAAACCACTTCATTTCTAAATTTTATCTATAGGATTGGAAGGCTTTTCATTACCAATATTTGTAATTGAAGATTTATGTTATGTTACCTCTTTGACCTAGAAATCAATCTCTATGAATTTAACTAAAGACTAGCAACTTGTGTCATGTAGAAAGAAACATATAAGTGAACCTTAAAAAATATACATACTTAGATGCAACTAATGAAAAATCACTTATGCATATGCATAGGTGTAAGGACTGAACTTTTGACACAAAAGCCACATCAACAATTTTCATAAAAGACAATGGAGTCATTCAACAAGTCAAAGGTCGAATGCACAAGTCGACTAGATACAAAGAGATTTTTGATAATATAGGAATAAAAGAAGTACAATTATGACCAAAACTATAAAAAAGATAGGGAATACCTCTATGTCTAAGAAAAGAGGAATTTTGACCCTCTGTCGAATGTAGAACATAATCACAATAACAAATTTTATCTCGACTCAATATAAATATTTCAACCAACTTGTGTAAATACCAAATCAAAGAGATATCGACCAACTATCAAATCCAAACAATGTAAGATTAGAAATAGATTAAATATGAACTTCCATTTCTAATGATAAATGTAAATGTCAAAGTATAGAAATACCACCATGTCGAATTCTAAGAAGCATATAGCACTGTAAAGGAAAACTTCCTTCGTGAAAGAAGCTTCAGAAACCTATTCAAAAAAGTTAGCTAGGGCGATAATTATTGTGGGAGTGCGTTTCCACCCTACCATGAAGCTTTAACGCTTCCCTAGAATAATGAAATATGTGCTACTTGATACATCCTCATTCAATTTCCAATATAACATGTCATGGACTTCCAAAAAATACAAAGCTTGTAAATCTACTTCCATTTCATACATATGGAAAATATTGTGCAAAAATTCTCATTTAATGCATAGTACATCATGTTTGATGGGTGCATTAAACATACATAAAGGAACATAAAAAAATTATTTTCTAAACTATCAAAAACATGTCAAGGTCATAATTTCTGTTAAAATCTCTTTTAGCTCAAATGATAAATATAACTTGAATTCATCATAGTACATGGAGAAATCCCAAGAATACACATATAACAATTTCATTTCATTTGTGAAGCATAAACTATAACAATGATTAACATATACTTCACAAATAGGTCTAACAAATTTACATGTCTAAGCTTTCCTCTCTATATATCTACTCATTAAGATTTGACTTTCACCTCTTTTATTTCTGTAGTATTGTAATAAGAAATAACCATATTCTAAATCATTATCAACAAGACATAGATAAACCAAATGCTTTAGACCTTACAAATTGCCTTCTTATGACCATATGTAATTACTTCAGAATTTCCATCTCTTAGAAATAAAGGTTTATAATAATGTGTTACAGAAATTTATATTTTGAATATTGTGTTTCTACCAGTGAGGTTTCAATTTAAAGTTCCATTAATCTTTAATAAAATTTGTGTTTATGTTCCGACATTTGAGAGGTTTGTCTCAAATATTATGCAAAGTTGTTTCATAGTTTTGATTACATAAATTAATATTATGCAAAGTTGTTTCATAGTTTCATAGTTGTACACTTCATAAATTAATGTTAATGGAGTTATGCCATACGTGTATACTTCATAAATCAATGTTAATGGAGTTATGCGATATTTGTATACTTCATAAATCAATGTTACCTCACATGTCCATTGATTAAAATATGACGGAACTATCAATCCAAATAAATAAAAGTGTTATCAACTAAACCTTAGTATCATGGAACTACACAGAGGTGGGTCTATATCAAAAAGACATCCTCTCTCAATCATTTATGCACAAAGGCCTCAGAGAAAATTCAAAAATTAAAAAACAAAAATTTGATCCATAACTCATAACTCATTTGTCTAACTTGGGATAAACAATGGCCATTATTGTTAAAATTAGGACACAAGATAAACTCGGACGCATCAGAATCTTGAAGAAATAAGAACTGAATTAGAGAAATTAATAACCCATATTCAATGCATAATGGATGATAGGTGTAATGACTGTGAGTTTAATTTCCAGAGTTGTGAATATATATGGATGTAAATTGGGAATGCAATGAATAAATGAATGTATTAATAAGATTTTCCCTCATGAGTTTTGCTACTACAAACTCTCTTTTTCAAAACTCGTAAATGAATTGCTTCTTTTTCAATTCCTTTTCCCTGGTCAATAACATAAATTTCAAATAATAGCTCATTGATGTCTTATGATTTGCACCCTAATTTCGGAATCACCAATGCCCCTTAATAAAATTTCATACAGATCTTAATGTAAAAGAGCAACTACAGTGAAATTCACAAATCATAATCAGTTTATGATGACAATTTATCTTCGAAACTCATTTCTTTGAAGCTTAATATTTTACATGCATGCCACTTAATTTCACATTGAAAACAATAGTAAAATCCACAACACATTCGAATACAGTCAATAAGCATGGATAAAACCCTCAAAAAATCAAAATGCAGAATCGATGGATAGTGTAAATTCCTTAGAGGATTCAAGAAAATTTTAGAATATTCAATCCAATTGTAAATAATAATTCTAATCTATTCATTTTAGCTTCCTCGATGATAAATAAACATATGGAATTCACCTTTCAACTCAAACTATAAATTTATATCTCAATCACCCCTACATTGAACAACCCGCTCCAAATTGATCTTCCCTGATGTTCTACATTGAACTAATCCATGAACTGCCCACCCTCAGATTTCTAGCTATAATAATATAACAATTTTGATAACAATTCTTCCCGTTATTATAGTAAACTAGGTAGTTTGTAACGCTACTTCCAGCTAAGGTCGTTAAAAAAAAGATTGCTGAGCCAATTTTTCTTAGGTTTGTTTGGCTATTCACTTTTCTTGTTTTCCTAGTAGTACATCACTACATCATTGCTATTCAATTAGAGTTTTGAAGTTTTTAATGGATCTTCAACAAACTAGTACATCACTTCTATTCACTTTTATTGTTTTCCTATTGTAATACCCCAAAAATGGGCTATATGTTCATTAACCTCCTACATCGACAAATCGAATGAAATTGACATCGAAGTCCTAACCAAAGGCACATCTAAACATCATCGAATTATAATTGATTATCTTCAATTCTGCATCGGGGAGTATTCCTAGCAATATTCCTAATTATCTTAATTATCTTTAATTTAATAATTATTTGGCGATAAATCACTTTTATCCTAAGTTTGATTAATTGAATATTTTCATATTTAATTAATTAGATTTAATATTTGCCACTTAATTGTTTAATTAAATTTAATTCTATCCATTATTAATTATAGTATTTAATTTTGACAATAAATCCAATATCCTATGATTAATTAATTAAATCCTTATTTGATTAATTAAAGCATGTTGTCATTATTTAATAATATAGTTTTTAATAAAAGTTTGAATAAATAGTTAATTAACCCATAAATTAATTATTTATTTTCAAAAATCAGTTGAGTTGAGGATAAATCACTTTATTTATTTATTTAATTCTTAATTATTATGCACATTCAAAAGAAACAGTTAAACTCCAAATCAGAAAATCAATGCAAGTGTTGACTTTTTGGAACTCAACATCCTTTTGGAGTTCAAAAAGCTGATCTAAACTCTAATTTGAGTTAAAAAGCTATTTTTGCATGCCTTTTGCATGATTTTGAGAATTGACTATCTTGCATGATCAGATAACTCAAAAATCAACCTGAGTTATTTGAGTGATTTATGGCTTTCCTCCATGCACCTCCAAAGCCCAGGATTTCTATAAATTAATGCTTCATCTCTTACCAAATCATCTCATATTTTTGCACAACTACGTTATCGAATTAGAATTAAAGAATCAAAGCTCTTGCGAATCGACATCTATTGTGAGATCAATCTTGTTTTTGGCACTCATTTAGCATTCATTGTTAGCTCAATTTTCATAGCATAGAATTTATAGCTTTCATATCATTGTTAGATTAGCATTGCATATCAATTTTCATCTAGCATTCATAGAATATCAGTTTATCATTCCTATTGCATAGAAAATCCAAAAAAATAGCTTAATTTGCATTCATTTTCATATCTAGAATTGCATTCAAAATCCTTCATTTAGGTGTCGTCTAGGTCACTGATCTCGATAACAATCTAAGGACAGCAATCTCGCACTTATTAGAAGGCAGTAAATCGCATGGTTAGTTTAGCTTTCAATTTCGCATGATTTTGATTATCAGTAATCTCTAATGTTTTACTGAGTGTTGTGTTTACAGATCAGGTACAATTTTCACACACACATTTCTGGTGCCCACCGTGGGGCCCTGAAATAGGTTTCCAATTCAATTCTATCATTTTCTATCTTTTTCTTCTCGGGATCTATGCAAAACTGTGATTTTTAATTTTTGTCCGTACCATTGTCGTACGAGTTTCTGACAAAAGTCATATGATAGCATACCCACTGTTCTATGGTACTGGACCCACTGTCGTATGAGTTTCTATCACATCGAGAATCATTTCAGTCAAATATATTATCGTCTAGGCCTTTGACTGTCGTTTCATCAGGTACCCAGTGTCGTACGAGTTTTCAGACTGTCATCTGGGAGCCTACCCACTGTCGTACGAGTTTTTGTACCAGTTTTGATTGTCGTTTCATTTTTCAGAGCAGAGTATCAAATTTGATTTTTATATTTCGGCTAACTGCTAATGTTGACAATTGAAATTCTCTATTTTTGATTGATCTCTGCTGGTTTCGATTGGGAAAAGCATAAAAATTGCTAAAAATTAGGTAAAATCTACTAAGCGCGTTGCAAGGATCACTAGGTATTCTCCTTGTTCTGAAAATATTTCAATTTGGACTTAAAATAAATCTCTCATGTGTCAAGCTTGTGTGCCTTTTCATGCTTTTGATCTATTTCTACACACTTGCATAATTGGATACTAGGTTGTGATCCCTTAAGGATTCATTAAGTAGTCTTAGAATACTTGTGATGGATCTTGATTGCTATCTTGGGTTATTAGACTCACTGAATCCACTGGCCCCTCATTTCTGCCCCGTGGTTGCAAGCTCAACGCCACATTAAAGGGGAGGGGTCAACAGGAGAGAAGCATTAAGTGTTCCACTTGGCAACCCTTTTGTGCATTTAGGAACTCACTTGTTTTCTAAGTTGTGGACTCATTTTTAGCTTGTGTGAGGTGTTAAGTGTTCCACCTTGTGGACTCATCTCATATTTTCTTTAAGCGTTAAGTGTTCCTCTTTCTACTTTTTGAGTGCTTTTGGTAGATTTTCTTTCAGAACATACATCTGTGCTCACATAGTAATTAGGCCCTATGAACACTATTCATGATTCTTGAGAGATTGGATTCCTAGTGAAATCCTTCCTTGATGACAGAATCCTTGTAGGTAGGGAGGATACTTAGTGCGTTTCACATTCATCTTAGTTAGTGAGTCTTCCCTTATTGATCAATACATTCTCTCTCTAGAGAGGTTGATAGATCACGTGGGGTTGATATCACAAGCTTTGGTGAATCAAAATTGGTTAGTGCATCTTCTCTTATTGATTGATACATTCTTTCTCCAGAGAGGTTGATAGATCACATGGAGTTGATATCACAGACCTTGGTGGAACAAAACTTTGTCTTAGCGTGTCGGATTAATTTGCTTGCTTTGTTTGGGTTAAAAGTGAAGAGGTGTTAAAAACCTTGAATCTAGAGCCAAGTCCCCATGTGGTATAAATCTGTGAGTCACCTTTAGAGAGGGTTAACCGTAGCAGACAATCCCTTTTACAGGGCAAACTGCGTTGACAAAACCTCAAGCGGTCATAGCCATTTCAGATGTGGTAGTGACAGCCGCTATATAAATGTCCTTGTGGAAGAAATCTCCACGGGTATGGTTCATTGTTGGGTTGTCAGATCTCCCTAGCAGCTCTTGAAGATTAAGTTCTCGGACTGTGTCAAAACCCTGGTGCGCCGGGATTGGAGTTCACCCCTTTGAATCATAAAAGTTGTAGAGTCAAGCCATTACTAAAAACCTTAGAGAGGCCAAATTTTCATTTTCAGGTATATGTGTGTTATTGCAAAACTTTTCAGAACATACACAATTAGTACTCTCAGGGATTAGCACCATTTGGTCACTTGATTGTTCATGCGCAAGGTTGCTTTTGCCCTTGTTCATTATTTTCAGACGTGCTTGAAATCACTTGCTTGCTATTCTGCATGCTTGTTTATCTACTTGGCTATTAAAAATGATCAAATCTGGTATAACCTTCAAAATCTGGATAGTACAATTTGCAAACAATCCAAAATTGAAAACCTTAAATTTTGCAAAAATTGGCGTAAAATTCTTTCTGGAGTCAACTTTCATTTCAGCCAGTCAAAAGTCATACAAGTTTTGTCAAAACTCATTTTAGTGTAGCCCATATGTCATATGAGTTACTACCCAGTGTCGTACGAGTTTTCATGCCAGCAAATTCAAAAGAAGTCAAAATCCTGTTAGCAACTGTCGTTTCGTTGCTGCCCAACTATCGTACAAGTTTATCAACTGTCATTTCATTGCTGCCCAACTGTCGTACGAGTCTGTAGAGTGTCATTCGGGAGATTTTAAGAGAGTTGTCAGAAATTGTCAAATTGCAAGATATCCAGTGTTTCCAGCCTAGTTCCAGAATCTGTCAAAAATATCATTGTGTCAGGAACAGAGCAATAGCTATTGAGAATCCTATCATTTTCTGAGAGTGATCTTTTGAATCCAATCTAGTCTTCTGTTTGTTCAATTTGAGTCCTTTTTATCTCGTGTCAAAACCTTGTCATAACTATCAATCTTCAATCAATCTTCAAAAATAGACTAAGTGTTGGGAACTTGTGTCCGCTATCTTTTGGGTGATCTATCCCATACATCTAGGGCATAGTTTCCTTCACCCACATCTTATCTGATCTTCAAAGCTATCATCATCTTGACAAGGTTGCGTCATTCAATTTTCTTGAATCAAATCAATCTTCAGTTGTCTTCGTCCTTTTCTTCTGTTTCATTCAAAGTTAATGGTGGAGACCAGAGCTTCTTCACACAAGAAATCAGAAGGAACATCTCAGAACTTACTTTTGCCCAATACCCCCGGGGCCAACTCTTGAACAACTCATCAAATCTGGTATCTACGAAGATGATGGTCTTGGTAACTTTCAATTAAGACCTAGTTATCTACCTCCTCTATCGACTCACAGAGGTAATCAGAAAACTCCTCCTCAATCTATTCCAGAGAGTCCAAAAACTCCTATCATGTCTCTAGCAGGGACAAACCATGGTTCTCTAGGAGGAGGATCCCAAGGACACCCTTCTCAACATCATGCCGACCAAGAACCTACCCCCTCTGAAATCCACCGATGTCAGAATGATGATGAATTCAAAAGAATGATGAGGCATTTCTTGAAAGTGGATAGAGAGGCATACTTTTTACAATTAGCCCAGGAAGGAGCTAAACTTCCTCCCAACTTCAATGTCAAAGATATCATCACACAAGAGGAAGAAACTCCACTCACAGCTATGACAAGACAGATGCATGCTATGCAAGTTGAACTTAACAATCTTAAGAAAGAGAAGGAACCTAAAGAGCTCTCCATGGAGGCCCTATGTCCTTTTCCGTTTGACAGAAACTTGTATATGTCACCATTTCCAAAGAAAGTGGAGATACCAAAGTATGAAAAATATGACGGACACTCTGATCCTCAAGATCATGTCAGAGAATTCTGTACACACTCCATAGAATTCATGCATGATTAGACCTATTTGATGCATCTTTTTCCTAGATCCTTAGGAGGTGCATCCATTCAATGGTTCTCGAGATTACCCTCTACGATCAAAACTTTTGAGGAATTGATTAAATTGTTTTATCAACAATATTCCTACAACATTCAACACCCAATTACCATGATCGATATTTGTAACCTCAAACAATATCCAGGGGAATCATTCTTAACTTTCCTCAAGAGGTGGCGAAAGAAGTTTTCTTTATATGCTAGACCGATTCCCAAAATGGAAAACTTGAAATCTTTATCAATAGCCTTGTTCCAGAGCTCAACTATCCATTACAAATGCAAGATCATGTATCGTTTGATAAAATGGTGGATAACGCAATCAAGATTGAGAAAGTACTTGTCAAGAAAGGAGAAATCACACTTCAAAAGGACAAGTCTGAATTGGGATCTAACTCAAAAGATAAAAACAAGAGCTGGAATCAAAACAAAGGTATTGCCAATGATGGTGTTGTTGACATTGTCTACACCCCATCAAAGGCACTGGCCTACAATCTCACCCTTGGCACCAAAGCCATTAAAGCTTCAGAGCAAAAATCTGCTGAACCATCTCCAAAGAAGCCATTCAAACAATGGGATAATAAATGAAAGTTTACTCCACTTGGAGAATCTTTGGAATCTTCCCTAAGAACTCTGATAGCTGATAACATCATCTCTTTACCACCAATCCAAAATCCTGATCCAGAGCCAAAACCATATTGGTGGAAAGATAATGAATTCTGTGCTTTTCATCGAACCAAAGGCCACAAAACCAATGGATGCTTCCACTTGAAACATACCATTCAAGACTTGATAGATCAAGGGGACATCACGATTGATAATCCAACCAGCAATAATGATCACACAGCATTTACAGAACCGTTTCCACAACATGGCAAGGGAGTTTCCACTTCTCAGCCTAACATGGGGGCAAAATTCAACTACGCTTACCCTGGAAACAATGCTGTCATCAATATGGTTGAACCATGTCTCTCTGAGAGCTATAATGTCATCACAATTGTATGAAGAGACAGAAATTATTCCTCAGCTAATGCGATTACCAGATCCCAAGCTCAAGCTCATCTGAAAGGACAAACACCAAGTTTATCTATTGTCCCTAAGATACCTTTCAATCTCACATCTGCTTCTAAACAAAAGGCTGTCTCAAAATATTCCAATCCAAAGGAGACAAGACCTACATCTTACAGCATCGTCCAATAACTCTAGCATACCAATGCCAAAATCTCTATGTTTGAGTTACTTTGAATATCTCCAGCTCACAGAGATGTCCTAGACAAAGCTTTGCTCAGCTCTAATGTTCTTGATGACCTAGATCTAGACAGGTTCCAGACTATGGTTGGTCATCTAACGTCTCCGCAATATATCTCCTTTTCAGAGGAAGATGACAACTCTTTGAGTCACCCACATAATCAGCCCTTACACATAGAAGTCTTGATCTAGAACCGTCGAGTCAAACGTGTGTTGATAGATGGGGGTGCAGGCCTCAACATTTGTTCTTACAACTTAATCACACAGTTGGGATTCTCAGAGGTGGCCATTGATCCTCGAAAGAAGATCACCATAAAGGCCTATGATGAATAGGAAAGATCTTCTAAAGGCACCATTGTCTTACCCATCTGAGTGGGTTCGGTCATCAAAGATGCCACATGTCAGGTGCTCGATCTACCATTGGCTTATAATATCCTTCTAGGGAGACCCTAGATCCATGAAATGCAAGCCATTCCTTCTACGTATCATCAATGCTTGAAATTTCCCTATGAAGGAGTAGAAGTTACTATCCTAGCAGATCTGAGTACAACTTGCAATACATTGAAGGAAAGTGTCGATAAGATTATTCCCAATAACAGAGAATCTTCTATCAAGCAACAAAATGTGGCTTCCACATCCAAGATGGAGGACATTGCTAAAGAGATCAATATCAAAGAAAAGGGGATGGGAGAATACACGATAGAACCAGTCTTGTCTCTGACATCTCTCCCAATCTCACCCAAGTCATATGGACAATCTCTGAAGAAATCTAAATCAGAACCTAAGGAACCTATGGAAGCATACAAAAGAAATTTTGTGGCGGAGCAAGTATCCAAACAAGAATTTGAAGCGGAGGAAGCTGTGTTGGCATGGCTATATAAAGATGATTCTGGATCTAAAATTGTTCAACCTAGTGAATCTATAGCCCCTACAATCCCTTCTACTTCATATGGTCCAGGGAAAAAATTGATAGCCAAGATGGGATATTCAGGTCAAGGTCCTCTAGGAATCAAAGGAAAGGGTATTGTGGCACCCATTCCACACATTGGTAGAGCAAAAAAAGATACTGGTGGCTTAGGCTTTAAGAAGAAACCCTATCATCTCAAAGGTGGTTGTTCTCATGTCATAGAACAAATTGCACCAGGAGAACCC
This sequence comes from Chamaecyparis obtusa, assembly GCA_027943335.1. Classification (NCBI taxonomy): domain Eukaryota; kingdom Viridiplantae; phylum Streptophyta; class Pinopsida; order Cupressales; family Cupressaceae; genus Chamaecyparis; species Chamaecyparis obtusa. The sequence continues at coordinate 1,080,421 of BSBK01006031.1, read as the reverse complement.
CTTCTTAAGAAAGAAGAAATAGAACCCTTAGATGATGATTCAGATATCTCTGAGCTTATCCCCTATGAGAAATTACCTGTGGAAATCACAAATCTTCTTGACATGGAAAATGATACAATAAAGCGAATCAATGTAGTAGAAACACGAGAACCTACTATAGTGCCTGAGATGGTTGCACCACAAGAACCAGCTAATCTCGAAGGCAATCAAACTGATCAAGAAGAAGGGGGTAGTTATTTTGACACTGATTCCCATGAATATGAATTCAAGTCAGAGACTGAGGGTAATCCTTCTTGGGGTATTCATCCTAATTTCATGCATTTTCTGAGATTTCCTAGAGATCTTGATTCAGAAGCTGAGTCAAATGACTATGAATGGGATGCCATTCCAGAAGAAGATGAGCTTATAACAGAGAAATATATTGATGTTATTCACCAATATGTATCTCAACCTAACATAGGTCTAGAGAGAAACAATGAGCTTAACGAGTTTGATCCACCTATGGCTGAAGAGGACTCCCATGATGATGTTGAGCCTATTCATGAGTTAAACATTTTGAGCTATAATATCACCTTTGAACTTGAGCGTTAGGTTAGGACCAATGATGACATATCCACATCCGTGAACACAATATCCCAAGCCTTTCCCGCTTTGACTATCCAACGCCTTGATCTTATCGACCAAAATTCTACGAACCCAAGCCATGGTGTTTACACCTTTCCAAATGACTATGCCCTTGCTTGCTACCTCAATGCAGTCGAGCCTATGAGGACTTCCATCAGTGAACCAAGCGTCAGCATGATTGAGTCAGACATCAAATATCTTAGTCAAAAAAATAAAAAGAAAAAGAAAAAGAGTTCTGAGGGTGAAAACCACTTCGTGGCAGTCTTAGAACCTACAAAAGTAAAAAGAAAAGACGTATCTGAAGGTGAAAACCTCCCTGAGGTGCCTGCAGATGAGATATTTGATGTCCTTCTAAGTCATTTACAAGATAGATCTCCAATTCTGATTGAGCCCACTCAATCCATCAATTTGGGTACAACAGAAGAACCACAATTGGTACATGTAGCGGAATCCTTATCAAAAGAAGAGAAATAGAAATTCACTACATTCTTATCAGAAAAAAAGATCAAATTTGCATGGAGGTATTCAGATATGCTAGGATTGGATCCCAATCTCATCATGCACCATCTATCCGTTGCTCCTACAGTAAAACCAGTCAAACAAAAATTGAGAAAGATGAATCCTCATGTTGCACTCTTAGTGAAAGCAGAGCTAGAAAAACTCCTAAAAGCTAGATTCATTCATGTCATAGACTACGCTGAGTGGATATCCAACATTGTACCTATTTCAAAACCAGATGGTTCAATCTGAGTGTGCACGGACTTCAGAGATGTGAACAGAGCCTACCCTAAGGATGATTTTCCACTGCCTAACATTGATCTGATAGTGGACATGACTGCGGGCTATGAAATGTATTCCTTAATGGATGGCTTTTCTGGATACAACCAAATCAAAATTGCTCTAGAAGATCAAGAGAAAATAGCTTTCACATGTGCTTGGGGAACCTTTTGTTGGAATGTTATGCCATTCAGACTCAAAAATGCTGGAGCTACATATCAAAGAGCCATGACATCTATTTTTCATGATATGATACATAGAACAATGGAGGATTACGTGGATGATACCTTGGAAAAATCCATGGTTAGAACTGAACATCTAACAGACTTGAGCATGATCCTCAACAAAATGGAAAAATTTAGTCTTTGACTAAATCCTAAAAAGTGTGCTTTTGGAGTCACTTCTGGAAAGCTCCTAGGATACATCATCTCCAAGAAAGGTATTGAGGTCGATCCAGCTAAGGTGAAAGCTATCATAGATTTGCAACCTCCCAAGAATATCAGTCAAATGCGAACTTTGTAGGGGAGAGTACAGTCCATCAGAAGATTCATATCACAGTTAGCTGACATATCACAACCTTTCACAAAGACATTACATAAAGGTGTGACCTTTGAATGGAATGAAGACTGTGCAAAGAATTTTGATCATATCAAGAATTACCTCTCGAATCCTCCTATCTTAATGCCTCCTATTCATGGGAAGCCATTAATATTATATGTCTCCGCAACAGATACATCACTGGGGGCATTACTCGCACAACAGGATGAGAACAATAAAGAAAGAGCCATCTACTATATCAGCAGAACCTTAGTGGCATATGAGAAGAATTACTCAATGATAGAGAAGGCATGTCTAGCTGTGATTTTTGCATTGCAGAAACTGAGACACTACATGTTAGCTCATACCACTCATTTGGTAGCTAAGATTGATCCACTGAAATATCTCCTAAGCAAAGCTGCCCTCACAGGTAGACTAGCTAAATGGGTCATGCTCTTGAGCGAATTTGACATTGAATATGTTGAAAGAAAAGCTATCAAAGGACAGGTCATTATGGATCAATTAGCTGAAGCACCACTGTTTGATAATACACCCATGCAAATGGAATTTCCTGATTCCTCTATCATGCACCTCTCTTCTAGAGCATGGAGATTATTCTTTGATGGCTCCTACACACAGAATGGATCTGGGGCAGGCATATTGTTCATCACTCCTCAAGGATACTCGATACCAAAAGCATTCCGACTAAAGTTTCCTTGCACAAATAATATTGCTGAATATGAGGCACTTCTCAATGGTATGAAGATGGCAATACAGTGGAGAGTTACAAAGATGCACATTCATGGAGATTCACAACTGGTTATCCACCAAGTCAATGATGTGTACCAAACCAAAGATGATAAGCTCATTCCCTACAAGAGAATGGTAGATGATTTAAAGAAATACTTCATCTCTATCACATTTGAGCAAATACCCAGAACGGAGAATAAGGCTACCGACACAATGGCAACACTATCTACTCTCTTACAATAGCCTGAACATGAGCTACGCTACAAATTCCTGTTGGAAGCCCTATCCTATCCTGCATATGACTCCCCTGAAACCCACATGATCTGCACTGTTGTAGGTTATGATTCATCCCGCTACAAAAATCTTTTCTCCTATCTCCATGACCAAATCATCCTTGATTCCTTTAACCGTTTTGAGAAATGAAACCTTATCTGATCCGCATCCCGATATGTCATCATTGGTAATGATCTGTACAAATGAGGTCTAGATGGTACATTACTTAGATGTTTAGAACAGGAAGAGTCTCAACGTGCATTAGACGAAGTTCATGAGGGTATATGTGGGTCACACTTGAATGGTTTAACGTTAGCTCAAAAACTTATTAGGGCTGGATACTATTGGCCTAAAATGGAGAAAGAGGCTATTAAATTTTCTAAAAACTGTCAACAATGTCAAGTACATGGAAACTTGATCCATGCTCCAGGGAGAGATCTGATTCCCTCTACTACATAATGGCCTTTTCAACAATGGGCATTTGATCTCATAGGTGCTATCCATCTACACTCATCTAATGGACATACCCATATAATCATAGCTACAGATTATTTTACAAAATGGGTAGAAGCAGTTCCTCTAACACAAGCAATGGGGAAATAGATCTCTATGTTCATCCTGAACTACATCATTTGCAGATATGAGATCCCTCATTCTATAGTCACAGACAATGGGGGACAATTCAAAAACAAGGATCTAGATGACTTATGTGCTAAATTCAAGATCACTCAACATTGGTCATCTATCTACTATCCTCAAGGGAATGGACAAGCAGAGGCTTCAAACAAAAATCTCCTGAAAATCTTGCATAGAACAGTGAATAAAACAGGAAGAGACTGGCATCTCATGATCAATCCAGCTCTTTGGGCCTACAAAACTAGTATCAGAACACCTAGGGGGGCTACACCTTTTTCTTTAGTTTATGGGTCTGAAGCGGTACTGCCTATTGAGGTTGAAATCCCATCACTTAGAATCAGAATGCAGGGACTTCTAACTGATGAAAACTATAGAGTGTCTAGGTTACAAGAACTTGAACTATTAGATGAACGTAGACAAGTGGCGTATGATCATCTCAGAGTGTATCAGAAAAGAATATCTAGAGGCTACAACAAGAAAGTCCAACACAGATAATTTCAGGTTGGTGATCTAGTGTTGAGAGAAAATCCTAAAAATCAATCACATCGAGAACGCAAGGGGAAGTTCTAACCCAATTTGCTAGGTCCCTTTGTTATCACTACTAATTTTGGCTCTGGTGCCTATCAACTCTCAACGACTGAAGGAGAGGAGCTCCGAGAACCAATCAACATTCTCCATCTGAAGAAATTCTATGCCTAAGGCATTCAGTGCTTGGTAAATGTCCTGAAAAAATCTTAAAAATCTGAAAAAGTCCTAAAAAAATGAACATCTTGGTGAAAACCTAGAAATAGGCGCCTTGATGATTCACAAAAAAATTGAAAAATATCAAAAGTACAAAAAAATTAAAAAAATGAGAAAAAAAAAGTGCCTTGGTGAAAACCTGGAAACAGGCGCCTTGGTAGCAAAAATAGAATCTCTACCAAGATGGTGAAAACTTGACAAATAGGCACCACTTGTTCAAAATGCTCCATCTATCAGTGCAATCTTGGTCTTTCCCAGCTTTCAGTCTGCTTTAGTCTGTGTATATCCTTGTTTCAATAAAGTCAGTTTGTGCATCAATCAGCTTGAGTGTCAGTATCCTATCAATGTCCAAACTTGGGGGCAATCAATGTCATATCCTATGGTCTCCAATGTATCTTAGATGTTTTGTATCTAGTCAGAGTCCTTCGAAGCTTCAAGTTGAGTTAGTCAGTCAGTCTCATCTCCAGAAAGGATTTTGCATCTACAACAACAACAATCAAACATCAAAACAAACTGAAAATGATCTATGCTTCATGCTTTTATCTCCTTGTATACTTACTGATTCGCATTGAGATTTTTGCATTTTTTTTCCCACGAACTCTTTGATGATGTCCTTTACCAGATTTAGAGAGTGATGACTGGGGGCATAATCTTTTCTTGGTTTTCTGCTTGTATGTGAAAATCTAATAACTTTGGAAATTCTGGATTGAAATGGTGTCCGACTGTAAGAGCCTCTATCTCGAATTGGATGGCCATGCATACCTCGACCATTGATACCCGGAAAATTCAAGGAATTTTGATCTAACTATTATCTTTTTGAAGTGAATTCTTTCTCCTACTGTGAAATGCGATCTTGCCTAAGGATGTGAACGATAAAGGGTCACTACGGGTAATTCACACTGGATTTTGAATGATCTCTAAAACTATTTGATGTGTTTGCAATGCAAGGCATATTCAGGTCATCACGACGTTCATGTTTTGATGCTTGTACAAATTGCTATATCAAAATGGACATGATGTTCAGGTCATCCTGGCATTTGTTCCTTGGTGCTTATATCTAATCTGACATTTTGAAAACAAAATCAATATTCATATATCCCTAGTTGTCTGACTAGTGGGTGTTGTATTGATTCTTGCGCGTTACAAATCAATATTCATATGTCTATGGTTTTATAGCTAGTGGGCATTGTATTGATTTATCCGGTTACCTAAAAGTTTAATGATGATTACAAATCGACACATGATCAGTGACTAGGTCCTAGGTCTTAGGTTGCATGTCTCTTTGCATTTTCCACTTTGCATGATCTCACAAATGGCTAAATACAACTTCAACACTTAAACAATTCTTCAATCGCCATCTTCAAATCTAGCAAGAGCTGAACCTAACTCAAAGGTCTCTTCACAGAATAGCAAGCAATGATCCTCCTGGGTTAACCATCTTTTTGACATAAGACTGAGTACTTGTCTTCATCAACCTGCAAAACATATCATGTGCATCGTTGCATTTACATATCATATCATAAACATTTGTTGCATTACATTTACATCCATTGCATAAAAAAAAAATCCATATTTCCATAATCATTACATCTACATAACATTCATACATATGAAAGAAATCATTGCATTGCATTGATCCATACATACATTCTACACTACTCATAGTATTAACATCACATGATATCATCATACATCAACAAAATGAGAAGTACACATGATGTCACAACCAAAAATCTCGATCTCATCTATATATCAGAATCTCAAATAGTCAGGGGTGCACTACTGGCATAAAGTACAAAATAATGAGCTCCGTAGAGCTATCAGACACAACAATGTATCAGATATAAAGTAACAGATGAAAAGAAAGGAAATCAACTCTTTGCATGCTCCTCTGCATCTGGTGGGGGAGGAGGTGGTGCAACTGGTATGGTCTCGGCTCTCGGTGCCCTAGCTCCCTCTGATGCTAACATATACTGGGAATAAGTAGGCACTCTCTATGTAGTAGGGACTACTGCATAGTACATAGAAACATAATATGAAGCCCACGTAGTCTGATGAATCACCTCTGCCTGTAATCTCTGTATCTCAGTGTGCTGCTCTGTCCACTACCTATCTGCCTCTCGATGCCTCTCCTCTAATCTAGCATTCTCTATCTTCAGGTCCCGGACCTGAACTCTCAGTCATCTGATAATCTCAGTAGAAGTAGGAGGAACTGCAGGCTCTACATCAGCGGCTAGCATATTGGTATCTTGTACTGGCTATGCTAGCTGATCTGCGTGTGAAGAAGTGCTAGCCCTGTGCACCTTATGGCATCTAATCTCAGCACCCAAATCGAATGTATCATCTGCACTTGTACCACCTGCAAACTGCTCAGCTACTAGAACCTCATTTGCGGATCCTACTCTGCCCAGTGTGCCACTCTCACCTCTGCTCCATCTCTGTGTCCCAGAAGATGTACTTGCTGTAGATGTAGATGGATGTGGAGGCCTCGCATGTCCTGATACTCTCTATGTAGGAGCAATAGCTCTCTGCCTCAGAGGAGTAGGGTGTACCACCTGTGGTCTCGATCCTACTCTCATAGGAGCCCCTGTAACATCCATCGCCTCCTCCATGGAGGGTATAAGCTCTGTAGGATCAAAAAATCAGTGGATCCTGTGATCAGCACGCCATGTGATGTATGCATCTGTAACCCCAACATCAACCACCTATGAAAGATAGTCCCAATCCCTACCAATGATGTGACTATACTCATTAGCACATAAGGAATAACTGAGTCATGGTGTCCATCCGAGCCCTATCTCACGCACAATGCGGGCATAAGTAGCATACTCCTGTGGGACATCCTAGATGCATCCATGCTGATGCTAGACTCTGGTAATCAAAAATCTCTCCAAGACGGTGGAGGTCCATCTGATCAATATCCTGCTCTGGTAAAAAAATGAAAACTACTCTCTCGCAGTAGGCCAGGCCTCTATCTGTACATATGGCCTCCAGATCACAAATGTCATATCATCTAAACACTGGTGAAAGTACTCGGTGTGTCCCATGCAAACTTGTGTGACATACCTAGCATAAGTATATATGACAGGGTCCTGTGGCTGTCTCTGCGACTGAAAAACTAGCCTCAAAATTGGGATATGCTCCCAAGTCCATATCTGAAGTACCAATGCTCCCGAGGCAAATGTCTTGCAGTCCTGATACACAACCTTGTGCATCTCAGAATACAAGTGAGCTAGTAGACACTGACCCCAAGCAAGCTCAGTGGGTGTGGCCATGAAAAGTGCTACCATAGGTGCCCATCCCATCAAAAAGCCGCTCTGCTGATGGCCAGACATGATCAACTCTCCAATCATCCCCGCGATGATGCACTCTAGACGATGGGTCTACCCATATCTCTACACAAGTGTCTCCCGGGATATAGCACCAGTCAACTGGGTATCATCATCGAACAATCGTCTGAATGCATGCAGACCCGCAGATCCTCCGCTCACATACTCAGGCCGATGAGGACTATGAAATGGAATACGCAAGATCCTATACATGTTCTAGAGTGTAACAGTGATCTCTCCTATAGGCAGGTGAAAGGTCTGTGTCTCTGAATGGTATCGCTCTATCAGCACAGTCAGTAGGCCATGATTTACCCTAATATCAGGTAAATGTATCAAATGCTCAAAACCACATGTGGCAAGATGTACTTTCATCGGGTCTAGCAATGAGACACACAATCTCTGGGTAGCCGGATAGGAATGGCGAACATGTACATCAGGATATGTGACCTAAATCATTAAGAAACAGAGTGTTTTATCAAAAATTTAGTTGAAAATCAGGCCAAAAGCATCAGCATAGCACAGTTTCATATTTCAGAAGGTGGTTCAAAGTGTCCGCAATCAAGCAGAAGGATCAGAAAAATAAAAAATTAGACCTAAGATTGAGTTTTAGCTCACTATTTTTCAAACAAGATTCTAGACTGGTGTCATGTGTCGTACGACACTCTATAAGAGACCAAACAATACTTTATGGTCATACGACACTGTTCCCGGACTCATACGAGTTTCGAGGGACCCGATGAAATGTCGTACGACACAAGGGTCCCTCTCATACGACATTGGGGCAATGATGAAATGAAAAAGCAAATTGAAATGAAAAGTCGTATGAGTTTGGACTGAGACTCATACAAGTTTCTACACATGCAAATATGAAATAGAAAAATGCATACGAAAAACTTGAAAAAAAGCTATAAATCATAAAAAAACATGCATTTTCAGAGGGAAACAGAGGTCCACCTACGGGATGTCCATACTGTCGAGGTCTGTCATGTTGCCGGCTACGCTCAAATCGATGCGAACTCACAGGAACCTTCAGTTCTCATTGGTCTGCCATTTTTCTCGCTCAAAGGGCTCCACAAATTCTCTAAAGTCAAAAGGTTGAAATGAATTGAAAATGACCCTTCCGGCCTTTATATAGCTTTTGCCCTAATTTTTAAAATGTGCTCCGTTTTCCATGAAAATTGCACCCCTGGCTAATTTCGACGTTCTGAATCCATTTTCGGGATCAAAATTGAAATCTGAGATCATTTATTATGTCAAAATCACGATTTAAAATTTTTGGGACCAGGACGGTCTACTGCTTGCATAATCGACCTTCGATCATCACAGAAATCGAGCATTCAACTTAACTGATTATCTTTCATCAAACTGTTGAAATTTCAACTTGGTCAACCATGGTCAACTCATGGTTTACCTAGTCAAACTTGGTCTTCAGGACCTCCAAATGATGTAGAATGCATTCTAGGACGTGTACAACCACTTCTCAAATCAATTAACATGCTTCTAAACTTTAACGCTGATTTTTCTTGTCAGATTTCAATTTTAATCCCGAAGGGGGCATGGTATTGCACATCATTCAAAGTCTGTAAATCAAATTCTATCGATCAAATCTATCAATATCTTTCATTAGTGATCAAGACAACTACCACGTCTAGTCACTGATTCATCAAAAGTCCTCATCGCTCGGGGCAAATCTATCATCACTTGGGGCATATCAGATTCATCGATCCATGTCAATCTGGTATTCTCCTAATCTTGTAATCTATATCAGCTTTTCGCAACCATCGGTTCATCAGTGTTATTTCCTTGGTTCTTCGACAACTGAAGGGTTCGGATGTGATACTTGCTAGTTCTGCTACGACAATCGAGTCTAGAACGGGTCACTCACTTCTTATCAATCCAAAGGTTCAAAATCAGGTGTTTTGGCACTTTTTTCGCAATCTTCGGTTCATCGCTGCTATAGTGAACATTATCTCTGGTCATTCAGGACCTAGTATCTCAATATCTTTCAATCGGTTTCTACCTTGAGATCGCTTTATCTTTTGAATCAGTTTCATATCTTTATCATACACAGACTATCTTTGAACCACTGCGCTTCGCATAGTAATTCAAAGAGGGGCAAAATGTAATACCCCAAAAATGGGCTATATGTTCATTAACCTCCTACATCGACAAATCGAACAAAATTGACATCGAAGTCCTAACCAAAGGCACATCTAAACATCATCAAATTATAATTGATTATCTTAAATTCTGCATCAGGGAATATTCCTAGCAATATTCCTAATTATCTTAATTATCTTTAATTTAATAATTATTTGGTGATAAATCACTTTTATCCTAAGTTTGATTAATTGAATATTTTCATATTTAATTAATTAGATTTAATATTTGCCACTTAATTGTTTAATTAAATTTAATTCTATCCATTATTAATTATATTATTTAATTTTGACAATAAATCCAATATCCTATGATTAATTAATTAAATCCTTATTTGATTAATTAAAGCATGTTGTCATTATTTAATAATATAGTTTTTAATAAAAGTTTGAATAAATAGTTAATTAACCCATAAATTAATTATTTATTTTCAAAAATCAGTTGAGTTGAGGATAAATCACTTTATTTATTTATTTAATTCTTAATTATTATGCACATTCAAAAGAAACAGTTAAACTCCAAATCAGAAAATCAATGCAAGTGTTGACTTTTTGGAACTCAACATCCTTTTGGAGTTCAAAAAGCTGATCTAAACTCTAATTTGAGTTAAAAAGCTATTTTTGCATGTCTTTTGCATGATTTTGAGAATTGACTATCTTGCATGATTAGATAACTCAAAAATCAACCTGAGTTATTTGAGTGATTTATGGCTTTCCTCCATGCACCTCCAAAGCCTGGGATTTCTATAAATTAAGGCTTCATCTCTTACCAAATCATCTCATATTTTTGCACAAATACACTGTCGAATTGGAATTGAAGAATCAAAGCTCTTGTGAATCGACATCTATTGTGAGATCAATCTTGTTTTTGGCACTCATTTAGCATTCATTGTTAGCTCAATTTTCAGAGCATAGAATTCATAGCTTTCATATCATTTTTAGATTAGCATTGCATATCAATTTTCATCTAGCATTCATAGCATATCAGTTTATCATTCCTATTGCATAGAAAATCCAAAAAAATAGCTTAATTTGCATTCATTTTCATATCTAAAATTGCATTCAAAATCCTTCGTTTAGGTGTCATCTAGGTCACTGATCTCGATAACAATCTGAGAACAACAATCTCGCACTTATTAGAAGGCAGTAAATCACATGGTTAGTTTAGCTTTCAATTTCGCACGATTTTGATTATCACTAATCTCTAATGTTTTACTGAGTGTTGTGTTTACAGATCAGGTACAATTTTCACACACACACCTAGTAGTAGTAATATTAGCCAAGAATGTTAGGAAAGAAAGAATAAAAAAAAAATTCTCTCATGGAAGCCTAGGCTTGCCTGTCATTGGCCAGGCCCTTGAATATCTATGAGAAAAGGAATCTAACAAAAGCAAGGAGTGGGTTGAAGAGAAGGTTGCAAAATATGGTCCTATTTTCAAAAATGTCCATAGAGAAAACATAGCATTTTCAGTAAAAAGTTCAACAAAATGTACCTGATTAACCACGACCTAGATTGAAAATAAGATCTGGGACCCTTAAAATCATGCCACAAGTCCTCAGATGGCACACATAGAAAATTAGGCTCCTCTGGTCCCTGGTCCCTGAGTGTGGATGCACAAGCTTTTCCATATCATGCCTCCAACCACATGCCTCCCAAGATAATATGTTCCCTTTTTCCCACGGATACACCCAAAAGATAGAAAGATCCATCCCCCATAGTTCTCTGAGGCATCTCTAATGTGAAGAAGGGCTTCTCTCTTGTTGTGGAAACATCCACACAAAAGCGGAGAATAAACAAGGGAATAACACCCCACTCTCTCCCCCTTAAACTCATGTTGCGCTGATTTATCCCCATTCCACCGCGTGTAACACTCCTCTCCCTTACTCGCATGTCTTCTGCCAAAGGAACAAGAGAAAGACAACACATTTTTCTTCTTCCCATGTGCTAATTTCCTTCCAATCTTGATGCAAGTTTTTATAAAGTTGCCAGATGTTATTCTTACCTTACGTCCACTCCCCAAAATCACTCCCAAATTAATAACTAAACAATTAGTTATTTGTCGTGAATATGGGTTGTGATAATAGGCATATGGGTATGTATATTATTTGAAATTTAGAGAGAGAAAATTCAATATGATATTTAAAAGGTGAATGTTTTTCATTTGTTTATTTTTTATGAGATTACATAATATCTTGCAAAGGATCTTACATTTAATCATAAATATATTTCTTAATTTTTTGTACTTTGTGTCTTTGCATCACTTTTCTCTTGGATTGGGTGGCTTTTCAACACCAAAATATGTAGTCAAATATTTAGCTTACTTTTTCTCTTCGATGGAAATCAATCCTTATGAATTCAATTGAAGATAGACATATTGAAATATCTAGTAACAAACACACGAAATGAGAATAAATAATATACATAATTATATGGAGGTAATGATCAACTATTAAAATGTATAATAATCATTATCAAAGAATGTGTTGTAAAATATCTTACTATTAAACATAAATTTATGTCACATTTTATGGTACTTTATATTAAAATAAATATAAGAAGTTGTTATGGCTTATTTAATCTATTTTTAAAATGTATAAAATTTCTGAACTATTTAATAAGGAACTGCTAGCATTTTTGTAGAGATAATTTTTTATTCTATATTAAAAGGAAAATAGATACATGAGCCTGAAACTATGGTATTATGAAGTTTTTTTTACATGTTTCCTAACACTCATTTTATCATGAATTTTAAGTATTTTTTCATATCACTTTTTATTTGAATGACATATTAACCTTGGGACTTAGGATTTGTTTAAGATAGTGAGAGAGTTCAGGTACATTCAAATTGTAAATGTATAAGGATATAAAAATGCTCCATGTCAACTTAAGTGTGTAGTCCTTCGAGGACACTTAATATTTATTGTGTGGTCAAATATAAATGAAGTATAAAAAAATTAATGTCAAATATATTGATGGTCCTATAATTATTTTATCAATGACCTTTAATTTTATAGTTTATTGAAATATATTACATGATCTACTATATAATAGAAGATTTCTTTAGTTACATAAATGAATTATTTTTTTGATTGTGTAAATGGGAATATGTCACTAGATTATGTTTTCATTTATTTAATTATATCCACTTGATCGTTATATTTTTTACTTTACACCACATCCTTCAATAATACTTTTATACACCTACAATTGGTGAGGAAGCACTATTAATTAAATGCAAGCCATTTGGTAAATGAAGATCTAAAATATTCTTCTATGTGATTAAATTTAACAATTTAATTATATAGTTCATATCTCTAATATATTCCTCTACTATGTGATTAAATTTAACATTTTAATTATATAGTTCATATCCATATTTATTTCTCTAATTCATAAATAAAATCATTTTAAATATCTCCCATTCATAAATTAAATCAGATTAATTAGCTCTCATTTCCACCATTTCCACCTTATGGACTCTCTTAACCAATTCTAACTTCATTATGATTAGTGACACCACACCCCTAAGCCTTGGAAAATCCTATCAATACTCCTCACTTTGGAGGTAAAGGGATCCCAATTTCATTTGCATTAGAGTAATGGTATTTGTAATTCTCAATTTCATAACACAAAATGTACATGTTCTATTGGCTCTACTTGTGCATCCATTTAGTCTAATTTCATAGCTTAATGTTATAACTTCATCATGAATCTTGCATCTTAGTTCTCATAATAGCTTGTATTTGGATCATTTTAGTTAAATATCATATTTTAAGTTGTCATATAACTAGTCTAAGTTCTATTGAGATTACTTTCAAAAAGAATAAATAGGTTCTTGAAACTAGAAGAAAATGAGATGGTCTTGAGAATAATTTCTTGTGTTTTATTGCATTTCTATCAATTAGATTATCTTCTCAAATTAATGTTTTATTGGTATGATTAAATCATTAGTATTTATTTTATATATCAGTAGCTACTATGGGGACCGCACCTTATTTTGATAAGTTTTTTTCTCGTAGAGTTCTTATATAGGTCTCAGGAAAAAAATAAACAATGCATTTACAACAAATTTCAGTGCATAAGAAGCAAACTTTATGACATGTAACCAGAGAAATGCCACATTTAAATAAAGAAATATTGTATTTTCTTTAAATAAGACTGCATTTGATTTAAACATTGCCACATTTGATCTATATTTTATCACATAGATTCTGCGTCATTCTATCATATTTTGTATCATTTTTCTCCCAGGTTTCATTGCAGGTCTCAAAAGAATGCAAAGTTTCACATTTGTAGAAAATTATATTTCATGGAGATCAATTTTACTATATCTAGCATAAAAAACTAGAAAGACTTTTCCAAAAATGTATCCAAATTAGATTCATCTCCCATCATATATGAATCCTATAGATGATATGCATGTCCTAACTATTCCTTGGAGACTGGTATTTCTGCTAGATATTGTTCCCTGAGAGAAGAATATAGTACATTCAAAGAATACTAGAGGGAATTCTTCTATATTTAAAGCTCATTCATTCGTAGCTTACATTGAAGGTTGAGTAGTATCAACTAGGGACTAGATACCCCTATAAAGGTTGAGGGGAAACTAAATTAGTGAAATTATAGTTACTTGGGTGCATTCCTAATTCCACCTTGAATTTTTGTTTTTTCTACGCACTTTATGGCTTCATTTAAGATGGAAAATACAAAGCATGCACTGAGTCTAGAAATTGTATTCAGTTTGATCTCAAAATTCATAGGAAAAAATCCTATTGATCCCTAAGGGGCTCAAACCTAAATAAGGGTAGTCAGAAAGATTAAAAAATGTGGGATAGGGTGCACCCTATGAAATGACCTTCAGAATTTTAGAAGATGACTCTTCATAAGTGGTGTTTGGGGAAAAAGGAGGGGAACAACCTTTGACAAACAATCCAAGCCAAGGGAGGTGATTCGCTTGATCAAATATTTATTGAACAAGATAAGAATGTGTCAAATGGTATTCATAGGGGTTCAACCCTTTTTGGTTAGAGGTTTATATCTCCATTCATAGGGACACAGTGCATCACAAACCCTTCCTTTTTTTGGCAAGGATAATAACAAGCCAAAGTCATCAGACATAGTGATAAAATATGCATATCCCAACCACAAGAAAAACTTGAAAAAGGTCTCAATAAAGACACAAAAATCCTAAATATAGTGAAATTATTTCTTTCCATAGGAAAAATATATATCAAACTATCTCTTAGCAGAGAAAAAATGTTTTTATATGGGTCAAATGAAAAGATCCCACTTCCTAAAACTAACCTTCCTGAGGAGTAGGCTACAAGACATGAATAAATTGGACCAAACCCATAATGAATCAATATGGGACACTTTGATTAAAAAAAAGGAAAAGGAAACATTGTCACAGACCCCATCGTTCATTAAGAGAAACTATGACAAGGTGAGAGAGTATGCACTAGAATACAAGTGTTATAATATGCACACCTGGCCACAAGCTATAGGGTCTCGTTCTTAGAAACTGAAACCTTTATAAAGATTATAGGATATTTTTCATCTCATTGAATAGAAGTCAAACATTCCAACCCTCTTTCTTCTCACAATTCCATAAGGTTTTATAGAAAAATCATTGACTAACATGATCAAAGAGTGATTACATTTAATTTCAATCAATCAACGTGCCCATAGATTAGGAAAGTCTTTTGATCTCCCATACTATGGGAAAGTGTATATCTTTTGGTGGGTCCCTACAATTGTGCCCGCCTAAGGGGGAAATGTGGTCTGTTGGTGGAGGTTGGTGTAGATACATCCTTCACAGAGTGGCTTGAAACTCAAATTGGTTGACATGTGTCAACCTCATCAAGAATCTTTGTTGTTGAAAATACACCCCACATTTGGATGCTACCTAATCTTGAAAAAATGAAGGTCATGAGGCCAATATTTATAAGATTCTACAATAACCAAACCACATCTAAACCTCTTATATGCATCAAATGTGTTGACATCAATGACAACCATTAATGAGAACACAATAATACCATCAATAGAATGAACCCATTCAGATAAGAAATAGATAATAAATACAATATATAGACAAAAAGAAAAAGAAAGATCCACTCCATGATATAGAGATCATGAACATGCTACACATATCCCAATGCCAAATTTGCAATTAGATTTAAATAACTATCATAGCCATCTCAAATGTGTAATAACACACTACCTAATGAATCACATCACTTGCTAGATATATCCAAAACTCCATATGTTATGGTGAGATCCAAATACCATTTCATAATCTATTTCATTTAGCAATAATGAACATCAAAATCCAGCACAACACATCTCTAAATCACTAGTACTCAAATAGAAATATGTGACTAAATAAACTACTAAAAACTGTATATAAATGACTAATTTTGGTCATATGACCATTAGTATTTTATTGTTGGTCATTTATCTCATGAGCAAATTTATAACTAGACTATTTTAGTCATTCATTTAGCAATTATTATAGACATTTATTTAGTCATTGACTTAGTCATGGTAGTTATTTATTTAGTCATATATTTAGTCCTTATTTTAGTCATATATTTAATCATTAATTTAGTCATTATTTAGTTATATATTTAGTCATTATTGTAGTGATTTATTTAGTCATATTAAGGTACAATGGAATTTACCCACCATCCTCCTTTCTGTAAAGAAGATGTTCTTCCATTGAGCTAGTAACCTTTAAATAATAATCATCACAACCTACATAATTGAATCTTCATAGAAATATAATAATTTGAATTGATCTAGAAAATATTTCCTACTTATCAAGTGAAAAGTGAAAAATATCTTATCTTGTTTCTTTGATGGCTCAAAAAGAAATTTCAAGATAGCTGTCTTTTCATCTTAAATTCTTTTAGGCATTGAGATATTATAGCTAATTAATTAATATGCACACTTTTATGTTATAAATTATAATCCAATTTTAATAAGCCAATCTCATTTAATTTGATATTATCGAGAGGAAATTGTCATTACAATGATCAATATATCATTAAGGATAATGACGTTGAATAGAAAGAAATGAACAAAAACCAATGAGAAAGTGTCAAGATCAAAATATTTCTAATAGTGAGAAATATAAATAATAACAAGTTGATGTCTTCCAAAGAAACAAGGAAAGATTAAATTTGATAATAAATTTAGTAAACAACTCTATTGTTTCCTCGGTTTCTCCAACTATAATATACAAGAAATTATAATTAGGAATATAATATTAAACCAAAAAAAAGAGATGATAGATATTGTTTTGCAAAATTTCAAGAAGGATCCAAACAACTCTCCTTTGATATATGAAATAGTAGTCCTCTTAAACAATGTTAAGGATCAAAGTCTAGATGGGAAGATGAATTGAAGTGTGTGAGATTTGGCTATTAAGAGGCTCTGAGAAAGCATGTCCAATATTCTAGAAGATCTAAATTAGTGTTACTTTAAGAAATAGCCAAAATTTGATGCAAGGTATTATTAAAGGTAAATGTAGTCCTGGGTAATTGTAGAAAAACTCTATCAAGATGATGATTTAGTTGTCCTGGAAAAGTTGCAAATACATGTAACTTAAAAAGAAAAATGTTGAATATCTAGGAATAAGTTCAAGAAATATAAGGGCTTTTAAGAATAACATGGTTGTGTCAACCGATACAATTGTTATCCTATTCTTTGATTTTATTTTGACATGATGCAATCTATCTAGTAGTCAAAGTTTTTTGCTTAGATAATTTTGCTAAATATATATGTAGCTGAAAACTAAAGATATGATAGATAGGATTCTTAGATCAATAGATGAAAAAAGGGACTTGTCAGTCATATTTTTGTATGTAAGGCCAATTTTATAATGATGATGTATTATCTACTAGAGTTGCAACAACTAGTAGAAGACCTATCAAGGGAGGAATGTCTCACTTTTTTCACATATTTGGAGGCTTGAGAATCACTCAAAATTCTAAATGATGCATTGGAAGCAATATATTCTTTTACAAAGCACCATAAGAATAGAAGTTTTATTCTTTTCCTCTATCAATCCAATGCCATTCAAAGGCGAAAACACAAAATCCAAAAAACCTCCAAGATCCCAAGCTTTACAAAAATTATTTGAATTCCAATCAAGAGTCAAACCTGTAAAACCTTCATAAAACCTGTGTCTAAATTAATGGCCAAAACGGACTCCAATATAAAAGAACCCAAGAAACTCCACTCAAACATGCGACTCACAATTAGAAATAAGAACTCAACTATTAAAATAATAAAATAGTTAACTCAAAATCACAGAAATCAAAACTCAACTCTAACCTTGTTTATATCAATCTTTTATTTAAAAGAATTATTTATTTAATTAATAATTTTAATTCATGTAAATCACTCAACTTTTAACCTTAAATTTATATTTCAATTTTGTTAACTGAATGTGCAAATTTAATTGCATAATAATATTGAATTAATAATTAATATTTTTAACATTTTTTTTTTTTTTTGAAAAAAGTGGACAAGCCACTAAATATATTATTTAATAAAAACTGATTCAAAAAAGCTCAACTTGGAAAGATCCAGTAAGAAAACCTAGAATCGTCGCTATCTAAAAAATATTTGATTATCGATATATACAATAGGACTTATATCAACAAAAAGTAGTGCTCATTTTTACAATTTGGAGATGACATTCCTCCAATTACAACAAGGTTTGTTTAATTGAAATGAGCAATCAAAATATGACCTCAACTGATTTTGCATTAAAATGAGGAGTCATAAATCAAAATTCCAAAACACCAAACCATATGTCAATTACTCCTCCATTTTGTGCAATCAACAACACTAGGAAAAATAGGGTCGCATGAGAGAGGTGAACCACTCTCCCAGCCAATAGTTTTGTGGATCTGTGTCGTAGAATCCCACCCCGTCCCACTTTTCATGTTCCTATCTATTGCCGAGTCCCCTGTATCTCCTTATACCCATGGTTGCTGCAAATTCCATCTAGATCCTACAACCTCAGTAGCCGAAGCTACTAACCTACCATGTGTGTGATCCTGAGCATTAGAACATTTGACCCCATGTGATCCCACAGGGATCTCTTGAAGTGAACGAAGTGGAGCAGAAGATGAAGGACCCTAATTCACATGTAGATTATAGTTTTTATTTGATAAAGTCAACATATCCAGTAAGGCATACCCTGTACGCTTCACCCTTTCCTCCAGCTAAATACCCAATGCCCTTGTTGTGATTTGCAGACCAGATTTCATGTAACGAGGACTCTGCATCTTGAATGATTTTTTCAATGCTTCGAAGATTACTAGAAATTCATACTTTTGTAGCAATTGTGACCTCATGAACAAACCTCCAACTAATGCATGTCTCGACTAAAGATTATAGTGTTGCATTTCCCTTCTAAGTTTGTTCTCATTCCATAATTTCTTACGAACAACTTTAATCGCCAAAATTTCCAATAAATGAACTAATTGAAGAAAATCATAGCATTTGATAGAAAAATGGATACCAAATTTGAAGGAAATAAAAAGTGTCTAGAGGAAGGAGAGAGAATCTCTTCAGCAATGACATGCCTAATAGCCCTTCGAATTGAAGGTGAATTTACCCAAAACATTTCTTCCATGGTCGTATCATCAATTTGTAATGGTAGGGCATCTTCCTCCAAGCTTGGCATAATCCAAATCCAATAATTCTTAGATAGCACGTCCCTATGAAATTGGTAGCAGGATTCACACTTGACACAAGCTTCCACCAGGTTCGACATTCTCATACAAGAAAAATAAAGACTAGTAAATCCTCCTTTCTGACTGGTAAAGATAATCTAATACTTGATATAAATAACTGAAAGGAATGATAGTTAATTGTGAAGGCATGTGTGAATGACATACACTCTAGATTGGACTCGTGCTGCAAATTTGAAGTACCGAAAGCCATGTGAATAGAGATTTTTATCAGATACCAACTTAAGCTCACATAGTGTGAAGTACACCACATGACCCTTATAGAATCAATTGGTACCATTATGTCATCTTAATATTAGAAAAATTGTGGCTGTAGGTAAATTGGTATGAACCATATTTATTGTAATTTTATCATTAACATAATACTCGAGCATGAGAATGATTCAAACATCATTCCATTAATTCTGACTTAATCAATACTTGTAGTGCCTCATGTTTCTCAATGAGTGACGATGGTTGATATGTGTTAACTATGATGCCATCACATCCTAAATTTGAAAGGTAATTTGCTACTTTATTCCCCTCCCTTAAAGTATGCGATATAGTGACCTCCTGAAATTGATCGATCAAATACCATATCTACTAGAAAATATATTGTAGTTTCCATGAATGAGTCTTTGTTCTGATACAAGCATTAACCACTATCTAAGAATCGCCTTCAATATGCAGCCAATGATAATCACCTTTCTTCACAAGAATTAGCCCTGCTAGAAAAGCTTGAGTTTCTACTACATTATTAGTTCCTTCTGGTAATGGTGCAGTTGTGATCGCCATCACTTTACCTTTACTATCTCTAACACACACCCCTAACCCTAATTTACCTAGATTTCCTTTGGAGGCTCCATCAAAATTGAGCTTCACAAATCTAGAATGGGGAGGGAACCATTGCACAGTTGATCCATCTACTTTGGTTTGTTGTTTGCTGGGTATTCCAAATCCCAATGGAATAAAGAGATATTTCCATTCCTGGATAATGATTCCATCCCATGTAGTAACAACAGGGTTGACCTTACATCTGGTAAGGCTAGCATTAGTAACTTCCAATATCAACTTTTCAATGCCCTGTAACACCGTATCTAAAGTTGAAAACTCTTTTCTAAAGATCGTCTTGTTTCTTTCCCACCAAATAGGCCATATGACTAGTGCTAGTGTACATTTCCATATTCCCACAAATAGAGCCCGTGGGAAAAGAATCGGCCATGATTGGAAGATATCCCAAATGTTATTTTGAAGTGGGGTGATGTAATTTAGTTTCTTGAGAACAAACATCCAACACTGATATGCAAAAGAGCATGTCACAAATAAATGATAAACTGATTCAAATTCTTCATCACACAACACACACTTGAATGTAGGGGAAATATTCAACCTTTCCAATTGGTTGCTTGTTAGGATTTTGTGTTTGAGTGAAAGCCATGCAAAGCAACCTGCTTTTGGGAGAACCACATGATTCCAACAGAACTTATAAGCATGTGATGGACTCTTTTCTAAAGCTATTCTTTGTAAAATTTTGTATCCCTCCTTAATTGAATAATTTCCATCCTTAGCTGGAGCCCACACCAAACTATCCTCACAATTTGAAGTATAAACTTGTCTTTTTTCTAAAATGGATCGAAACAACAATTTATCTTGATTGGCTAATGACAGTTGATCCGGATCCTTCCATATAACTTTCCTTGAATAGAGACAAACTGCATCTATGAAATTTATGACTTGAGTACCCCATATTGATTTTGAAGTTGATATTAGTTCTTGAGTATTTTACAATGTGATAAATGGAGGCAATCCGTTCCATGAGTCTCTCTAGAAATTTACCCTATCTCCTTTATTTAATTCCCAAGTAATATATTTTAGAACAATGTCTCTGGAAGAGATCATAAAGTCCCAAATCACTGACCCTTTAAGAGGATCTAGCATTGAGAATATTTTGGTGGGATCATTTTTGTCTAAGTACTTTTGTTGCATGATCTGACACCATGTAGATTGGGGCTTGTTATACATTTTCCAGATCAGTTTACCACCAAAAGCTGTATTTCTCTTTGACAAGTCATGAACTCTCGCTCCACCTACTACCAGAGTATGTGCCATATCTTGGATAGAGATAAGTGGGATTTTTTTTTCTTCATTCATATTTCCCGCCCAAAGGAAACCTCTTATCGGATTTTGAATTTGTGAGAGCACTGACGGTGGGGCTTTGAGAACTGCTAGGTAATAATTTGGGATCGCTGAAAGTACTAATTTGATAAGCAGAATCCTACCTGATAATGAGAGCCATCTGGCTTTCCATGCCACAAATCTACCTTTAATTCTCTAAAGGATAGAATTGCAATAACTTTTTTTGTTTGATCCCATAAAAAATGGGATACCAAGATAAATAGACAGTAAAAAGTCCTCTGAAAAACCCAAAATCTGCACAATTCTATCCGAGATCACTTTGTTAGTGTTAAAAAGAATGATTTTTTATTTTTGAGGATTAATTGTGTGTCCTGAAACATCAAAATATAACTAAGAGACTTTCTTAACCTATCTAGCTTCTGACACTTGTGAGATACCAAAAAGTAATGTATCATTTGCAAATAATGAATGCGTTATGGAGAAAGATGTGCCAATGATGTTTTCTCCCTTCCACTTTCCTAGCAAATGATAGTGTTTAATACTTCTGCTAAATGCTTCAACCATGATGATGAATATGCAAATTGATAATTAAATATCGATTAATCAATTTATTAAAAGAATTATCACTAATCCCTCAATTAAGTTTCTCAACTCAATCTTCTAATTTAGAACTAATAAATCAATTCCTTTTAACTAGTGTACATATAATTGCATGATTATATTTTAATTATAATTAATATCTTTAGCACCACTTAATAAGTAAATTGATAATTAATATAAATTTATATTGTTTGAACATTTAATTAAAATTTTGATTTAATATTTAATTAAACTTTTATTTTTTATAATTAGACTTTTAACTACGTCTTTTAAATAATTAATGATATTTAATTAATTTACATTAATTAAATATCTATATATTTTATATTTTATATTCATAAGATGTAACTATTTTAATCAAATAATTATACATAATTAAATATTTAATACATTAGTAACACAAAATTTACATTAAGACACCTGAAAAACAAACACAAAGGAAAAACTGACCAAACCCATAAAGTAATAATCAAGCTCAGAGAAAGGGTTCACGAATGACATCACCTTTATGAATTCGGTGGGTAGCAGATAAGATACCTATCCACTATTTGAGAATAATAACTAGCTTAATTTTGGATTTAGACCTGGATGTTATCTCCCATCTCTTACCATTGAGATATTGTGATAGGGAAAGCTCATCCTGACAATTCAAGGAAGTCGATGCCTGGTACTTGAAATCCTCCATAAATGAAGAGCATGTAAAAACATATATATATAACAAAAAATAGTTCAGATCGATTGATCATGTGGATCTCACAAGTAAGTAACTACGAGTCCATCCCAAGAAACCACATCAGGCATTCCAAATAGAGAAGTAAAACATACATGCCAACCATAGACATACAAGTATGGGGCTAGTAAAAATCATAACATAAGTAACATCATCATATATGATTAATCATCATTATCTAACTAAATTGATATAAATAAAACAATTTAAAGTATCATAGCATTGAATCATAAAATGTAAGTGAAGACCTAATATTCATAAACATGGTCTAAAAGGGTTAGCATCATAAACATAAATGACAGTTTAGGGGTGGGTAGTAGAGGGAGTTAATCTCTGCTTGACTACCTTGATTAGATAATTGATTGAGCTATCAACAAATAGGTTTGATAGATAGCTTAAATGGATTGGTGAGATAACTTAATCAACTAGTGAGTTAACTAGTTGCA
This sequence comes from Chamaecyparis obtusa, assembly GCA_027943335.1. Classification (NCBI taxonomy): domain Eukaryota; kingdom Viridiplantae; phylum Streptophyta; class Pinopsida; order Cupressales; family Cupressaceae; genus Chamaecyparis; species Chamaecyparis obtusa. The sequence goes on along the minus strand of BSBK01006031.1, from coordinate 1,056,933 downwards.
TGGATGAGTTAAATAATTGCATGGATTATAAGACTGAATTGATGTAAGACTTAATTGATTGTTGAGGGAGGAATTAATAATGTGGATTGAATAGTTAGCAGAGAGAATTTTGGAGTGAAGAGTTGTGATTGAAAAGATAACTCAAAGTGAGTGTGAGTTAGGATTTAGGCGGATAATTATTATTTAAATATATAAAATTTTATTTATTTGCACATGTGGAGATATTTTATAAATTAAAAAATACTTATTTATGAGAGCAATTTTTAGTTGTAATAAAAAATATAATTTATTTAATCATGAGATAAATTTGATTTAATTATTATAGAAACAAAATGATTAGGAGGAGGGAACATTAATAAAAATTCATTATTTAATAACTTGAATGACATAAGAAATAATTAAATAATGTTTAATTATTTAGTTACTCGATAGATGAATAACTAATAAAATATTGATTGGATGATTAATGATTAAGGTAATGAATTAAAATCACCTAATTATAGAATTAAGGAGAAATGATGATTTTGATTTTAGAATATCAAAGAATGACACAATTAATTAAATAATAAATATTATATTTAATAATTTAAGAGGACTCCTAGTGAAATTGTCATTTGTAGGCATGAAACATTTTTAGGTGTCTACGGTCTTTTATGAGAAGTGTTTCCATCTGTGTATTAGGAGATCAATTCTTACCTTTATATTAAGAGATAGGGGAGAGGAGGTAATGAATGAACATGTTTCAATAGTTTTGATAATAGTTATTAATTTAATACCCACACTTGCTGACTTAGTATCTAATATTTGGGACAACATTCTACTAATAGTTGTGACTTTTAAGTTTATTTTACACAAGTATGGAGGCCTCTAATGCACTAAAATTGGTCTCACTTTTTGTTTGGACTATTTTGGATAGCTTGGCAAAAGAATTCTAATGTGGCATCATATTTAATGATATGGCACTAAAATTGTAGTTATAAGTAGGTGACTCACCAAGTAAGTTGTTGCAACAAAATATGAGTGACTGAAAATTTCCATGAGGATTTTGAGAAATGCAAAGTTAAGGTTCTCAAGTATAGGGTCATCTCCTCTAGAACTCAGTTTTTTTATTTAGCCACTCAACCTTCCACTTGTCCCTTCATAGATTATCCACCATTTTATTGAATATGCCAACCACATTCATTTCATTGGGTAGAAGAAGAGAATTATATATGAAATTGAACTTGTTGAGAATCATGGTTTCTTCTATGACCACATACTTTTTGGAGAAGTAACAGACATGTGTATTGACACATCGTACTACATTTTCATGGGAGGAGTAATGGGAAAGCGTATTTGGCACATTTGTTTATTTGAGATCAGATGGGTGTCATTGTCTAAGTAGTATTAAAATATGTTATGATGTGATGTAGAGTAGGAAAAAACAAAACACCAACACAATTCAATTAACTTGAAATGTTCTCAAAACCCCAAAGTAGAGATCTTTCTCCCAACTCACCAGTCCATTCACTACACTCTTAGTTGTACGCCATTATCATACAACCTTAATCTAGATCTCAATTTTACTTAATCTTTTAATGGGAGTATTCTAGAGTGACTTAGGGCACCATTAAAACACTCACCATTCATTGGTGTAGGCTTTATAACATGTTTTATCACGAGTTAGTGGGATTGAGCCCTTGTAGCCCTACTTTGAGGGTTTTTGACACATAAAATTTCTAATCAAAATTTGATATCAATAAGGTAAGAAATTTTTTGGATAACCTTTCGGAAGTTATTAAACGTATAATAAATGATCGATAGATTTTTTTGGAACATATACCCTTATAATTAACTAGTAATGTAGAGCCTAGGACCAATCAGTAAAGAAAATGTGGTATTTTGAGCATAAATGTTTTCACAAAGGTCATAAATAGAATCTAAGTGTATTTTAGAATATCCTTTTATTCATTTTACAACATATATTAAAATTGGTTAGGGTTAATTTTGTACAAATAACTCTTAAATTGACTTGTATTACTTCTACAACGCATAATTAGGCCAATTTAACAAAGAAAGGGAAATAAATAATCCTTCCAAATAGTAAATATCTACTCTTAAGATCTAAAAACATCACATACAGCCTAAATAACCAACTCCCAAAACTTGGAATAGTCATTCATTCACCCTTTTACCAAATCTTTCTTCTATTCATCAATTCCAAGCCGAAGCTCAAGGAAAAAACAACTAGAGCATCATGGAAATGACCCAAAACAAAATATCTCCTCTTGAAACTCATATTTTATTACATCACATGCAAAAATATTCCATTCCACTAATGACCACTTTTTTCTAATAGTGGAATGGCTCGGAAAAATATTATTTCTTCTTAAAGAACCTTTAACCTAGCTTTTTAGAGTACTAATTAGTAAAGTTGCAATAACTTATTAAAATTAAAATGAAAAGAAAAATATAAGTATGTATACTCATGTAAACATGTATATACACATTTTTACATGTATTTATGTAAAAAATATATTTTAAAATGATGTAGAAGAAAATTTTAACAAGGAAAGGTGAAAATCACAAACCTTTGAAAGGATTTGAAGTTTGTTTGCGATCTAGATGTTGATGTTTCTGCAAAACCTCTCACTATAAAATGAAAATAAAAGTGAGGTTTTTCTATTTAGAAATTTCTATTTAAAGGGTTTCGATCGAAACCATTTAAATATTATTAAAAATAAAAAATAAACCCTCAATTGTTCAAACTCCGCTTTCCTCTAATCCTATTATTAAAACTCCTAAGACTAGAGGTAGGAAGTCTAAGGCAGCTAAAGCTTTGGAGGAGATTCAGGCTGGTCTCCAGTCTACTTTGGATAGTAATTTATTTCAATCTCAAAGATGTTCGATGAGGAGAACTAAAGGTTCTCCTTGTCCTCAATGAAGATACTTTCACGGAATGTTAGAGGCATCAATGCCTCTGACAAAAGACATAGAATTACGATTAGGCTTGATTCTATGCAGGCATATATTATACTTCTATAAGAAACAAAATTGTCCTTGCACTCTTTTAATTTGTCTATGGGAAAGTGGTCTTCCTAGGAAACCACCTGTGTTTTTTCTTCAGGAGCTTTAGGTGGACTGGCCATTTTATGGAATAAAACTACAGTTTCGGTTCAATCCTTGCAGAATGGGTTAAATTGGCAGTTTGTTAATGTCAGATTCTTCAATCATTCATTTTTTCTCATGAATGTCTATGGACCTACTCCTACCTTGGATAAATATCATTTGTGGCAATATCTTACTTCTATTATCCAACAATATCCTGATTCTAAGTTCATCATTGCTGGTGATTTTAGTGCCATTTTAGGAGCTAATGATAAAAAAGGGGGGATTTCTCCTCCTATTTGTTCAATCATTGATTTTAATAATTTTGTGTTGGATAATGCCCTGTTTGATGTTTTTCCTTAGAACGGTACTTTTACCTGGACTAATCATAGGTTTGGTTTTTCACAGATAGCTGTCAGATTAGATAGGTTTCTTTGTTCTTAGAATTGGAAATTAGATCATATTTCCATGGTGGTAGATGTCATTCCTTTCTCAGATTCTAATCATTTCCTGATCTAGCTCTCTTTTGATTTATCATCCAATCTAGCCCCCATTCCTATTAGATCCTCTTTTAAGTTTGAATCAGTCTGGTTTAGAAATCCTTCATTTCAATCTCTTCTTATTCAGTGGTGGTTGGTAGCTCTAGTGGAGGATGGGTCAATGATCAGATTTTCTAGAAAATTGTCATACATTAAGAATTTGATCAAAGCATGGAATCTGAATGTATTTAAGAAGATCTTTCATGAAAAATCCAGGGTTGAAAAGGAGCTAGCTAACATAAACCAATAGATATTTACTAATGGTCTAGATCCACAAGCCTATATTACCCAGAAGAACCTTCAAGATTCTTGTGTTGAATTGTGTGCAAGGGAGGAAGAATATTGGAGACAAAAGTCTTGGGAATTATGGATGCAAGCAGGTGATCATAACACAGTTTTTTCATATGTCAGCTAAGTAGAGGAAGGCAACCAGGTCCATCTTTTCTATTATAGATAGCATGGGTAATTTAATTTTGGATGAGAAAGGTATTAAAGAAGAAGGGATTAGATTTTTCTCAAATCTCCTTTTTCCTTCTTCCCCTTCCCCTATTGATGAGGATAAAGTTGATTCCATTCTTAAAGTTATTCCTTCCTTGATTACTTCTATTGATAATTTATCTTTAACGGCACCTTTTACTTTACTTGAAGTAAGGAAGGTTGTCTTTTCTCTTTCACCAGATAAGGCTCCAGGACCTGATAGGTTCACAACTCTCTTCTTCCAGAAAACTTGGGATGTCATTTGTAATGATCTTCTAGCTGTCCTTGATGAGTCTAGAAAAAATACAGTTATGTTGAAAAATTTTAATGCTACAAATATTTTGTTAATTCCTAAAAATGATGATCATCAATCTTTTTCAGAATTTAGACCCATCTCATTATGTAATACTATCTACAAAATCATCTCAAAGGCAATTTATTTAAGATTGCAACATCTTATTCCCAAGATTATTTCTTATGAACAAGGGGGTTTTGTTCTGGGAAGGGAAACTACAGATGGGGCTATTTTAGCCCATGAAACTCTCCACTCCATTCATGAGTCTTCTATTCCATCTTTTATTGTTAAATTAGATATGATGAAAGAATATGAAAAACTCAATTGTTCTTTCCTTATTAAGGTTCTTCATAAGTTTGGCTTTTCTAAGAAGTGGCACAAGTGGGTTGAAGCTTGCATTTTTGGTGCCCATTTTTCTATTATAATTAATGGGGTCCCAGCTAGCTTCTTCCCATCTTCTCAAGGTGTAAGGCAAGGTGATCCCCTTTTGCCCTACCTTTTCATCCTAATGGCTAAAGCCCTTAGTCGCCTTATTAATAATCATCATATTTCTAATTTGTGGTTGGGTGTAAAAATTCAAAATACATCTATTTCAGTTACTCATTCCCTTTTTGCTGATGACACTTTGTTGTTTGGTTCAGCTTCCATTTCTGAGGCAAAGCAAGTCAAGAAGGTACTTGATGTGTATACTCATGTTTCAGGTCAAAGAATTAATGTTCAAAAGTCAAAAGTTTATAAATTCCATATGGACCCTAAGGTGTTAGAAAAGATTGTTAATATCTTAGGCTTCCCCCTAGATACTCTTCCTTCTACATATCTTGGTATTCCTTTTTTTATGGGTCATAATAAATCTTCTTTTTGGCTGGGAGTTATTAATCGCATCAAGGCCCGTATTTTGGCCTGGAAGGCTAGATGGTTGTCTCTTTCAGGAAGGATTTTGCTTATTAAATCAGTTTTATCAGCCATCCCAAATTATTATTTTCCAGTATTGCAAGCCCCTAAATTAGTCCTTACTCAAATTGAAAGTCTTATTAGGAATTTTCTTTGGACTGCTAATATGAATGTGCAGAAGAAGATTCCTCTTATTTCTCTATCTGATATGGCTTTTCCTCTTCCTTCTAGTGGGGTAGGTCTTCATGATCTCTCTAATAGGAATTTGGCTTTTGGTGGTAAATTAGTGTGGAAGATGTATTCTATGCCTCACATTAAGTGGTGCTAGTTGATGCAACAAAAATACTTAGATAATCTAAACCCTTCCAGGATTATCTCTATTCTGGATCCCCCAAAGGGGTCTACCATTTCAATTTTTATGATAAAGTCTAGGCACATCATCACATCCCATGTCGCTTGGGAAGTTCATAATGGAGAATCTATTAGATTTTGGCTTGATTCATGGAATGGATGTCCTCCATTAATGTCTTTGGAGTGTTTTAATGATGTTTGGGAGATTGCCTCTTCTAATTGGGGCCTTTTATTAATTAATTATGTTTCTGCAGTTCACATTCATTTTGGTTTCATTATTTGGAAGGATTTTCATGAACTCCCTATCCATCATCAAAAGGCTTCTTGTGCAAGTCAATTCTTATTAGATCAGGTAGTATTTCTATCTAGATCTCTTGACCATCTTTTTTGGACTCCATCAGAGAATGACTCATATTCTGTTAAACAAGGATATGAGTTGTTACAATCATTACAAACTAATGTTGTTAAACAAAGAGCTTTTTCCTTTTGTTGGCATTCTACTGTTCTTCCTAAAGTAAGCTGTTTCTCTTGGCTAGCTTTGAAAAAAAGAGTCCTTACTAGCAATAGATTATCTTGTCTCAATATTGCAGCTCCTTTTCAATGTATCATTTGTAACTAGGAGTTGGAGTCAGTTGATCATCTATTTTTAAATTGTTGATTAGCACAACTATGTTGGCAATTTGTGTTGCAAAAATTAAATCTCCCTATGCCTCTCCCATTTGGAATTTGGGATCTCTTTCAATCTTGGCCTATTTTGTATCACAAGTCAATGTTCTCATGTATTTGGATTGTTGTTCCATCACTAGTTTTATGGTCATTATGGTGGGAGAGGAATAAGCGGATTTCTTGTAGCCAACCCTCATCCTTTGAATCTGTTCTTTTGTCTTTAGAAAGGTCTATTGTGGAGGTTGTTAATGCCTATGTTTGTAGATATAAGGGGGGTCATATATTTTCATCTTGGGATAACTCTATTGCAAAAGAATTTAAGGGATTATTCTTCCCATCTCTCCCATTTCCCTTATGTCCTAAGGATACTTCTTTGATTAGATCACAAATAAAGTGGACTCCTCCTCAATAGGGTTTTGTTAAGCTCAATTTTGATGGGGCGTCTAAAGGTAATCCGGGCAAATCAGGTATTGGATTTTCTCTTCGGGGATGCTCTGGCTCTATCCTATGTTTTGAGGCTCGACCAATTCCTCTTGGGACAAATAATTTAGCAGAGGCTTTGGATTTTTTGTATGGTCTTTCTCTTGCAAAAAAACTGAGATATAATTCCCTTCACATTGAGGGAGATTCCTCAATGATTATTAATGCTTGTATTTCTAGACATGCATTTTCTCAAAAAATTCTTTATGTTTTAGAAAAAATTTGGTCCTTGTTAGATTCCTTATTAGAATGCTATATATCTCAGATTTTTAGGGAAGCAAACAATCTAGCAGATTCTCTTTCTAAAATTGGATCCAATGGTTGTTCCCTAATGTTCCCATCTACTCTTGTCTCTTTTAAATCTCATCCATCTATTTTTAAAATTATAGATTTAGAGTCAGGTTCCTCATCTTTGGTATGATTTGGTATTTGAGGCATGGCTAATTGGTTTGGCTGATTTAATAATTTCATCCTATTAATCTATTCTTGCTATTTGTATGATGTTTTTTGTCATGATTATCAATCGTGGTTTGTACTTTCTAGAAGCTTTTGGTGAAAGCAAGATTTGTACTCTATCCAATTTTGGAGGTGATGCTTCTATCATTATCTTCCCTTCCCCTTCCCTACCCTCAATTTTATTTTGATTTAGCCCAAATTGTCTTAGCCACCCTTTGTCATCTTTCATTTATTCCCATCCTTCATGTCTCCTTATGGTACTTTGTCTCATGGTATTCTATGATTGACAGGCTCTATTAATATCCTACCTCTGCATGTGTAATAGTTATTTTCAATAATATTCTGTATTTATTTCTAGGGTGAATGATCTTTGTATGATCTATTTCACATGAAGGATTTCTTTTTGCCTTTGTAAGGATCTTGTTGAAGAGTGATTTCTCATGTGTGGAATTTATTGGTTTGTAATCCCTACATTTATTTCTGTGTATGGAGAAATCCTTTTCATTATGGCTACTGGTGATATATTATCAAACTTTGTTTCACTTGAAGTGACTTGGAATTTTCATTTATATTACACTATTGGTTTTTCTGGGTGTTGTTTCCATGGCATTGCACATATATATTGATGAGTTTAGGCCATTGAATCTTCGGGTTCAGTTGTCAAGTCATCAATTCAAAGTTCCATTTGAAGGTATTTTTTTTGATGAGGCTCTTGCATCCATGTTTATTATTCATTGCACAAAATGTGCTCATAGTATCCATAGGATGATTGGGGATTCAATATTATCTCCGCATTATCAAACAATTATCTTTCCATCTCAAATTGTTTCGGTCTTTTGTTCCAATATATTAGACTTGTCTCAGTCATGGTCTTTGTTGGTAGCTATTGCAAATTTGTCTATTCGGCCACAATATTTGTAGGAAAATGGTTTTCTTCTTGCAGTCAAAAGTATAACTTTTGGCTCCAAGATGCTCATATTTTGAGGTATTTTTCCTCGACATCTACTTTTCAATTCTGACAAATATGTCATGCTTCTGGCTGTGGTTAAAGATTGTATATCAGAAAATTCCATTATGCCTCTTGATCATTTATTGAATAGAACCTCGTTTGATGCGGGTCACAGAGGAAAGGCATTTGCAAAAATGTATGCCTTAATTGCTATATTGGGTCATGTTCGATCTTTGAATTGGAATTCAACTTCCTCTGTGTTGGGTGGTATCTCTCCTATGGCTATATTGGCTCCTTTTGATTTTCCTTCATGCTCCTTGACTCCATTGTCTGTGGGTTCATGTTCTTCCCCCGTTCGGCTCCCGATTTCTCCTTCACCTGATCGTGCTTCGGGGGATTCTCTTGTTGCTCATGCAGACCGTCTCTGCAGTTCTTTATTTTTATCACCACCTTCGCATTCTGGTTTTGGGAACTATGACTAATGATGATTTATCATTCTTTTCTGGTGTATTTTGTTTTGGTTTTGCTTCACTTGTTGTTTTGCAGGAGGTGTTGTGTCCTCTGTTTGGATTGCATAAATGATATGGAGATGATTCCTACAGTCTCTTTCTGCCATATCTTCTAAACATGATTTTGGGTACCAGATGGCTTTTTTGCTCATTCTCTATGGTTGATGACGTCTTAATTATTATGGCAGCCATTATTTCTTTGTAAATTCAATTTTTCTCATAATCTGAATATTGTAAATGATTAGATGTAAAGGGGGGCTTCAATATTTCTCATATTCTAAATATTGTAAATGTTCAGATGTAAAGGGGGGCTTGAATTATTGTAATGGGGCCTACTTTTTGGTGGGATGTCTACATGACATTTTGGGATTATACTATATGAAGATGTATTCAGCCTTAAGGGCTATGGGGGGGATTTTTTGTATTTATGATACAAGTCGTGCTTCAGCTGTGTGGGTTTTTGGGTAGGCTACTATATCTTCTTTGAGAAATCTTTTTCTCCATTTGTCTATATGGGTAACAAATAGAGTTTTCCTTATTGGTTCTTTCTCCAGGAGCCCATTGAACCAGATTAAATATTAATAAAAATACAAAATTTTGCCAAAAATAAAATAAGATATTTCAATGGAAGGTTTGTTTTGATCAAAACATTAATGTCATCAACTTGTAATTGAATGAATTTTTGTATTTCAATAAAAATTCAATTCCAATCGAAAGTGTCAAAATTTAAAATTTGGCCGAAAGTGCCCAATTCCTTTGTCAAAAAAGTGTAACTCAATATTGTGGTTTCATCTAGGAGAAGTTTCTAGATCACTAAGAAACACCACAACCAAGAGAAATCAATTCAAATCATATTCTTCTATTTTCAATTTTGATTTCCAAAATAGAAACCTTCTAGAAAACACAATTGAATAATTGTCATCTTCAACTACATAGCTCTATTACTGAACTAATCACATCTGAACAAAACCATCTAGACTTATAGACCTAGGAAAATAACTCTAAAGCACTCACAACCATCATTCACAAAATCTTTAAGAATACAAACACATCTTCCACATATTGTAATGCACAAAAATCTAAGGTGAAACACACCTTTTTTTTAAAAAAAGAACAAAACATCACCTAGGCTACACACTAAGAATGCTCGACATGAAAATGAGGCACAATGAACAAAACAAATCAACTCACAACTAGAAATCATGGCATGCATTGGTGTGCCAACATCCCTTGTTCATCAAACTGCATTAGTCATCGAAATCCCTATCTAGGTTTGGTATAATTTTTTTTTAAATGGATTTAACTCAAGTCAAATCCAAACTAAGTAAATATGAAAATCATCCTATCTCAACACTAGGGTTATAAAACTATTAACAGTTGAAATACATTAATAATTGATAAATTTAAAATACATTTAATGTATCCTTTGATTAAAATATAATTTTATTTAAGAATCAATAAATATTAATATTTTTACCAAATTAAGGGATTTAAATTATTAAGAATTATAATTATTATTGAAAATAATATTATTATTTTATATTAGGGACAATTAAATCACCTAGGTCCCTCCTAGGGTTTATAAAGTTAATTATTCCCCTAATAGTCCAAGTATGAAATGAAAATAGTAAGGTCGTTAAAATAAAATTAATCAAATAAATTCTCCAAAACTTTAATAAGGCATTGAATATATTAAAATATATTAGATCATAGGTCTCAAATCCAAATTCTCAAATTAATAAATAATTAAATAATATGAAGGTTCATTAAATAAAAATAATTCCAACATAAACAACCTTAAATAATTTTAGTATTGCATCTAATAACAATTAAATAGAAATGAGTCTCAGTTGTTTTTGGTAGAAAAAGCAGCAAGAGGGTGCTGGCCCATAGTACAGAAAGAATAGAAGAACATTAACAACATATTAATAGAAATAGTCACATAGAAAATGATCAGCAGAATGTCAGGAGAAAAAAAGTGTCTAGTCTACCTCTATCAAAAAAAACTTAAAGGTCATTTTCAAAAATAACTAACTAGAGTAGCTTAACTAGAAAGTAAAGAACATATTAATAGTAACTTGCCACACAGGGCTAATCTAGAGTCTTAAAAACTTAACCATACAATAGGAAAGAAAAATATGGGACATGGGGACAACAGGCCTGAACCAGAACAAAAACCTCATGGTATCAGTAGCAGCTAGGATCTCCCACCCAGACATTTAGACATCAGGGTCACTGCCCACTCTTCCTGCAAAAACAGGAAGAGGTCTATGTTATCCTCATCAGCTTCCAATTTACTACCAACCATCTTCTCTTGCATGTTGCATAGGGTCACAACTGACACATGGATGACTTTGAGGGAAAATTTGTTCAAATCAACGACACGGGCTTTGATTTCTCTCATGTCCTATTTGAGGTTGAGGATCTCATTATCAAGCTCATTGAACTTCTATTTGAGGGAGACTTTAAACCTTTCATTCTCATCCATTTCCATAGTAGTGTGCTCAACACAAGGGGATTTTGTCTACTGGGTGTGGGGAGAGGGCATGGGCGGAGTATTACTGCAAGGCATATCATCCATCACCGACAAGGGATTCAAGGGGGGAGTGCTGCTAGACCTAGGAGAGCTCAAGTGTTCAGTCGAGGAGCCCTCAATCGAACCAGAGGAGGCAGAGGTGTCCATATCCTTTGAATGAGACTTGTCCTTAGAAGCCATCTCCCTGAGTCTTCATTTTCTTTTCTCCTTGGTAATTCTATTAGAACACTAGATAGTAGCCCCCAAATCCACTTCCAACTCAACCTGGCTGCCTGAATTCTTCCATTTTTTGGGCTTCCTCTCAGTTTCAAGGGTTCTATCTACCATCATCTTATCCTTAGCTTCTATAGACTCAGAGACATGGGATTCCTCTAATTCCTCTACCCTTTTAAAGGGGTTCCTCACAAATCTCTTGTGACCTTTACCATCTTGTAGGACAAGGTTAGTCTCCTGGATCTCCTAGATAGACTAAGAGGGGGACTGAGAGGGGTTATTGGCTCCTAAAGGAGAAATGTCCTAGGTGACATACTTAATAATAAGGGGGGGAGGAGGAGGACAAATGGCTTTATGGAAGTTGCATAAACAGAGTAAGAGGCCCTGGTGAAGTATGGGGATCGACTTCCCAAGATTTTTGTTCTCCTTTATATCGAGGATGTTTCTTTTCAAGGAGTGGAGGAGGTAGAACAAGATGGAAATGAGGTCCCTGTTCTTGATGTGGTTGAGGAACAACAGATGATAATAATAAAATAGAGTAAATTTACCCTCTAAGAGTGAAGTATTTCATAATAATGTGACACACCTTGGGCCAAAACTCAAGGAGCTGCTCGTGGTTGAATCCTCAAGACTTTTTCAAAGTCTTTTCACCCAGCCTAAAGAACTGGTTGAGACTGGTAATGTCCAGTGTCTAGCTAGTTTTCTTATACTCTCTACCCTTTGTTGACAGTCTTGTCACTTTAGTAATGACCTCCTCATTTATTTCAAAGTGTATGCCTCCAACTGACACCTTCTTGTTGTCCTAGGAGGACACAAATTTCTTGGATATTTTCTCATCATGGTCTCCCTTCATTCTTTCCATGAAGCCCCAGATGCCACTATCATTGCATTTGTGAGGCACCAAGGGGTCGGAGGTGAATTCCTCTTTGATTTTATCTGGCTCTATGCACAAATTTTTTCCACCCATATCGACTAGATTAGTATCCATCATAGAAGTCCTTTGAAAATTACAAAGCTGAGCTTTGCAAACTAGGGCATAAAATAGGTCTTTTTGAGTTAACCATTTTATGAGAATTTTATTCATAAAAGGAAGGGGCTGGGTGGTTTTTGGGTAGTCAAGCTGCGTATGGAAAAATCCATTGGATCTTGAGGCATAATAATTAGAAATTAAGCCATATTTGTCATTATTGTCCTTGGTAATTGAAATTACCTACTGATGCAGACAGCTATCCTTCCACACATACTCATGCAAAAGGAAATTATGAACCTTTATAAGGTTTTGCACATACATAGTCATAACTATAGTAATCATAAAATTAAGCTAGGACATAATCAAGGTGGGGCCCTCAACAATATTGGAAACAACTTGACTTATTTTAAACATTATTGGTGTCATGTTTTTCCCACCTGATTAGCCACTGGGTCTCCTTTGGTAGCTCACTAAACTCCTCCCATTTAACTATCCTAGCTTGCTTAAGCCCAATGATAGCCATAGAATCGATCACCACATTACCTTCCCTATAGGTATGGGAGATAGTCATGTTTTGGAGATTTTTGAGAAGCTCCTAAATTTCCACTATTATGGTGTTCACTCGCCACCTTGCATTTGACCTTCTCTTGATAGCCTCCACAATCACTTTGGAATCCCCCTCCATCACCAGCAGCTTGATATTCATGGAGATGGAAAAAATTTTACCCCATAGAAGAGTCATGCCTTCAGCTTGATTGACAGTACTATTTTTGAGTGGCCCCACATAAGCCAAAAGGCAAGCACCATTGTGGTCTCTTAGCACTCCACCCCCACTCTAGGTAAGGTTATTCACCACCCCATCAAAGTTTAACTTGGTCCAGCCAATGGGTGGGGCAACCCATCAACTAGCATTCTGAGCCATCAACTTGGAGTTGTCAAACCTAGTGAAGCAAGTCAAAAAATTCAAATTATCAGCTGTTTTGATCTCCTAGGCTCAGGGGGGTGCTGAGGGGAGTTTTTAGTTAGCTGAGATGACATTCTCACATAGGAGCTTGGTGCCTAGATGGAGAGAGGCCTCAGGTGAGGAATCAGTCTCCATGAAGATCTTGTTGTTCCTTTGTTTCCAGATAGTCCAACAGATGTGTGGAGGAAGAAGCCTCCATAGGAGCTGGAGGAGAGGGTGATTGGAGGGGATCACCAACCAGTGAGCTGGTGGACATCATCTCCCAAGACCCAGGGGACCCCGAACTTTCCAATAACTCCATGCAAAATACTAGCAGAGTCTCACTTGTTAATTAAATACACCATTACTAATTTCCAATAAGAACTTAAAATAAAATAATAATTAAATCATTTTTTATTTATAAAAGTGACTTTCTAAAGTCACTTAACATTAAATAAACTAAAACAAAGATTTAAGACTAAGTCTTTACTTATGGGACCAAAATGGAAACAAATAAAAAAAATAAAGGGCCCAAGTGGCAAGCCCTAACCCTAATTCAAAATTAGGGTTAGGCCAAATTATAAAGCCACTACAAACCCTAATTTTCCTTCATATTATTGTGCAGGTTTGAGCTAGAAGTGAAATGAATGGATTATCAAACTTTTTTTTATAAACACATGTGTGCATATACACACCTAGGGTGTGTATATACATACATATACACTTGTGTGTGTATGCATCTACAAGATCCAATAGTGGATTGCATTCAACTCTAGAGGATCTACCAAGGATTTTAACAAACCCATATTCAAAATACTCATAAGGGTAATATTATGAACTATATTTATTTTGAATCCCAAATTTACTATTAGGGTTTAGATTACGGATTCAAGTTATCTTTATTGTCCATATATATATATATATACACACACATAAGATCATATGAATTGAAGGAAATTATATATATATATATATATATATATATATATATATATATATATATATATATATATATATATATATATATATATATATATATATATATATATATATATATATATATATATATATATATATATATATATATATATATATATATATATATATATATATATATGTTATTATATTTAAAAACATAATAGCATAATTATATGTATATATATACATATGTAATTATTAAAAAAATAAGAAGGTACTTTACATAAGCATGTGTATACACAAGGTGATAAGGAAAAAGAATAATGATAAGATAATCTATTAATTATTTACAAAGTAAATACATATGTGGGTATGTAAAATGTTACATATACATTTATATTTGGTTTAATACATGTGTTTATATTTCAAGTAAATTTACATATGAGAATATATCCTTGATAGGAAAAATTACATGCTTTAAAAGAGAGTTTCTTACTTTTGAACATAAGATATATATAAAACATTTAATTCTTTTCCAATAGAGTTTACAAATTCACTTTGTTCTCTTAAATTTTAAAATAAGGAAAGAATATATTATGGCTTATAACAAAAAAACAAAATTAGAATACTAGTAAAATATCTTCTTTCGCAATGACATATAAAATATATAATTCTATCAATATAATTAGATAAAAAAAAGGTTCTTTTGCTATAATATACATAATTATAATTCTATCAATACAATTAGCTGAAAACAAGTATTCTTTTTTTTCAAAAATATTCAGAATTATAATTCTATCAATACAATTAGCTACAAGTACTATAACTTCACCCCCCACTAAATATTTTATTTCCAAGAGGCACAAAACTCATTACTCAACATATGAACTTTACAATTGATAAAATATTTCACATAAATAATTTCTCTTTTAAGGAATTTAAGACAAGAGACTTCCATGTTCCAAGTAACTTCAAATTGAAAATATCTTCATCTTTCATCTAGGCCAAAACCTACAATATGTGACATTTACAACATGACCATAGAGGATCACCTCCCAGCCAAGGCCTTTACAAGGCCACCCCCGAGCTAGGGGAAACAACAAAGGATGGGTAACAAACATTCAACACACAAAAAACATCAAACAACATGAAGTCACAACATAACTCCCAAATTCCCAAGGCAAGCACAAAGGATCTCCTTGGATCCAAAATGGGTAAAGGTGGGACGTGTACCCAAAAGGAGAAAGCGACAACAAAGAATTCAGATCTCTCAAAAATATATCAATGCCTTCACAAGGAAAATAAAATTCACTTCACAACTTCTTGCTTCATAAATTCACAATTTATCACTACACAACTCACAAACAACTTCCCTTAGGACCCCCAAAGAAAAGAAAAACATGTGGCAGCATGGAGCCCATACACCCATGATACATCACCTTCCTCCATGAGAAAGGGCTCATCACTAAAGGGAATTCCCAACTAACCCCTTCACCCTCAAGGCTCTCTTCCCTCCCAAGGGAGAGAAATTCCTTGCACTCCCAAAAAAAACATATAAAATCAACCAAAGAAAATCAAGACATCAACCAAGATTCAAACTTGAAACATCACTACACACATGCAAAATAAATTTACATAACCACAAAATTCACATGAACATAGTAACTTAACCATGATAGATGCACTAACCTCTTTCCAAGTAAAAATAGCAATGTAGTTTTTTTGAAGAAGAGCTCTATTCCTTTCTTATCTTTTCTTCCTCTTCCTCCCCAATCCTCCATCTATCCTCTCTTCCTAAGCTAGAAGTCTCCACCAAAACTGAAATTCCCAAGTCCAAGTGCCCCCAAAAGTGTCATCTCTTTCTCTCCAATTTTGTTAAAAGAGAAAACATTCCTTCTAGCTCTACCCCCATCCCAATGAGGAGTAATTTACTTGGAAATTTTTTCCTTACTACTTGTCCCTAACTAGAGAATGAGAGGAAAACCACGAAATGGCGAGAAGGAATGACCTTGAATCCCTACTCAAAATTCAACACTCCCAAAGAAGGCACTCTTTAATAGGTCATATGTAAGCTTTGGGACTTGAAATGGACAAAAGTTGACCCACAAACCTAAGTACATACAATGGGATAGCTAAATTTAACTTTAACCAATCCCTAGGCCTCATTTTAACCTTGCAAAAACTCATGTGAAGTTAACTCCGAAAAATGGACATGATGGGACTCAAGTCTTGGTTTCCTAAATAGGTAACCACACCTAGGACCTAAAAAAAGTGACTCAAGGGTACTGTTAAATCTTACCAATCCATTTAGGCATTCCAACTCACATGAACAAGTGTCAAGTGACACAACATAAAAATGCATCACTCCACTCTAATTTACACATGGCATGCCAAATGGATAATCACATTACAATTAACATATAAGACTACATCCAATTATGCATATATATAGAATTATAAGTCATCGGACATTCATACATCACATTTATGAAATAAAACATGTAACAATGCGGTCATTCTCTTCATAGAGTTAACCTTGGCCTTTTACAAATTTCACATTGATCCATGCTTGTTTCCTCATAATTGAAACCATGGTTATAACCCTACACACTTGATCAGATTATCATTATCTCATGAAATTATCACATATACGTTCATATATAAAGAAAAGTAGGATCTATGCTATCATTCAATCATGTATACACTAACAAATTGCATTTCATAATTTCATCATATACATAAACAATATTTGTAAGGTATTTCCATATGCATCATATGTAATTTAAATTTCAACTTTCACAAGTAACCCTAAATCATATGTAGACTCAATTCATAAAAATATCAACATCCTATCTATCTCAATTCCTATTTCATAAGATAGTGTAAATCAAAATGCAGAATTCAAAATTCAATTATCCTTCTATATCATAAAATTAGGATGAATCTAACATAAGTATATCAAGATACACCTAACATCATCATCCACATAATCATGTAAAAATCCTCACATATGTCAAAATGATACAAAATCACTATCAAAATAAGTCTAATGTCTCAAAATAGTGTATCAATGAGAATAATTTTTTATCAATATAGTTAGGTGAAAATAAGGTTTCATTTTTTTTGAAAAAATATTCAGAATTATAATTATATCAATACAATTAGCTGCAAGTAATACAACTTCATCCCCCACTAAATATTTTATTTCCAAGAGTCACAAAACTCAATACTCAACATATGAACTTTACAATTGATAAAATATTTCACATAAATCCTTTCTCTTCTAGGGAATTTAAGACAAGAGAAGTCCATGTTCCAAGTAACTTCTAATTGAAAATATTTGCATCTTTCATTGAAGCCAAAACCTGCAATATGTGACATTTACAACATGACCATGGGATATCACCTCCTAGCCAAGGCCTTTAGAAGGCCACCTTGAGCTAGGAGAAATAAGAAAGGATGGGTGACAAACATTCAATTCACACAAAGAATCAAACAACGTGAAGTTAGAACATAACTCCCAAATTCCCAAGGGAA
This sequence comes from Chamaecyparis obtusa, assembly GCA_027943335.1. NCBI lineage: Eukaryota > Viridiplantae > Streptophyta > Pinopsida > Cupressales > Cupressaceae > Chamaecyparis > Chamaecyparis obtusa. The sequence goes on along the minus strand of BSBK01006031.1, from coordinate 1,039,116 downwards.
GCACAAAGGATCTCCTTGGATCCAAAATGGGTGAAGGTGGGAAGTGTACCCAAAAGGAGAAAGCCACAACAAAGAATTCAAATTTCTCAAAAACATATCAATGCCTTCACAAGGAAAAAAACTTTCACTTCACAACTTCTTGCTTCATAAATTCACAATTTCTCACTACACAATTGACAAACAACTCCCTTATGACCCCCAAAGAAAAGAAGAACATGTGGCAGCATGGAGCCCATACACCCATGCTACATCACCTCCCTCTATGAGGAATGGCTCATCACTAAAGGGCATTCCCAACTAACCCCTTCACCCTCAAGGCTCTCTTCCCTCCCAAGAGTGATAAATGCCTTGCACTCTCAAAATAAACACATTATATCAACCAAAGAAAATCAAGACATCAACCAAGATTCAAACTTGAAACATCACTACACACATGAAATATAAATCTACATAACCACAAAATTCACATGAACATAGTCACTTAACCATGATAGATGCACTAACCTCTTTCCAATAAAAAATGGCAATGTAGTTTTTTTAAAGAAGAGCTCTATTCCTTCCTTAACTTTTCTTCCTCTTCCTTCCCAATCCTCCCTCTATCCTCTCTTCCTAAGCTAGAAGTGTCCAACAAAAATGAAATTCCCAAGTCCAAGTTCCCCCAAAAGTGTCATCTCTTTCTCTCCAATTATGTTAAAAGAGAAAACATTCTTCCCAAATCGACCCCCATCCCAATGAGGAGTAATTTACTTGGAAAGTGTTTCCTTACCACTTGTCCCTAACTAGAGACTAAGAGGAAAACCGAGAAATGGGGAGAAGGAATGACCTTGAATCCCTACCCAAAATTCAACACTCCCAAAGAAGGCACTCTTTAAGAGGTCATATGTAAGCTTTGGGAGTTTAAATTGACAAAAGTTGATGCAGAAACCTAAGTACATACATTGGGATAGCTAAATTTAACCTTAACAACTCCCTAGGGCTCATTTTAACCTCCCAAAAACTCATGCAAAGTTAACTCACGAAAATGGACATGATGGGACTCAAGTCTTGGTTTCCTAAGTAACCACACCTAGGAACTCAACAAAGTGACTCAAGGGTAGTGTTAAATCTTAACAATCCACTTAGGCATGTCAACTCACATGAACAAGTGTCAAGTGACACAACATAAAAATAGATCACTCCACTCTAATATACACATGGCATGCCGAATGGATAATCATAATATAATTAACACATAAAATTACATCCAATTATGCATATATATATATATATATATATATATATATATATATATATATATATATATATATATATATATATATATATATATATATATGTATGTATGTATGTATGTATGTATGTATGTATGTATGTATGTATGTATGTATGTATGTATGTATGTATGTATGTATAAGTCACCATATAGTCATATATCACATTTATGAAATAAAACACGTAACAACGAGGTCATTCTCTTCATAGAGTTAACCTTGGAATTTTATAATTTTCACATTGATCCATCCTTATTTCCCCACATTTGAAACCATGGTCATAACCCTACACACTCAATTAGATTATTAGTTTCTCATGAAATCACCACATATATGCTCATATATAAAGCAAATAAGGATCTATGCTATCATTCAATCATGTATACACTAACAAACTGCATTTCATAATGCCATCATATACATAAACAATATTTGTAATCTATTTCCATATGCATCATATGTAATTTAAATTTCAATTTTCACAAGTAACCCTAAATCATATGCAGACTCAATTCATAAGAAAATCAACATCCTATCCATCTCAATTCCTATTTCATAAGATAGTGTAAATCAAAATGCAAAATTCAAAATTTAATTATCTTTCTGTATCATAAAATCAAGATGAATCTAACATAAGCATATAAAGATACATCTAACATCATCATCTACATAATCATGTAAAAATCCTCACATATGTGTAAATGATATGAAATCACTATCAAAATAAGTCTAATATCTCAAAATAATGTATCAACAAGATAGTCCATGTGTTAAAATGTCAACTAAGATAGGATGGGTCGGGGTAGGACCTCACATCCTTCCCCCCTATGCATGAAATTCCTCATGGAGTTCATCGAATAGATGGGGATTCTGTGCTCTCATTTGTGTTGTGTCCTCCCAAGACGTTGTGACCTCATCATAGCAATCCCACTGGACCGTAACCTGATCTAGCTCTTAGCCTCAATGGGAAAGGGTCGTGTATGCCATTATACAAATGGGCTTTAGAGCTAGCTGCCTATTTGAATCCACCTATAAGGCATCCCAATCAATAATATGAGACTTATCATAAATATATTTCCTGAAAATAGAAACATGAAACACATCGTGGATATGTAACAAGCTAGGTTGCAAAGCTAAATAGTGTGCAACTAGCCCTATCCTCTCCAAAATCTCAAAAGGTCTAACAAAGCACGGTGCCAACTTAGAACCCTTTCAAAAACAAATTGGGTTCTTATGTGGCCACAATCTCAAGAAAAATTTGTCCCCAACCATATACTCTTTATCAATCCTCCTAGAATCTGCATACTTCTTTTGTGTAACCTAGGCCTCTCTTAGACATTACTTGATCAAATTTACCTACTTTTGCATCTGTCTGACTAACTCTGGACCAATAAAAACTATATCATTTCCCAACTCAAATGTGTCTTGCAAGGTCTACCATACAAGGCTTGGTAAGGAAACATACCCAATAATGTATGATGCCCATTATTGTAGGCAAAATCAACTAGATGTAGGTACTCCTCCCAACTAACTTTATGATCCATCACTTACATGCATAGCATGTGCTCTAACACCTGGTTGAATTTTCCAGTTTGACCATTTGTCTCTAGGTGATAATCTATACTGAAATTGAGCATGGTGCCCAAAGTGGTCTATAACTCTCTCCAAAAAGATAAAGTAAAGAGATAATATCAGTTGGATATAATCATATGAGGAATGTCATGAAGTCTAACAATATCATGCAAGAATACATGTGCCATTACATGTGATGTAAAATTAGTACAAATAGGTGAGAAGTGGGATACCTTGGTCAACCTATTCACTTTCACCATAATAGCATTATGGCAATGAGATGAAAAAGGAAGACCAACAATAAAGTCCATAGAAATTACATCCCACTTCCACTTAGGTATCTCATATGGCTAAAGAATCCCACCTAGATGGTAGTGCTATGCCTTAAATCTCTGACACTCCAAGCATCTTTCCATAATCTCTACAATGTGTGTCCTCATACCTGACCAATGATAGAGCTATCTCAAATCTATATGTAACTTCTTGACTTTGGGGTGTGCTTCATAAGTTTCTCTATGAGCCTCAAGAATAATGAATTCATGCAACCCACTGGAAGAATGCATGTAAATGCATCCTCTGTGATGAAGAAGTCCATTAGAATCTAGGGTATAATCTGAAAACTTCCCCTCAAGGGGCCTCTAAGCTTGAACCAACTAACAAACCTCAAAATAGAATCCATCCTCATGCAAGTTCTACAATATGCACCCTCTCAAATCTGTGTTGGTAGTCATATTTTTAAGCTCATGACATCTCTTTCTCAAGGAATCTGCTACCACATTCTCCTTACCCTTGATTTAATGAACATCAAAGTCATACTAGAAAAGGAACTCCATCCACATCCTTTGTCTAGAATTAAGATTTAGATGAGTAAAAATATATTGCAAGCTTTGATGATCTAAATGAAGCTCAAAATGATGCCCCAAAAGAAAATACTGCCATCTCACTAAAGCATGCACCAATGCCGCAAGCTCAAGGTCATGGGTAGGGTAGTTAAGCTCATGATTCTTGAGTTTTCTAGACTCGTAAGCAATAGCTTGACCACCATGCATAAGGACTACTCCAATCCCATCTAATGATGAATTTGTACATACTAAGAAGTCTTCTGATGGATCTAGTATTGCAAGGATGGGTGCTCTAGTGAGTTCTCTCTTGAGCTCCTAAAAAGCTCTCTCGCACCTCTTTGTCTAGACAAACTTCTTCCCCTTCCTCTGAAGGGAAGTGATATGATGAGCCACTCTATACAATCCCTCAACAAACCATCTATAATAGCCTGCAAGACCCATTAAAAAACTCGGACCTCAGTCATACTAGTAGGTGCTAGCCAATCCATAATCACTCTAATCTTAGATGGGTTGAAAGAGATCCTATCCCCTGATATCACATGGCCAAGGTAATGGACCTCTGATCTGAAGAAGGCATACTTCAACAAGTTTCCAAATAACTGATTATCCCTTAAGCACTACAAGACCTATCTCAAATTCTCCTCATGCTTATGCTCATGCTCATCTCATGAGTAGATCAAAATATCATCCAAGAACACCACCAAAAATCTATCTAAGAATAAGAAGAATAGTCCATCAATGAGGCTCATGAATATGACTAGAGCATTTTTTATTCCAAAAGGAACCATGGTGAACTTGCAATGACCATAGTGTGTACAAAATGCAATCTTGTGGATATCTCTATTCACAATCCTCAATTGGTGGTACCACGACTTCAAGTCAAGCTTAGAGAACACACGGGCACCCTGAAGCTGATCGAACAAATCATCTATCCTAGGAAGTCAATACTGATTCTTGGTGGTCACCTTATTCAACTATTGATAATCCATACATAACCTAGGAGATTCATCCTTCTTAACAAAGATGACAGGTGCACCCCATGGTGATACACTAGGATGATTATGCCCTTTCTCCAAGAGCTCCTCCGACTAAATCTTGAGCTCATTGAGCTCATGGGTGGTCATCCTATAAGGTGCTTGAGATACAAGATCTACTCCTGGCACATGATAAATGTAAAAATCCAGTGCTCTAGGTGGTGGCATACTAGGTATCTCCAAAGGAAAACCATCTGAAAACTCCTAAAAAATGGTATGGTCATCGAGGGAAGTCTCCTTATCTACCTCCTCCTCTCTGTCATTGATGGTAATAGAAAACATCTAACAACCCTTTCACATGCACCTGTTAAGCTGCATAGCAAAAATCATACAAAGATATATAGGTCTCTGAAGTCCTAAGCTAACTAAGGGTACACTGACATGATCCACACACTCAATTTTCTTCTTCCTACAATCCATCTTTGTGCTATGGGCATAAAGCCAGTCCATGCCAAGAACAACATCATAGGATCTAAGTGGTGTAATGCAAAGGCCAACTATGGTGGTCATGTCCCCAATCTATAACTGACATCCCCTCACCAAGGAACTAATTGACACCCTATGCCTGAGACTTACTCAACCTCCCAACTCACATTCTGCCTAGTTTCCAGTAGCCTGCAACACTCCACTATAAAAGGCGTAACAAAAGAGTCAGTAGCTCCTAAATAAAAAAGAATAGAAATGCCACTACCTCTAATCCTACATTCAGCTTCAATAACTGAGGCTTGATTCTCATCCTAGTAGTTATTAACCATTGCAAACACTTAGTGGGATCTTCCCATGTCAACCATGGTAGGTTCTGAATCTATCATCATTTGACTATCGACTAGAAGATGTGAATGCCAATATCTAGAAATGTGCCCCATAACACCACAAGTGTAACATGAACCTCTAGCCTGAATCTAGATCTCCTGAGGACTACACTATTATTGTCCACCTGTCATACTGGATCCACTAAAGCTTCCTCTTGATGACTGTGTAAGATCTCCCAGATCACATTGAGGACCCTGTGAATGCCACATCTTGTGCTTAGAGCCCTACTATCCCTATGGAGGTCTCTATCTCTGACTCTACTGAGCCTACTAGTGCATCTAATAAGGTGCTCTGGAAGATCCCGAGGAGTGCTTCTGATTTCCCTCCAAGTGGGATTTATGGAAACCAAAAGACTATGGTGCAGAATTATAGTTTTGTGACCTATCTCATACACTATGAGACCTATTATGGATCTCCTCAGTAATCATGGCCCTCTCTATGGTATAGCATAAATCACCTAGAGGTACCATCCTCACCTTATCATAAATAGCGCAGTTCAACCCCCTAATAAAGTAGTTGACCTATAGTTTCTCATCCTTCATATAGTCCACATAGGGAAGGAGGTCAAGAAACTTACTCTCATACTGTGCTACAAAAAGACCTCTCTGCTGAAGGTAATGGAACTTGTCGATACGATGTTTCCTGAAGTGCTCTGACATATACCAAGCTCTAAATCTCTCAAAGAATGTCTCCCATGTGAGGGTATCTATGATTAGGTGGTTCTTATTCTCCTCCTACCTCCACCAAGTAGAAGTGGTCCCTCTCAGCATATGTACTACAAACCATACCTTTAGGTTTCTCTCATAAGGGTGCAACACAAAGTAGCACTCAAGGATCAAAAGCAATTCCTTAGCCTCTATCCCAGTCGTAGATTTTGGAAAAGGTGGTGGATGTAGTCATTGAAGATCTCTGATATGGTCCCCTGTATCATGGGTTTCTCTCTGCACTATCCCAATGGTGGCTCTGGCATGTGCACTGAATCTCCCTCATGATCTGCCTAATCCTCAACCTCTCTAGAAGGAGGATTCCTAATCTTCTCTCAGGCCTCAGGCATCTAAACTCCTAAAGGAAATCTATCCATGATGATACCTATTAGATTCTAAAGTGCATTTAGAATGTCCTAGTTGGGATTTGGTGGTGGCATAGGAGGAGGCCCCTACTCACTAGCTACTCCCTCTGCTACCTGATCAACTCCCTCTACTATCACACGGTCACCCTTGGATTTCCCTCAACATCAGCAACCATTATGCATGACTGTAGGCATCATACACTAGGGTAGAAACAAATAATGAGTTGAAAACACAATGGGTTTAGGTTCCTAGAGTTGAAACTATGCTCTGATACCAAAATGTAATGCCCAAAAATCTAAGGCAAAACACACAAAAAAAAATTATGTTTTTTTTGCGTTAGATTTTTGGCCATTACACATATCTTCCACTCTTCTGAATACATATATTTATTCTAAAAGTATATAGGTTTAGAAGTGCTAACATGTTCAACAAACAACCTTATTTCATTCTGGACCAATAGATATACCTAAACATGTTAACAACAAATACTTATGGTCACAAGTGTAAGAGAAAACACCTTGAACACTTTTGAAAAATACAACATTTGATATCAATGATAACAAATACCCAAACATATTTATCCAAAAAAATGTAGTGTTTGAAAATTGAATCACTCTACAAAATTTATAGAAGAAGAAATTAGAAAAAGCTAATGCATTAGAGTTAACTTGCATAATGGAAAGCTAAAGGAGAGAAAATGAAAGAAACAAAAAAAATTCCCCAAATAAACTATGGTAGAAAATAGTGAGGAAACATCCTCACCTGGGATGGACAAAAGGCACAAAAAAGACTCAAAGAATTCTTGCCAATGGTTCTCATGAAGGATAATAATGAAATACTCATCTTCAATGTTCTAGTCACCAAACCTCGCAAAAATATCATTTTCCTTTTCTATGATCTCCATACCTAAAGGTACACATAAGAAGAAGCAAATTTAAAATAATGGAATCACTATATGCTAAAAAACTATTGAACTAGGTGAAAAAACTAGTGAATATGAATAGTAGTTTATAATATACTTCTATAATCGATGATTTTTTTGGTGAGTGCTTGAACATATTCTCATCAAATGTATACTTGGATAGCTCCCCACTAAATACATTATGGATTAAAATAAATAAAATAGTCTAAAATATGTAGGATAGAAAGGAATGAAACATGTCTTGATCGACAAGGATTTTGGCATATTGAATGGAGTTTTTCTTGATAATTACAAGCCTTCTATTGCATATAAGTAGCAGTGACACGTTGTGAATTGCACTATAATGAACAGTTGAAGGTGACAACATGAAGTTTGTATAAACAAAGTGGTGGATAGGGTGGCTATGTAATAGGATTCCATGTGGCCACCTTGTCTACATTTTATGGTATGGAACATAGGTTGAGAGCGTGGGCTAGGGAACATTCTAGTCAATGTAGTGAAATAGCAGAAAAGTGACAAGTTGGATGAATAGGACTAGAACATGTGGAAAATTTCCAAGTTGACAATAAATATTTTTATCTGAGGTAGCTAGGTCACTAGTCTATGTGGCACACTAATTTTTTTATTTTGGGTTCACATAGTGTGTCATATGGACCCCCAAAGTTAGGGTGCACGTGTTTCAACTCATCTCCTCTATTTGGTATTCTTCTTTTCAAAAGATGTGATTCTTCTGTTAAATTTTTTGTTGAATAAAAAAGTGTCTTTCAATCAATGTAAGAGAGGAGAGGAAAATCTTATATTTTCCTCCTTAAAATAAAAACAAACTAGCATTCATTTATCAAACTAGTCTCATGTTAGGATATGTGAAGGATCACAGTATGCCAAACTAATCCCTTAAGTGGCAATGAAAATTCAGAAAATCAGGTTTAGGAAAGTTGACATAAAATTTTGAACAAGTTATAAATATAATATCAAAAATATGTAAGAAGAGAATCTATAGGAAATTGAATTTAGTTTCTAAGATACTAGGCCTTTTTTGAAAAACAAATATTCTATATGTTAAAAATTTTAAATTTCAATGTAGCAGTACGAAAATTTTAGGAAAAAAATAAGAAATAGGTGTATGTCTGACCACCTTAAACATAATAAAATGATATTTTTTTTTTCAAGATTCTAGATATAAGTATTAGACTCGTGTCTGGATGTGACGCATATTTTTTTGTAATTTTTTTCCAAGTAAATAATTAATTATGACTTTTCTGTTGGAATAACTGAGACATGGGTGAATTAGTTAAATAGTGTCCCAAATCAAAATGTATAATCCAGAAACAAATACTCCAATTCCACTAATCAGTAAACATAAAATACTTTCACAGTCTTTGCTTTTACCGACTATCAGTCTAAAACTTATAGTAGTTACCGATCAAATCTAACATGTAATATGCAAAGAATGATAACAACAAATATCACAATCAACACATAACACAAGAGATTTAATGTGGAAACCCTATGAAGGGAAAAACCACCTAGGACTAGCAACCCAAAAATATTCACTCTTCTAAAGTGAGGTCGGTGAAGACCCAACCCTGTTAAAGGTTTACAAACACACTATTAGGTGTGACCTTGTTAGAGGATTTTAGACTAGAAGTTATCGTCTAACCAACAGTCACTCTGGGGTTGATAGGATAACAATGTTCATTCTATGAATGAGACATCATAAGACTTTCTTAGTCCACTCAGTTAAGAGATTTGACTTTGTACAATGGTTAAATATGTAACAGTAGATGATCTATATTAATACAACTTCAATTATAGATAACAGATCAATATTTTTCTCATACAAATTCTTCTGATCAATGTAACACTTCAGATTCAACAATGTATTAACTCACTGTCCATCGGTAATTACTCTATGTGGCTCAGTAATTTTTCTGTAGCTCAGTTCTCACTAACTAGTATGATCATAAATGCATGAAGCTTGTTCACGCGATAATTCTATAGTATCTTCTTCTTTCGGCACTCTCATTATGAAATCTCTAGTCTCTTATATACACATGTAAAACATTTTCTTTTCCTCCATTTGATTTTTCCCCTTGATCATCTTCATTGATTTTCCACTTTAAGCTTCCTCGGTTGATGTGTTAGTAACACATTTCAATCTAATCCATTAGATCTTTTTGATTTATGTTAGCCATCGATCTTTATAAGAAACCTTATCTGTTACCTTGATTTTATACACTTTATAGCTCATCATTTTATCAGCTAAACTAATCATTTAATTCCTCTCTATTTTTCTTGGTTAACAAAGAAATGCGTCGGTGAACACAAGCTCAGTTAACACTATGCTCAGTATACACTACACTCCATCGGTGTATACTGAAATGCTTTCATTTACCAATAATACTACTTTGTTTTTTTCATCTCTATTCTTCATCATAGATGAATGCAACATAATAAAGTCAATTCCATCAAGTCATAGACTCATCAAAAAATTAATCAGTGTATTCCTTATCCTCATCTGCCATATACATCTTCCTCAACAAGATATTTTTGTTATTCATCTCTTTCACCTTCCTTCAGATGTGTTGTTATAGTAACTTACAAGATAAGTATTGTCAAACTAGTTGACATCAATGGCAACATAATACTGATTTAATCATCTTTCATTATCTAATCATCAACTCCTTAGTAATCTTGAATTACAGATTCTTCATTCTGGTTCCAAATTAGTTGTAGTTCATCAATCTCTCCCTTTGGCATTGATGTCAACTCAAGCAATATGAAATGTACCATACACATACCAAACATGTATTCTACAACTTTGTAAACAAAAGCTTTAAGTTGAATAGACTTAATATGTTTAATCACTACATTAGTCAACATTTGTAATGCTCTTTTCAATTCTCCTGTTCCTTCTTCTAATCTCAGTAACTGATCTTCAATGCTCTATTCCTTTCAGATTGTCTCTCCCTTAGATAGTTGTCATCGATGTAGTTGCTCTCCCTTTCATATTATTTATCTCTCCCTTTGACAAAAATTACAAAGAAACAAATAAAAAAATATCTCTTCAGTAGCCAAGTAACTCTCTGTAGTCCATTACATTCTCTGTATCTCTGTATACTGATATCTCAATTTGTATCAATCCTCCAAACTTAATCACAACCTTGAACATGATTCAAAGTGTGAACTATGCTGCATCAACAAGAATGATCTTATGATAAAATGACGCTGATGCAACATCTCGATCACCTTAGTGACTGATAGACAGGGGACGGACCCCAAGTCTAGTCCTCAAGTATTCAAATGTTTCCTTCGGTAGAGGCTTTGTAAAGATATCTGCAAGTTGTTCTTTAGATGTAATAAATTCTAACTTCACTTGCTTCTCCTGCACTTGTTCTCTTAAGTAATGATACTTAATAGATATATGCTTTGTTTTAGAGTGCATCACTAGATTCTTTGAGATGTTAATGGCACTAGTGTTGTCACAGTATATAATCACCGGGTCTGTGATTACCTCATTCATTCCTTCCAACACTTGCTTGATATATGCAATGTTTGAGCAATTCGTAGCAGCAACAACATACTCTGCTTCTGCTATAGACTAAGAAATACAAGCCTATTTTTTACTTGTCCAAGTTACAAGTATTTCACCAAAGAAAAATGCTCCTCTAGTGGTGCTTTTTCTATCATCTACATTTTCAGCCCAATCAACATCAGTGTATACCTTCAGCTCAAAATTTCCTTCCTTAGGATACCAAATGCCATAATCTTCTATCTTTTTTAGGTATCTTAAGATTCTTTTAGTACAAATCATGTGTGATTCTCTAGGGTTAGCAGAAAATATGGCAACAATTCCCACATGTGCTATATCTAGTCTACTGCGAACTACATACATTAGCTTACCAATCATGGATTGGTAAAGTGTTTGGTTTACCTCACTAGTTTCATCCTCCTTTTTCAGTTTTCATCCAATAGCCATCAGTGTTCCCACAGGTTTAGCATCTTCCATGCCAAATGTCTTTAGTACTTCCTTTATGTATTTAGATTGTGTGATGAATATCCCATCACTCTGCTGAATCACTTATAGTCCAAGAAAGAATTTAATCTCTCCGAACATAGACATTTCAAATTCCTTTTGCATTTCATCAGTGAAGGCTTTGCATATATGATCTTTTCCTCCAAAGTAATATCATCCATAAAATTTTTGGCAAAAAGAATAGTATCATCAGTATCACCTTTCATATACAGATTGCTATTTTCACTTGTTCTAACAAATCCAATACTTAACAACTAAGTATGTAGTCTTTCATACCATGCTATCAGTGCTTGCTTCAAACCATATAAAGCTTTATATAATCTAAAAACCACGTCTCTATTGTATGGATCAACAAATCCTTCGGGTTGTTCTATGCAGACTTCTTCTTCAAGGATACCATTCAGAAAAGTTGAATTTACATCCATTTGATAGACTTTGAATTTCTTATGTGCAGCATATGCAAGTAGCATTCTAACTCCTAATCTAGCAACAGGTGCAAAGGTTTCATCATAGTCAATACCTTCTTCCTGTGCATATCCCTTGCATACCAATCTAGCTTTATTTCTTGTAACTTCACCATTTTCATTCAGCTTGTTCCTAAATATCCATTTAGTACCGATAACAATTTTGTTCTTTGGTCAGGGTACTAAGCTCCAAGTTTTGTTCTTTTCTATTTTATCTATTTTCTCTTTCATTGCATTAATCCATTCTTCATTCTCTAATGCAACTTTCACATTTTTTGGTTCAAATTCACAAACTAGACATGTACCTTGTCTTGCTTTGCTCCTAGTTTGCATTCCAGCTTGTTTGTCTCCAATGATTTGTGTCTCAAGATGATGATGCCTAAAAAATCTAGCTAGTATTCTATCTCTCCTTTCTTGTTTATCCTGTTTAGGTCCATTAGCTTGCTCGATAGCTCCATCTTGTTCATCAGTTTGTTCTTCCTATTATTCTGCATTGTTTTCTTGCTGACCGGTTATCACAGGTTGCTATTTTGGTTGATACTCTGGATGTTCAATGTAAGTGAATCTACCGTAGTCTTTTGGTTCCTTTCTACTATCCTCTATGTTGTTGTCATCAAACTCATCAACATGAACATTGGTACTTTCAATTATCTTATTTGTAACCTTATTCAGACATTTGTATGCTTTACTTTTAGTAGAATATCCTAAGAATATCCCTTCATCTCCTTTAGAATCAAATTTTCCATTTCTCTCATCTTTTAGAATAAAGAATTTTCTTCCAAAAATCCTAAAATAATTTACAGTAGGTTTGTGTCCAAACCATAGCTCATAAAGTGTTCGATTGGTGTCCTTTTTTAGTTGTACTCGGTTAAGAACATATACATCTATGCTGACCACTTCTCTCCAATATGTCTGAGCAACATTCTTTTGTATCATCAACATTCTAGCACAATCAATGATTGACCTATTCCTTCTTCTAGCAATGCCATTTTGCTGAGGTGTCCTCGGTGCAAAGACCTGTCTCTTAATACCATGCTCATTACAGAAATTAGTAAACTCATCAGAGATAAATTCACCTCCTCTATCAGATCTTAAGCTTTTAATTTCTTTTCCAGTCTCTTTTTCTACCTTAGCTTTATACCATTTGAAAATTTTAAAAGCTTCAGATTTATCTTTCAAGAACATAACAGTCATCGGTCTAGTATAGTAATCAACAAAAATAATAAAGTATCTATCACCAGAACAACTCTGAGTTCTCATAGGACCACATAGGTCAGTATGAACCAACTCAAGTGTCTTCTTTGTTGAGTAGTCTTTTCTTTTGAAACTAGACTTACTCATCTTACCTTTCTGACATTCATGGCACATAGCATGATCAGGTTTTGACAAGTTAGGCAAACCTCTAGCTCTTGTCTTTTTGCTAATCTTGATTAGGTTATCAAAATTCACATGACATAATATTTTGTGCTACAACCATGCATCTTTATCCTTCATTATTAAACAAGAAGACCTATCAATATCAAGATAAAATAGGTTATCTCTGGATTGTGTACCATTTTTGACAAGTCTTCCTTCATCATCATAGATTTTCACCTTTTTTCTTTCAAAATAAAGTCGGTGGCCTGAATTGTTCAATTGTGCCACACTTAACAAATTATAGTTTAGCCCATCTACCCGGTATGCATTTTCACATTTAATTCTATCATTAATCATCAATGAACCTTTACCTCTTACCATACAAGGTGCATCATTTCCCATTCTCATAGATCCTCCATTGTATTCATCAAGTTGATCAAATTTCTCTGCATCACCAGTCATATGATGTGTACACCCACTATCTATGATCCATGTATTATTTCTATCTAGTCTAGAGATCAATGATCTCTCTTCATGTTTCTCTTCTTCCTCTGAGTCATCTTTCATAGCGACAAATACTACTTCTACATCATCGTCAGTGTCAGATTTAGATTCAATATCTTCATCTATGTAACATAAATTTTTTCCTTTGTCATAACTGTCTCGGTTATCTCTTTTTTTGTATCGATAACCTCTATTGACTCTTCTCCCATAGCTTCCTTCTGATTGTTCTTTGGATCTATCATCATCTTTCTTATGTGGACATCTAGCAGTAATGTGGCTAACCTCTTTATAGTTAAAGCATGTCAAAGGTAGCTTACCTCTATATCTTCCTTTTCCTTTGGGTAATCTTATGGCCATAAGAGCTTCAAGCTCATCAAGTTCATCATCGGTATTGCTATCACTATCATCATTCTTATTTTTCTTGCTAGACTTACTAATCTTCAAAGAAGTCATGAAAGCAGATTCAACAAAAGGAACAATACTATTGTCAAAGTTATTTAATTCAAAGGTTGTAAGCTTATTGATCAGTGTGTCAAGGGTAAGATATGGATACGGCCCTTGTTTCATGAATTGCAGAGATCTTGATTGCATAGACTGGCAACAAAGTTTTGAGAATCTTTCTTATCATTGTTTCATCATCAATAACTCCATCAGATGCTCTAATGGCATGTACTACCTCTTTCAGTCTATTTTTGTACTGCACAATGTTCTCACCTTCTTTCATATTCATATCATCAAAATGACCTCTTAGACTTTCTGCTTTGGCTCTCTTAACATTCAAATCTCCACTATATATCAAATTTAGCTTATCCCACATGGATTTTGTAGTAGTGCATCCCTTAATGTCTTCAAATTCGGCATCCATATAGGAAACAACAATTCCATCATAGTAATATTATGTTCATGCCTATCCTTTAGTTGATCAAGGGTTAGGGGACCTAATGTCGATTCAATGTAGCCGTTCTTCATCAGTTCTACAACTGAGTTTCCAATTCCAGATATGTGCAATAACATTTGGCTTTGCCATACTGTGAAGTTCTCTTTGTTCAATCTTGGCACTTCCCTCTTATACATCTTGAGACCTTTGTGGTGAAGTCCTTAAAACTCTATTCTAAGAAACCATAGCTCTGATACCAATTGTTGGAATAACTGAGATGGGGGTGAATTAGTTAGACACTGTCCCAAATCAAAATGTATAATCCAAAAAAAAAACTCTAATTCTAGTACTCAGTAAACATAAAATACTTTCACAGTCTGTGCTTTTATCGATTATTAGTCTAAAACTTATAGTAGTTATTGATGAAATCTAACATGTAATATGAAAAGAATGATAACAACAAATATCAAAATCAACACATAACACAAGAGATTTAACGTGGAAACCCAGTGAAGGGAAAAACCACCTAGGACCGGCAACCCAAAAATATTCACTCTTCTAAAGTGAGGTCGGTGAAGACCCAACCCTGTTAAAGGTTTACAAACACATTGTTAGGTGTGACCTTGTTAGAGGATTTTAGGCTAGAAGTTATCGTCCAACCAGTAGTCACTCTAGGGTTGACAAGATAACAATGTTCATTCTATGAATGAGACATCATAAGAATTTCTTAGTCCACTCAGTTAAGAGATTTGACTATGTACAATGGTTAAATATGTAATAGTAGATGATCTTCCTTAATACAACTTCAATTGTAGATTACAGATCAATATTTTGCTCATACAAATTCTTCTGATCAATGTAACACTTCAGATTCAACAATGTATTAACTTATTGTCTGTCAGTAATTACTCTTTGTGGCTCAGTAATTATTCTGCATCTTGGTTCTCACTAACCAGTATGATTAGAAATGCATGAAGCTTGCTCACGTGATAATTCTGTAGTATCTTCTTCTTTCGGCACTCTGATTATGAAATCTCCAGTCTCTTATATAGACATGTAAAATGTTTTCTTTTCCTCCATTGGATTTTTCTGCTCGATCATCTTTGTTGATTTTGCCACTTTAGGCTTCTCTGGTTGATGTGTTATTAACACATTTCAATCTGCTCCATTAGATCCTTTTGATTTATGTTAGTCATCGATCTTTATAACAAACCTTATCTGTTACCTCAATTTTATACACTTTACAGCTCATCACTTTATCAGCGAAATTGATCATTTAATTCATTTTTGTTTTTCTCAGTTAACAAAGAAATGTGTTGGTGAACACAAGCTCGTTTAACACTATGCTCGGTATACACTACACTCCATTAGTGTATACTGAAATGCTTTCATTTATCGACAACACTGCTTTGTGTCTTTCAACTCTATTCTTCATCATAGATGAATGCAACATAATAAATTCAATTCCATCAAGTCATAGACTCATAAAAAAATTACTCTATGTATTCCTTATCCTCATCTGACATATACATCTTCCTCATGTAGATATTTATGTTCTTCATCTCTTTCACCTTCCTTCAGATGTGTCGGTATAGTAACTTACAAGATAAGTATTATCAAACTAGTTCACATCAATGACAACATAATACTAATTTAATCATCTTGCATTATCTAATCATCAACTTCTTAGTAATCTTGAATTATAGATTCTTCATTCTGGTTCCAAAATAGTTGTAGTTCATCATTTTCTTCTACAACTTTTCCAAAATACGAAAACTCTCATGTCTGACAACACTAACTTAGTCAAAAATTTATCAAATTAAATTTTTATTTTTATTTTTATTGTAGTAGAAAAATCATAGAATCAGACACATGTTTTGGATTTAAAAAATGTTATACAGTTTGAAAGTTATAGCTATTTTTCAATAAGTCTACCAATCGGGATTAGAAAGATAACGAGTAGGTGTATGTCTTGCCACATCAAACAAAATGAAATGATAATATTTTTTTATAAGATTCTAGATAAAAGTAGTAGACTCATATCCAGATGTGATGTATATTTTTTTGTATTTTGTTTCCAAGTAAATATATAATTATGATTTTTTTACTAAAAATTTACATGAATATAAAAAATCTCATGTCTGACCACATTAACTTATTCTAAACTTCATCAAATTGAAAGAATTGTTTATTATTATTGTATTAGGTGAAACATAGAATGTGATGTATATTTCAGATTTCAAAAATGATATATTGTTTGAAAGTTATAGTTTTTTTTTCAAACAATCTATGAATCAGGACTTGTTTTTCACATCACCAC
Organism: Chamaecyparis obtusa; assembly: GCA_027943335.1. Classification (NCBI taxonomy): domain Eukaryota; kingdom Viridiplantae; phylum Streptophyta; class Pinopsida; order Cupressales; family Cupressaceae; genus Chamaecyparis; species Chamaecyparis obtusa. Next base: position 1,022,038 of record BSBK01006031.1, on the reverse strand, counting down.
TTTTTGGGATACCATGATCCCGCACATACCCATTAGCAAATATAAGTTTAATTATTGGTAGAAAAATTGATGTTGGGAGAGAATGGTTGCTTGATTACATAAGTGAGCTCTTGTTTATTTCTTTGTTATTGATAAGTATATTTTATTTTTTATAGTTGTTAGTGTGTAATAAAAATGTATAGATCGACAATGATAGTTGTAGGTTCGGTAAGAATTTTGGAAATTAATAAGATACATCTAGAAGGAGATTCACTATTAATTACCTAGGCCTATCTAATGTCACAAAAAATGCTTGGCATATTCAAAATTTCATAGGGGCCATTAATAAGGAATTGAGGAATTTTTATAGTTTCAAAATCACACATATACAAAGGCATGGCAACAAGGAAGCATATATACTTTCAAAATAGGTAGTTGGCTTTGAGACTGTTGGTGAATGTCAATTCAAAATTTTTATGAACAATGTTAATAATCATTTTAATATTGAAGGTTATGTTTAAAGGAATTCCCAATTCTAAATAGATGAGTGATATTATAGGAGTCAAGTTTTGCTTAGTAAAAGGTGGATTTATTGTCAGTTTTTAATTGGGGTCCGAAAAAGTTCTTTTTGAAAAAAGAGGCAGAATTAAATTGTAGATTAATTATGTAGCCCAATCATTATGGAAGAAGTGAGGGATTATATTTATAAAATAATATTAGATTTTTGTGGCAGAACAACTTGGCATTAATGAAGTTATATGTGAAGTTGGTGCATGTGATAGCTCGCATGATGAGAGTGCCTTTTAAATATTGGGAGTAGGAGGATATTTTCATTGCAATAATTTGGTGTGCTCATAGATAATCTGGCTAAGAGAGGTTTGTAGTTTGTGGAGCTTTGTTTTTAATTCCTTTAAAAACTAATAGGTGTAGTGTGTTGGTGGAGAAGTGTAGATGGAGGATACTTTCACATTCTGAATAAAAGAAAAAAAAAGGTTTGTTTGGCCTGATTGAGGACTACAGATTGACTTTTTTCTGAAATGACCCTACAAAGAAGTTGTAGAAGTCAATCAGAAAATGTTGGGGGAAAGGTTCTAGAATGCTACGAGAATAGGTGGAAAATGAATGTAGATATTACAACACTCATTTTGGCTTGGGGTTTGGAGTTAGGTGAAGAGGAAAACACAATTAGGTGGGTTATCGACTCTTTGTTTGAGAAGGATTTAATTATGGGGTTGAAATCTCTATTAGAGTGGGCTTATCCTAGTTATCACTTTGGTTACAGCTAGTGTTACAAAGATATAGAGGATGAAAATGAACTAGGTTTTTTTCCCTTTGTGTGTTGACACAAAACAATGATTTTGAATATATACTATAGGGGATTATTCTAGCATTATTAGAGTAGTAGCATGTTGCATTCATGACTATGTTTGTCATTGATGTCAACACATTTATTTTATTAGAAATTAGCAGAGAAGTAGACAGTGTTTCAATTAGCACACATGGAGAAATTCAGATGAGGTTATGCAGAGTTGAGGACATGTTCCTTATGGTGTCGTAATATTATGGTTAAGAGAGCATACAAAAATTCAATTATTTACATCATTTATGAGTAATCTAGTGAAAATTGTATTCTGTTAGTGTTCTTGTGAAGTGGATTATAATAATTGTATTATATCTTCTAACCGGGATAGAATCTGGACATAAAAATTTATACAAGGTTGAAGACATTTTAGAGGTGACCTTGATGAGAAAACATAGTCAGAGGTCACACGTGTGAAGATTTATTAAGTTTGTAAGATGATAGTTTTATGTAGTTATGGAAATATTATGTAACATGTAATGTAAATTATATTTTGTAATTAGTTAAGCTTAATTGGAAAACTCAATTATGAAATGTTGTGCATAATATAAAGGAAGAATTGTTTTTATTGATTGATATATGAATACTATAATATGTGAAGAAGAGATAATACAAATTAGTGATACGAAGTGAGAAGATCTGGTACTGAGATCTGGTAAAGAATTTGGTGCGGTGGTGGCACAGACAAAGGAGAGAAGATAAGTTGCTAAGATCAATAATTGTTGGTATTATTCTATTCAAATAATACAAAGATCAATTGGACGGTGTGTTTAGTGATCTTTCCACTCAATTTGTTTGGAAAGTGGGTCCTTCTGCCTTCCTTAAACTCCTAATAGGGTTAGAATCTTCTAACAGAGATTTAAAGTCTCCTAACATGGACTAATATGTACTGAATGTATTTCATAAGGATCCTAAAAGAGTCTATCCTCTCACAAGGAATTTTAATATTAGTACATCTTTTGTGGGCACCATCCCCACCGGGGTTTACTCTCTGATCAAGAGGTTCCTTACTTAACATATCTTCTATCATCGTGTATGATTATCTTTCGATGGTTTTTGTTTATGTTGATTACATGTTTCAGATCTAAAAAGGTTATTAAAATTTGTTTTCATTAGATAAATGATTCACCCCCCCTCTCATTTATCTTGGTGTACTTTACTTTCTTAAAATTGGCATTAGTGCGGAAGGTCCTTGAAATAAAAGTTTAACAGCTTAAGGAGATCTATGGAAAGTCATTTCATAAAAAGAAAATCGAAAGTTTGATGGAGTTAATTATTATAGCTCTAAATAAAATATGAAGACACATCTACTATGTCTAGGACCAGGATATTAGTTAATTACAAAGAATCATAAGACTATCATTGAAGAAGGCAAAATTGAAGACTGCAATAAGAAATAAAGAGATCTATTTATGTGTAACATACTTGCCAGAGAAGCACTTTTGTCAGCCCTTCTTGAAAATGAATACAGTCTGGTAAAAAATCTAAAGACATCTCAAGAAATTTGGTTAGCTTTGAATCTACTTTTGAAGGTGATAAACATGCTAAGAGAATCAAATTAAAAAATTGGATATGTTTATTTTAAGAAGCAAAGATGATGGAAGATGAATCTGTTAGAATTTATATTGGTAGAATATAAAAGATTGTTGTAGGTATCAAAGCTTGTGAAGGAAATAAGAATGAAGATGAAATCATATGGAAGATCTTAAAAAAAATCTGACTCTAGTGTTTAAGAAGACATTGTAGATGATTGAACAAGTCATACCTTGTACTGAAAAATTCACCAAAGAAACTCTTCTTGGAAGATTAGAAGCAGTGGAGATAGGTTTGAGATAATCTAGAGATTTTCCCATAATTGAAACTATATTTAGTGCACTTAGTGTTCACCCTACTTTGTCAACAAGTGCAAGTGTCAATGGAATTATTCTAGTAGCAGTAGATCTAAGACTAAAGAAGACATAAAGATTGAAAAAGGAATTGCCTTGCTTATAAAAAAGAGAACTAGAAGGTGAGAAAATCTTTAAATGTTGGACATGTCAAGAATATGGTCATTTTACATCTAAATGTCCTAAGAGAGTGAAGAAATATAAGAATAAATTTAAGCCTAGAAGACCTAAAGAATGTTACTATGCTAATGATGAAGAATTCAAAGCTAGCATTGAGAAATCCCTAAGTAAAAGTGATAATGAAAGTGATGATATAGGATTTATTGCAATAAAAGAAGAAAATTATGAAATTGAAGTTAGTGAAGAAAAATCTTTAGTATCTCAAGTTGAAAAGATAACTAATTGGATCATAGACAGTGGTTGTTCGCATCATATGAATGGCAATATGTAAAAGTTTATAAAGTTTAACAATTGTGATTGAGGAATTGTTAGACTTGGGAACAATGCACCTTTCCAAATAAAAGGAATAGGATCTATTACTCTTGATGAAAAGACTAACACTAATGATGTTTACTTTGTGAATGGATTCAAAAACATAATCTTTTAAGTGTTGGAAAGTTAGTTTGACATGGGATATCAAGTTTGGTTAAAACTAAGAAGACATGTATGATAAAGGATAATAATGTTAAGATGATTGGAATAGGAGCAAGAACCAAAGGTAATGTATTTCAGTTGAATCCTACTGAGATGACATGTTTAATTACTAAAATTGATGACAGTTGGTTATGGCACAAAAGGTTTTGTCACATAAACTTTGATAACATTATGAAAGCAAGTACCACATTTGCAATAAGAGATTTACCTTAAATTATGAAACCTACTAACATGGTATGAAAATAATGTGTTGTGAAAAAGCATAAAAGAAGCTCTTTTCCCAGTAAGAAGTTCACCACAGTAGCAAAATTGGAAATTGTTCATACAGATCTGAGTGGTCCCACAAGGAGTAGAGGATTCTATGGTGAAAGGTATTTTATGATTCTTGTTGATGATTTTACTAGAATGATGTGGGTAGCATTTCTTAATAAAAAATCAGAAGCATTTGATAAGTTTAGATTACTTAAGAACAAAGTTGAGAATTAATCATGAATGTAAATTAAATGTTTAAGATCTGATAGAGGTGGAGAATTTACTACAAAATAATTTAATACTTTTTGTGAAGTGAGTGGTATTAAGAAACAACTCACAACCCCTAGAACACCTGAGCAGAATGGTATTGTTGAAAGAAGAAACAAATCAATAACTGAGGAAGCAAGAGATATGTTGTTTGAGAATAATATACTGAAGACATTTTTGAGAGAAGTGATGAATACAACATTATATAAAATGAGTAGAGTACAAATCAAAGTAGATACATACAAAAATCCATATGAAATATGGTTTGGACATGCACCATTAGTAAAATATTTCATCATCTTTGGAAGTAAGTATTATATAAAGAGAGATGATGGTACTGGTAAGTTTGATCCGAGAAGTGATGAAGGTATATTTCTTGGTTATTCATTAAAAATTAAAGCTTATAGATGTTATAACAGGAGAACTAAGACTATTGTTGAAAGCGCAATTGTTAAAGTAGATGAGAAGTTCATAATTCATGAAAGAATACTTGATTATGATTCAGATGAAAAAGTTTGTCCTAAAATTGATCAAGAAAATGTTGAATTGTTTTATGAAATTGATAATTATTTGCAGAATGGGATTCTTGTTGTGGAACCAAGAGAAGAACCAAGACCGGAACCTAGAATTGAGACAGTAACACCTAATAATAATTTGATAAGGAATCATCCTACTGATCAGATTATTGGGAGAAAATAAAATAGAGTTATGACAAGAAATAAGGTACAAGAAGAACTATGTTTGATTTCTCAAATTGAACCTAAGACTACTCATGAAGCTTGTAAAGATAACAATTGGATTCAAAAAATAAATGAATAATTAGATTAGATATAAAAGAACAATACTTGGAAATTGGTCCCCAGACCTAAGGACAAAAATATTATAGGAACTAAATGGGTTTTTAGAAATAACATGAATGAACAAGGTGAAGTTGTAAGAAACAAAGCAAGATTGGTATCCAAAGGATACTCGCAGTAAGAAGGAATAGATTATGAAGAAACATTTGCACCTCTTGCAATAATTGAAGTAGTAATAATGGTTTTATCCTATGCAGCCTATAAAAAATTCAAACTATATCAGATGGATGTGAAGTCAACATTTCTGAATGGAGAATTTGAAGAAGAAGTCTACATTGTGCATCCTAGTGGTTTTCCATTGACTCAAGGAGGAGACATGGTATGTAAATTGAACAAAGTTTTATATGGACTAAAATAAGCACCTAGAACCTGATATGCAAGATTGGACAAATATTTGATAAAATTGAGATTTTCTAAATGCACCACAGATAGTGATTCTCTCTAAAAGAAATTGAGAATGGTTTATTGATTATAGTTTTTTTTGTTTATGATATAATCTTTGTAGGTGAAGATGAAACAAGTGATAAATTTATTGATGAAATGAAGACAAAATTTGAGATGAGCATGATTGGAGAAATAATGTTTTTATAGGACTACAGATTGTGCAGAACAGTCATGACATTTTCTTATCTCGGACTAAGTATCTGAAAGACTTATTATAGACATTTGGTTTGGAAAATTGTAAGCTTATTGGTACACCTATGGTAACTAGGCATAAGCTATCTAGCACAAATGAGACCACTAGAATTAAACAAAGAAACTACAGATCTATGATTGGAGGTTTGCAATATTTAACTCATACAACACTAGATATATCACATGTAGTTGGGATTGTTGCAAGATTTCAAGATGATCCTAAAGAATCATACTATGAAATACTAAAAATAATATTTTGGTATTTGAAAGGCACAACTAACTATGGGTTATGGTATGATAAATACATTTATTTTACTCTATATGCATATACATATGCAGATTGGGGAGGTAGTGTGGATGAAAAAAAGAGTACAAGTGGTGGAGCATTTTTTCTTGGAGGAAGATTGGTTTCTTGGCTAAGAAAAAAAGAGAATTGTATCTCACAAAGAAAAATAGAAGCAAAAAATAATTGTAGCTAGATAATATGGATGAAAAAAATGTTGAAGGATATTGGAATCAAATTCAATGAGCATGTTATCATATATTGTGATAACACCAGTACAGTAAGTATGTCTAAAAATCATGTGTTGCATTCCAGAAAAGAAAACATATAGAGGTCAAATATCATGTTGTAAGAGACAAAGTTGTAGAAAAAGATATCAGACTTGAGTATATCAGTACAAAAGAGAAGATTACAGATATATTTACAAAACCCTTACCTAAAGACATATTTGAGTATTTGAGAGGTATGCTTGGGGTTATGTCCTAGCCTACTTTTGAGTAGCGATGCAGAAAGTTGCATCAATCTAGTGGTATAAGAGAACTATTTTTCTGGACTGTATGTTGATGCTTCCTCTATGGGGGAGTATCTGTGCTTTTGAGCTGAGTCATGAAGGAATCTTTTGGTAAAAGGTATATTCAAACAATACCTTTGGACATTAGAGCTTTTATTGGATTGACTTAATAATTTTTACTTTGTCATTGATGTCCATGTTGGAGAAGGATACATGAAAAAAATTTGATGATTGATGAAGAGGATTTGAAAAAGTAAAGTATTGAGGAGAAGGATACATCTGATTATTGATTTGATGATTGATGAAGAGGATTTTAAAAGATAATATAGAATAGAAAAGTTACACTTTGGTATTCATGGAATTTGAATGTTTTGCATCTATGTTGACATCAATGCCAATGGGGGAGATTTTTAAGCATGAATGTTGAATATGTCATATGGGGCAGTATTCTAGCATTGTTAGAGCTATTGTATGTTGCATTCATGACTAGGTTTGTCATTGATGTCAACACATTGATTTTACTAGAAATTAGTAGAGAAGTATATAATCTTGGAAATATCACACATGGAGAAATTCAAATGAGGTTATGTGACATTGAGGACATATTCCTTATGGTGTCTTGATATTATGGTTAAAACCATGTACAAAAATTCAATTATTTACATTAGTTATGAGTAATGTAGTGGAAACTGTATTCTGTCAGTGTTCCTATAAAGCGGTTTGTAATAATCAGATTATATCTCCTAAAAGGGATATAATCTGGACATGCAAAGTTATACAAAGGTTAAAGACAAAGGTGACCTGGATGAGACAACATAGTCAGAGGTCACACTTGTGAAGATTTATTAATTTTGTGAGATGACAGTTTTATGTAGTTATGGAAATATTATGTAACGTGTAATGTTTTATATTTTGTAATTGATTAATCTTAATTGGCCACCTCAATTATGAAATATTGTGTACATTATAAAGGAAGAATTGTTTTCCTTGATTGATATATGAATAATGTAATATGTGAAGAGGAGATAATGTGAATAAGTGATGCAAAGTAAGAAGATTTGGTAAAGCATTTGGTGGGGTAGTGGCATAGACAGAGGAGAGAAGATAAGTTACTAAGATTAGTAATTTTTTGTATTATTCTATTTAAATGATACAAAGATCGGTTGGACAGTGTGTTTAGTGATCTTTCCCTCGAAGCTGTTTGGAAAATGGGTCCTTCTACCTTACTTAAACTCCTAATAGGGTTCAAATCTTTCAACATAGATTCAAAGTCTCCTAACATGAACTAATATGTATTGAATGTATTTCATAAGGCTCCTAAAAGAGTCCATCCTCTCACAACGAATGTTCATATTAGTACGTCTTATGTGGGTACCATCCCCACCAGGGTTTACACTCTAATCAAGAGGTTCTATAGTTAACATATCATGTGTCATTGTGTATGATTACATTTCTATGGTTGTTGTTTATGTTGATTACATGTTTCAAATCTAATAAGGCTATTAAAAGTTTTTTTTATCAGATAACTAATTCACCTCTCCCCCCCTCTCTCAGTTATCTTGGTGGACTTTACTTTCTAAAGAGATCACTATGAGTCGGGAGGTCATTCGCAAGAAAGAGTGATGATGAATTTTCTATGAAAGAGAAGATCATTCAGGGTTCGATGTGTCTATGTGATGTTATGAGATGAAATGCATATATGATGCAATTTTTCTGTAATGGAGGCATATTTCAGGAATATAGAGGGAATGCAAGTATGAAGCCATTTTTTGGTAAGGGTTGTAGACTTCAATGAATTTTGATGAAATATTTTTGGATGGCCATAGAAGTTCCAATGGAGATAACAGGTGAAAGTGACTTTTCATTTTGAAACCATATGAAAATATTACAAAATCAAGGATGTGCTGATCGGTTTAAAATGAAAGATCAAATGAACAATGAATTTTTTCTTCTAAAAGTAACATGTTGATGAAGTCTGAGAGTGACATGGGAGAGGGTATTTTTAATGGTTTTAAATAGTATATTTATGTATGTGTTAGGAATAACAATCCACCTATACAACTGAGAGGGGGGGTGAATCAGTTGTATCACATATTATTGAAATTTTAAACTTTGGATAGTAGCAATATCAGATCAAATAAGCACAATTAATGCCAAAACAATAACACAATATTTTTTGTCGAGGAAACCCAGTTAAAGGAAAAACCCCAGTGGGAATTAAAACCCACTAATGATGTACTAAGAGTATAGTATCCTTGTTAGAAGATCTAGCCCTGTTAGGAGCTGATTAAAACATTACAGTACATAGTCCTTGTTAGAGGACATACCCTATTAGGAGTCAAGGAAAGAGGTGGGCTCACTTCCCAAAGAATATTTTGTTCACCTTTAGAACTCAGTGTTCACAACACAATTGTATATGAACAAATACATAATCTTTGAACTGTCTGATAGCAACTGTCTTTGCTTGATCTAGTCCAATAAAGTACATATGTTATCCTCTTCTCTACATCCAATAGAAAAAAATATCACAACTTCCACAATCTTCTTTTATATCACATACATTCTTCCCATATCTTTTAAAAATAAAATATATTACATATATACCCTATTACAAAATAAATGATTAGGTCAGCCAATTAGGCTTTTCTAATATACACATAATTACATAAATTCTTGCTAAGATACACACATAATCTAAAACAAGTATACAACAATTACATTTCAATAACTAAGGACCAACATCTATAATCCATGATTTCCAATCATGATGTACACTACACCTCTCAAGTCAGCTTCCAAATAGGTCTTCTCCAGAACACACACCACAACTAACGTCATCCTTCTTTTTGTACCTTTTCGAGATGAGTGAACATTATTCAGTACCCTATATGTAATCCCTTAATCTTGCATACACTGAATCCTCAGCGCCTGTAAGATATACCCAAAACTCAAAGACTTACTCTATCAACTTCCACTGTCACTGTCCAGTAACTAGTCTTCACCAAATCTTATGTAACTCAACCAATATGCAATATTACATCATGCAATCTTAGATATAAGATCACAACACCTTCCTATACACAAAACAAAATTTTCACATTCTGAAACATCTATAGAGTATCTATACACTGTAATAACTAGCTTGTTCTCTTCATAGAAGAATATGTTGACATCAGTGACAAAACACAAATGACAATAGTAGTAATACCAACATCACTCAATGTAGGGATTAAACATATCAAATGTATCAATAATCTCTCCATTGCATTAGCAATATTAAACAATCTCCCACTTTGGCATTAATGGAAATATATGGGAAAATCCATCAACCCAAAAGTATTCTCTTAGTACCTTTACCACATAGTCTCTTTCCCATAGGATTTTCACATAGTCTCTTTCCCCCTTTGACAAAAATGGAAAAGGGTACCATAAGTCATCAACTCTCTTCAACAACTGTCTTCAAAAATCACTCCCCTTGAGGATTAGATCCATACATCAAGTCCAGAATATAATAAGGCTTTGAAAATATCTTGACTAATGCATCCCTACATCATTTAATTCACACTAGGAGGGCCTGAACCCCAAGCATACCTTTGAGATACTCAAAGGTATCTTTTGGAAATGGCTTTGTAAAGATGTCTACTATCTGTGTGTTTGCGCTAATGTAATCCAACCTTATTTCCTTCTCTGCTACCTTATCCCTCAAGAAGTGATACTTAATAGAAATATGCTTAGTTTTAGAGTGCATCAAAATATTCTTTGACATATTTACTATATTGGTGTTATCAAAATGGATAACCATTGGTTCAACAAAACTTATTCCAATATCTTTCAGCATTTGTTTGTTCCAAACTATTTGAGTGCAGTTAATAGCAACAACAACATATTTAGATTCTGTAGTAGATTGAGCTATACAATCTTTCTTCTTACTTAGCCATGAAACCAACATTTTCCAAAAGAAAAATGCACCTCTAGTAGTACTCTTCCTGCCATCAATATTCCCTACCTAATCAGCATCAGTATAAGAATGTAATTCAAAGTCATCATTTCTATTATACCATAATCCATATTCCATTATTCCTTTTAGATATCTAAATATCCTTTTCACAGTAGTTAAGCATGTCTTTTTAGGTTCTACCTCATATCTAGCCATAATTCCAATAGCATTAGCAATATCCAGTTTGGTGTGAGTTAGATATTGTAATCCACCAACTATTGATCTATACTTGGTCTGAAAAACACTCTTTCTCTCATCATTATTTGTCATCTTATTACCAGTCACCATGTGTATACCAACTGGTTTACAGTCTTCCATTCTAAACTTTTTCAACATTTCTTTAAGATACTTAGTCTAAAAAATAAAAATACCATTCTTGCTCTGATTTATTTGCAGTCCAAGAAATAATTTCATTTCACCTATCATGGACATCTCAAATTCATTCTCCATCTCTTTAGAAGATTTATTACACATTTCATCATTTCCTCTCAAAGATAATATCATCAACAAAAAGTATAAAATACCATAGTATGATCTTGTCCTTGTAGGTACACATAGGTCTATATGTACAAGATCCAAATTTCCTTTTGTTGTATATGATTTACTTTTATGACTACTTCTAGTCTATTTTCCCATAACACATTCTCTACATACGATGTTAGATGGTTTCACAATATTTTGTAGGTCTCTTACTGCATTATTCAAGCTTGCCTTTACAATATTATCAAAATTAACATGATAAAATATTCTTTTCCATAAATAATTGTCATCTACCTTCACAACAAAACAAGAATCCTCAGATGTATTTAACTCAAATATATTACCTCTAGATTTAGTACCAGTTGCAATCAAGTTCCCTTTCTTACCTCTGATAAGACATTTCCCATCAATGAACTTCAACTGATATCCCTTATCCATTAGCTATCCAACACTCAACAAGTTATGCTTAAGTCCATCAACAAGCAGTACATTGTTAGTATTAGTCCTTCCATCCAAAGAAATAGATCCTACTCCTATGATAGGTTTAGGAACATTGTCTCCTAATCTTACAACACCACCATCATACTTCATTAGTTTAACAAACTTGTTTTTATCTCCAGTCATATGATGTGAGCAACCCCTATCTATCACCCATTTAGATTTCTTGTCAAAATGTGATACTAAATATTTTTCCTCATGTAGTGGTTTTTCATATTTAATAGAAATAAATACATTCTCCTCATAATCCAAATCATCATCATTAGAAATACCTTCACTAGTATAATAACATTCCTTATCCTTTGAATACTTAGGCTTGAAAACCATAGGTTTGTACTTAGGAACTCTTGTAGGAAATCTAGATGCAAATTGACCTATCTTCTTGCATGAAAAACATTTCAAAGGTAACTTAGCTTCAAATTTACCCTTACCTCTCTTTTCTCTTCTAGCAATCAGTGCAACAAGCTCATCTAGCTTTCTTTCCTCTTCTTGTATATGTTCTCATTCATCAACATATTCACCAAGCTCTTCTTTTATGTTGTCACTACTAGTGCTTGGAAGTGTAGACATTATCTTCTTGTGTGTAGCTTCTTTAAATGTTGTTTCAACTTTAGGTAAAGAATCTCCAAATTTCATAGCTTTAGAGGTAGTTAGCTTTGCAATCAAAATTTCTCTGCTAAAGTTTGGATTCAAAGGTATAATCTCTTCTATAGCCTGAACCTTAGTTTTGTAGATTGGTGTCAATGATCTACGGATCTTCGCAATGACTTCTTCCTCTAAATAAGTGCCTTCAAATTTTTTGATTCCAATCACAACCTCTATAACTCTTTGCACATAAGGCCTAATATTTTCATCATCTTTCATTTGTAGCTTCTCCATCCTTGTTTTCCAGTTTTGCAACTTTTCTTACCTTGTAAACTTGTCTCCTTCATACAATGCTTCTCATCTTGTCCAAATATTTTGTGCCAAATCTAAATCTTTAACTTCATTAAATTTTACTTTAGAGAGTGTGTTGATCAGTGCTTCCCTTGTGACCATGTGATATGAAAATATCTTCTTTTTATCATTAGTATCTTTTTCCAATTCATCCTCAACCTTCATAGCCACCTGGTTCTTTTTAATCATCCAGTAGTCAATGCCCAAACATAGAAAATAAGTTCACATCTTGTTCTTCCAACTGTCAAAATTTTTAGGATCAAATTTTGGACTATCCTTCCCTTAGAATGCCATCTCCAATATCACCTCAAGTTGTTAAGATTTCTCTCTAAGGACCAGTAGCTATGATACTGATTGTTAGGAATAACAATCCACCAATGCAATTGAGAGGGGGGGTGAATCAGTTGTATGATAGATTATTAAACTTTTAAACTTTGAATAGAAAAAATATCAAATTAAATGAACACAATGAATGCCAATAGAATAACACAATATTAGTTGTCGAGGAAACCATGTTAAAGGTAAAACCCCAGTGGGAATTAACACCCACTAATGATGTACTGAGAGTATAGTATCCTTGTTAGAAGATGTAACCCTATTAGGAGATGATTAAAACATTAGATTCTATAGTCCTTGTTAGAGGATAGACCCTATTAGGAGTCAAGAAAAGAGGTTGGCTCACTTCCCCAAGAAGGTTATGTCTACCTTCAGAACTCACTATTCGGAACACAAGTGTATATGAAGAGATACAGAATCTTTGAACTGTCTGATAGCAACTATCTTTGCTTGATCAGTTCCAATGAAGTATATAAGTTATCCACTACTCTACATCAAGAAAACACAAGCTCACAACTTCCACAATATTATTTTATATCACATACATTCTTCCCATATCTTTTCAAAAGAAAAGATCTTTCATATATACCCTATTACAAAATAAATGATCAGGTTGACCAATTAGGCTTTCCTAATATACACATAATTATATAAATCCTTTCTAAGATACACAGAGTATCTAAAAAAGGTATACAACAATTAAAATTCAATACTTAAGGACCAACATGTGCAATCCATGCTTGCCATTCATGATACATGCTACAACTCTCAAGTCAGCTTCCAAATAGGTCTTCTCTAGAAAAAACACCACAAATGACATCATCCTTCTTTTCATACCTTGTGAAGATCAATGAACATTCTTCAGTACCCTATCTATCATCCCTTAAGCTCACATATATTGAATCCTCATCGCCTTTAAGATATACCAAAAACTCAGAGACTTACTCTCCCAACTTCCATTGTCATTGTCTAGTAACCAGTCTTCACCAAATATTTTGTAACTCAACCAATATGCAATATTACATCATGAAATATTAGATATAAGATCAAAACACCTTCCTATACACACAACTGACTTTGCACATTCTGAAACATCCATACAATATATGTACACTGTAATAACCAGCTTGTTCTCTTCATAGAAACATATGCTTACATTAGTGACAAAACATGAATGACAACAATAGTAATACCAACATCTCTCAACATAGTGATTAAACATATTAAATGTATCAAAAATCTATGAAATGCATTAACAATTTCCAACAGGATGATCTAGGAAGATGTAATCCATTTTTCAAACTCATTTATTATAATTAATAAAATATAATCTTTTCACGAGCTAAATTTTTTTAATAAATGGATCTATAATTTTTTTACACTAATTTGAAATCTTTGAATTATCCTTCCATGTATTTGGTTTCACATTTGTTTACACTTCCTTACTAATGTTAAACATAATTAAGGATTACTCTTAGGAAAATATTGTACTAGCAAACATTGTTTACATCCACCTTTCAAAAACAAAAACAAAATAGATTAAATACTATTCATATCATATTGATATTCATGAAAATACTAAATAAGAGATAAATCTGTATCAAGATTCTCTAATTGTTCAAATGATTTGAATTAGTTGAAAGATTTAATAAGAATATAAAGAAATTTGTATCATGTTTGAGCCATACTGAGAAGTAAAATATTAGTAAAATTATTAATATATATATATATATATATATATATATATATATATATATATATATATATATATATATATATATATATATATATATATATATATATATATATATATATATATATATATATATATATATATATATATATATATATATATATATATATATATATATATATATATATGGACAATAAAGATAACATGTTTAAACATAAATAAAAAAATTAATGATAATTTTTTTAAAATAAAAAGAAAAACTACACATTCTTTAAATAAACTGTAGTTAAAAGTAGATTCTACAAGTAATGACATTATGAAATATGAAATAGTTGATTAGCAATTCAAAAAATTAACATATGTGATATTTTATCAAATCTTAATTCTAACAAATGAAAAAAGAATTTGGTACTCATTGTTTGCAATGTTCACCAATAGAAATAAATAGATGGTAGTTTTAAATTTATTTAAAATATAAAGCTAATATACACTATAAAATTATTGTCATTTTTTTAATTCTATATGGTGATTGACTAAGTTGATAAAAAAATAAATGCAATACATGCATAAATAGTTCTGACAGAACTAATAATTTTTTCAATATTATATTATAAAAATTTGTGGCAGAACTAATAATTTTTGAAATATTATATTATAAAAATTTTATGGTTTATACATTGAAATTTTAATAATATTTTTAGCTCATGATTAACATGTATAAAGGTAATATTTTTAGCTCATGATTAGCTCTAATGATACTTGCAAGGCTTCCCAGTTGGGAACCAAAAAAGAGAGCAAGGATAAAGGTATGGCTGAGATCCCACCCTTGACAGAAGAAGTGGAAAAGGATGAGACTAGCCCACCCTTGGTGGCTAATGAGAAGGAAATCCTAGCAAAGGAAAACCTGGTGCTTGAGGAAGGTGAGATCGTTCCCCTTCTGGAGAATGAAGTGGGGATCTCTACCCTCGGCTCTCTAGATCTCCTACCTACAAAGGAACCCATCCTCCATCTTGTGGTGGAGCCTCTGAAGAACCCTCTGAAGACCCCCCCAGAGAGGAGGAAGGGAAGCCATGTTGAGGTGGATCAACCTACCATTGTGGTGGCTTTGGAATGAAAATCCCCAAAATCTGATCCTAAACCTCCCCCATAGAGGAAGTTACCATACAACTCCTTCAATGTTGATTGTGAGGTAGAGGAAGATGATGGGGAATGAAAAAAATAGAGAAATTAATCCAAGCCCAAGAAGGCTGATGTGGGGATGGAAACACCTAGGGGAAAACCACCATATCATGCAAGGAGATCGAGAGGGACCACAAGGGATGTTGGAGTAGGTAAGCAGAAAACCCTGGAATCTAGTTTTAAAAGTAAGAAATGATTTTCCTTTCTTGGAATGTTAGGGGTTTGAATAGCTCCCTTAAACAAACTGTTGTTAAACATTATATTCTTGACCATAAGCTTGATATTCTACTCATCCAAGAAGTTAAGATGTCAGCAAGCAATTTTGCCACCTTACCGGCCAATCTTTGGCTAGGTGCTACATTCCTTTACTCAGAAGCTGCGGGTGCTTCTAGAGGCATTGCTACACTCTGGAACCCCAATAAGATAACTGGCCATCAGATTGCCTCCTCTCCAAATTTCCTTCTTGTTACCTTCCGGAAGGGTGGGATTGAGTGGGTTACCTTCAATGTTGATGCTCCTAATACTTGGTTTGACAGGGCCTCCCTTTGGACTAACCTATCCTTTTAGTTCGACCAGGACTCTTTTGTGAATTACTTGTTGGTCGATGACTTCAACACCCCTCTTTATCCCTCAAAAAAGTGTGGGGGGTTAATGGATTACTCAGATAGCATGGGGGAGTTGGCAGAGTTCATTTCTTCCATTGGCCTTCTTGATATTGCTCTAAAAGGAAACCCCTTCACTTGGACCAACAATAGGAAGGGACCCCATCTCATCTAGGTGCAACTTGACCAGTTCCATGCCACCTCTTTGTGGGACCTATGTTTCAATTCTACCCTGACCTCTATCCCAAGAACTACCTCAGATCATAACCCCCTCCTTTTCTGTCATGATTCCCCTCAGATTGGCCCGACCCCCTTCAGATTCAAAATCATGTGGTTTTCTCATCCATCCTTTAGAGACCAAGTGAAGCTCTAGTGGGCTACTAACATCAAAGGCACTGCCATGTTCAAAATTGCCCAAAAGCTGGAAATTATTAGAAGGGAGGTAAAAGACTGGAGCAAAAATAACTTTGGTGATTTTTGGAAAGAGAAAAAGGAGCTAATTGAAACTTTGGGGGGCCTCCAAGCCCAATTGGCCTCTAGTAGCCACCCACCCCACATACAGGTGGAGGAGAAGTTGACTCATCAAAAATGGTAGGAAACTCTGAAAAATGAGGAAATCTACTAGAAGCAACGATCCGGAATTCAATTGCTTGCTGAAGGGGATAGAAACACGACTTTCTTCCATAGGTCTTCCAACATCCATAAAAGAAGAAATTCCATCAATTCTCTTAAGGATGAGGGAGGTAATGAATTCATGGAAAAGGACAAAATCAACCAGGTCATGATGAATTACTTTAAGGGGTTGTATTCAAATGAGGGACAAATGTGCCCGAACAACATCCAAAACCAACTCCTGGAACATATCCAAAGTGCTATAACTTACAGTGATAATGACCAGCTCACAAAGTGAGTTTCGAATGATGAATTCAAGAATGTGGTCTTTGCTATGGGTTCTTACAAAGCCCCGGGGCCTGACGGCTTCCCTCTGTCATTCTTTCAGGAATATTGGGACATCATGGGGACTGATGTTATCCATGCTGCTAGAGACTTCTTCAGGATAGGGTGTCTCCTCAAATAGCATAATAAAACCTACATTGTGCTGGTCCCAAAGCATGACAGTCCCACCTCTATGGTGGATTTCAAGCCCATCTGCCTCTACAACACCTTCTATAAGATCTTTACTAAGATCTTGGTTAGAAAAATGAAGCCGCTCCTCGATAAGATTATCAGCACTACTCAGAAAGGATTTGTGTCAGGTAGAAAAACCCTTGTTGTGGCCATACCCACTCGTGAAATCATCCACTCTATGGATAGGAGAAAGATCCCAAGTATGGCCTTCAAACTGGATATCTCTAAGGCTTATGAAAAATTTAATTGGTCGTTCCTCCTTAAAATTCTTGCTAAAATGGGCTTTAATGAGAAGGTTGTCCAGATTATACAAGAATGTACCCAAATTGTTAGCTTCTTTGTGCTTATCAATGGCACCCCCGGTGGCTCCTTTATATTGGAAAAGGGTCTCAGACAGGGGGACCCTCTAACCCCCTACCTTTTTATTATGGTGGTTGATGTTCTTAGCAGGAATATGGCTATGCTTTCCTCCATGGGAAGAATACAAGGCATCAAACCTGCTTCCACTCTTCATCAGGTTGTGTTAGAGCAGTCTATTTGTGACACCTTCCTCTTTGGGTACTCTGCAATGATTGAGGCCAGGCAGTGGAAACAAATCCTAGAAAGCTATGCCTGGGCTTCTGGACAGTGTATCAACTATCAAAAAAGTGATTTGTTCTTCTTTAATACCCCCATGGAGATACAAAATAGAGTGCTTCAAATTTTGGGCTATCTGTCAGCTTCACTTCCTTCTACCTACCTTGGCCTTCTCCTCATGGTTAAGGAGGTATCCTAGGACTTCTAGAACTCTATCCTCGAAAGATTTCAGAGGAAACTTGCTGGATGGAAAGTGAAGATTTTAAGCAATGTTGGTAAAATTTAGCTGGTGGCTTCCACTCTCCAAGGGATTCTGATTTACTTCCTATCCCTCTTCAAGATCAAAAGCAACATGGCAGAGAAACTTGAAAGAATTTAGAGAAATGTTTTGTGGATAGGTTCTGAAGAAGAAAAGAGGATCTCTCTGGTCAATTAGGACACTGTCTTCCTTCTGAAAAGATTGGGTGGCCTAGGTCTAAGGAGAATTGGCTCGATGACTAGAGCCCTCACTAAAAAAGTGGCTTGGAAACTCATAGAAGGAAAAGAGAATTGGTGAAAAATAATGGAAGCTAAGTAGCTCCAAGGACTTCCCTACGGGAGGATGTTCCATGATAGTGACCTTCCTAGCGGATCCAAACTTTGGGTGAACATCTGTAAATGCAAGACCTTGCTATCTAAAGAGGCCTTCTGGAAACTCAGAAATGGGAGATCCATTAGGTTCTGGAATGACTATTAGGTCCTGAGCTACCCTAACTTGGGCTCTAGTTTCAAACCCCTTATGGACTACCTCCGACCTGTCCTTGGTAACAGAACCTCCAACTACATTGCGGATAGGGACTGGAAAGATATACCTAACCTAGTTAGAGATAGACCGAACCTTCAACACTTGGCCAATCTCCTCATGGAAACCTTGAAGGAGGTTAGAATCCTAGGGCTGGGGGGCTGACTCCATTATATGGGCCCCTCCCCAAGTTGGTACCTTCTCAGTTAAATCATCTTACAACCTACTTCTAAAGGAAGAAAATAACTTGGGAGACTGGATGAAGGTGTCGATTCCTTAGCTTGTGCCAAAAATCAATTTCTTCTAGTGGACACTTATGCATGGTAAAGTCCTAACCCAAGATAATCTCATAAAAAGGGGCTTCTCCATGTTGAATAGGTGTGTCCTATGTAAAAAGGAGGAGGAAATGGTGAACCACCTATTTATACAGTCTAACTATGCCACTAACATCTGGCAAGGAGTCATCGGCAAGTTGGGTATCTCTTAGGCCCTGGATAGAGATGTGCATCAATTTAATAACTAGAGATCTCCCTCCAATCATCCCTTTCTCCATCTCCTCTGACGAATGTTGCCCCCTCACATTTGTTGGACTATTTGGAAAGAAAGGAACAACAGGATCTTCAGGGAAACTAGTACTCAGGCCGAGAATTATATCTATATAGGAACTAAGATCCTGTGCGAGAATTCCAAAGAGGCTAAGTGGAAGCTTCCCTCAAGACCCCCCTCAGCTTGGGAGGTCAAATTAGCTAATAGATGGAACTTTCTTGCTGGTTTCTCCAGGTTTGACAATGCAAAGATGATGGCTAGAAAAGCTACCAGATGGGTTGTCCCTCCTAGAGGATGGACCAAATTAAACTTTGATGGGGGTGCTAATAACCTTTCTTAGTGGGGGGGGGAGGAGTGCTAAGAGACCATAAGGGCACTTGTCTCTTGGCTTATGTTGGACCTCTAAATAACTGCATGATCAATCAAGCGGAGGGAATGGCTCTTCTATGGGGGATCAAATTTTCAATTCAATTGAATATTCGATTGCTGGAAATCGAGGGGGATTCCAAAGTGGTGGTGGAGGCTATCAAAAGGGGAGCTAATGCGGGATGGTGGGAAAACTCCATTATGCTAGAGGTCTGCGAGCTTCTCAACAACTTCTAGTGCCAGACCATAGGCCACATGTATAGAGAGGGAAACACGGTGGCTGACTCGATGGCAGCCATTGGCCTAAAGAAAACCAAACTTAACTGTTGGAAGGGGGTCAGCGAATGGCCCATGCTGACTCAGTAAATCATCGGAGGGGAAATAAATATTACCAATGATATTTAAAATGAGCCATGCTGTCATATTTATTACGAATCCTACCTTGATCACGTGCTAGCGTAATCGGGTGATTTTTGTGATTATGAAAGGGAATACCCAAAACCTCATAAAGAATAATAATTACCTTTTATGCATGTGGAGAAATAGTTGTCCGAATCATCAGGCTTACTTGGCGAATAAGGACACTAAGTGCATCCCTGCCGTTATTACTAATAATAGCACTTGGAGATCTATTAGATATTGTTGTACGGAGCCCGTCTCTCAAAATATCACCCAAGGCCAGTCTTTTGGGTATAACCTTTCCTCAAAATGGCCAAATCAAAAAAATTGGTTTCATATTATCTATCAGGAATCTTGACTCTTTGGTTTTCTAGGTGTTCTAGTGCAGGTGATGCAGAGTATAGACATGGGAGGTAATACCCTTCACATCAAACCGGAAAAAATCAATGAGGCCATCACTGCTGACCCTTTAGTGACCCACTATTGCAAAGAGAGCGGCATTTGGGGATTTATGGAGTGCATGAAAGTTGGGCATGATGAGTGGATATCCAAACAATTCATCCCCTCCTGGAATAATAGGAATGTCTCTGTTGGTGGCATCCACTTCTAGCTCAATGAGGAGGTGATTGCTAAGGTGACTGGTCTATCAATGGAAGGGAGGAAGTACAAAAAAACTAGTTAGACACCTGACCCTACCAGTCTTAACCAGTTCTTCAAGGAGGGTGAAAATCTTGTCAAGAAGCAAGGGGGTTTCAGCCGTGAGGAGCTTCTGGAGTTCTTGCCCAAGCTATTCCGAGTTATGATTAAGTATTTCACTCTTGAAGGTAAGTTCACAATGTTCTACAACTACCACTTACCTTTTCTGAATCACATTACAAACAAGGACTTAATTTCCATTCCTTTCTATCTCTTGCATACTATAGAAAGTAATATTTTTTATATTAAGGAGAACCCTGATAAATCAATCCCTATCCTCCATCAGGGCCTCCTTCTATCCCTTTACCACTTCAACAAAGCTCTCTGCCCTCCACCCCCACCCCGATTATCTAGGTAGTGGCCCAGGAGGCCTCCCCACGCAAAGCTGGTAACCCCACTCATTCCACCTCCCATTCCATCCAAGTTATCCATGAGTCTGATCTTGCTCCTAAAGAGGCTAGAAACCGTAAAAAATGTGTGAAAAATCCTTTCAATAGGAAGGAAGAGTAGGAGGAGTCTCATGTCTCTGAATCCTTCGAGACTAAAGACTGCAAGGAGTCTGACAATACTTCTCAAACAGAATGGAAGCCCATAAAATGGAAGATGGTGGAGAGTCAGGTCAAGCTGCAGGTCGACTTAGGTGGCTCGGGTCGCCGAAGGTCTAACAAGATTGCAAAGGAGCAATGTAAAACCAGAATGCTTGAAGAGGTCTCTAGAGAGCAGTCCCTATTCGAAAAGGATTCTCACTCCACTGAGTCCATGAAGGGCTCCTCTAATGATCACATGAGTCCTAGTAGGACTAGTACCACTCCCCCTCCCAACTCCCAGCAAACCATGGAGACTCCCCACCCTTCCCCACCGCGAACCTTATCCCATGATCACCATAACAATCCCCCCACTACTGAGCACATTCCTAAGGTTTTGGTTGGCAAGGACAGGTTTAAAGGCACCCTCAAGATGAGGTTTTCCAAGGTGGACAAAGAGATTACTGATATTAAGCAAGTCTTGTAGGAGTTGAAGCACCACTATATGATGACTAAAAAATTTTCTCTGAAGGTCATGCATGTTTTAGCTATGACCCTCTGCACTATGCAAGAAAAACTGGTGGGCGATAGTCTGGAAGCTGATGAGGACAATAAGGATCTCTTCATATTCTTGCAGGAGGAGTGGGCCAAGACCCTGATGTCCAAACATCTAGGCGGGAAGAACTAGCTATGGTGCTCATAAAGCTTAAGTTTTTGTTTTTATCTAAGCATGGCCCTCAGTTCTCCTTTTTTGTTCGTTTTAAGGTTATTTTACCTAGTCCTTGGTATAGCCCTGCGTGGCTTATTTCTATTATTTTAATTGCCACTGTTCGCTATAGATACTCTAATTTAATTTTTTGGAAAAGTACTGTGGTTTATGTTTTTGATGGAGGCAGAATAGATGTTTTTCTGCTATTAAACTGTTCTGCAATGCTCTTGACTAGAGCAATTAATATGTCATTAATGTGCCTCTAGGCCCCTTGTTAACTGGGCTAGCACCCTCTTACTATTTTTTATCTATCAAAAACATGTATAAGAGGTGCTTCTGACAAAATAAAAGATTGAGAAAAGAAGAAATCTATGATATGGTGCTGGATCTGTGGAGTGACGACATTGCCATGTGAAACAATGGGAAAATAATGTATTTAACATTATAAAAAATGTCATTCTTATTAAAATGATTTGCTGCAACATGCGCAACTGCGGTCTTTCAACTAATCCAAATGGTCTTTTACCTGCGCAAATTAAAGATGTCCTCAATTTTTGGACACGCCTCTCAAGAATAGTGTTTTTATCTCTGTACTAAGAGATCGATGCTTATTCTTATCTTAAGAGAGCTGGAGGTCTTCTTTGTTATCATTCGGACTCTCAACTTTGTTGAATATGTTGTCCCTTCCTAGGTTGTCCGCCATTTGCTTGACTATATCAATCGTCTTCCCTTCATTCAGTAGAAGATGAGAAAGTCCATATGAAATAGAACTTGTTGAGCATAATAATTTCTTCTACGAAGACATGATTTTGGGAGGAGTGACATGCATGTACAAATATGTCGTGATGAGCATGCAACTGGTAAATTAAATAAAACTTTAGTGCGTGGCACTCCAGATTAATGAGTGGCTTCAATTATATTAAATAGGAGACAAATGGACTGGAATTATTATTTGTACTAATTAATTGATGCTCTTTGGCTTTCACATTGTGGCTTTAATGGCGGCGTTGAAAGGCGAGGTGAACGGGGAATATAATAAACTCTGTTCAGTCAAAAACATACGTAAATGCGGATACTTGAATGGGTGGCTGCACTATTTTTTTAAGATACACGTTGGTGATTCACGTCATTGAAATGTGCTGAGTTTGCCTGGAACACTGACATTAGAGGAAACATAGAAATAATATATTTAATATTATAGTATTAAAATAATGGGATTAAAAAGTTAAAAGCTATCTTGCCAAAAGGAACTTAAAAATCATAATATTATTTCCTTAGTGAGTAGTGATAGGCAAGCACATGTGGGATATTTCATTATTATATGGCTAAGTTCGTTACAAAATGTAGTATTGATCAAATTTCAAAAAATGGCAAACATAACAAATTTTTGTGAAATTTTTATCATTTGTTCTTCATGATCTGCATATTTTATGGTTGCAAAGAACAAAAAATCGCTGTGTTTTAGCAAATCTAGAAGAAAAAAGTTTGACAATTTTTTTTTTTGTGTTTGCTACATTTTATAGGGAGTTTAGCCACTGCCATTTCATTACTAGCATACATTGAAAATTAAAAAACATATAGAAATTAAAAATGTTGTCCACTATCGAAAGTAAATAAGAATATATTTTTCCTTATATTAAGAGATACAGGTCTTCTTAGGTCTTCTTTGTTATCATTAGTTCTCTTACCCTGTCATTTATCTCTTTATGCAATCCACACCCTCTCTTTATTTTTATCTAGTGGAAGACCGGAAAGTCCATATGGAATTGAACTTGTTGAACATGATGGTTTCTTCTATGAAAGCATACTTGTGGAGGGAGTGATGAAAATGTACTCTCGGTTAAAAAAATGGGAGGATTATGTGTTTGTGTGCTCTGGAATGAAGACAGGAACCACCTGGTTGAAATCTATGATTGCCAACATTATAAGCAAATAGGATGGTTGAAATCTAGAATCATTTCACTCTAGAAATGAACAACCAGATGGATTTGGTAGTCGAGAATAGGGTTCGAGAAGAAGGTTTGTTCCTCAAGTACAAACTCTGACATACCCTCTCATTTTCTCCATAATGGTAATAATGTATTCTATAATAAAGAAAATGTACTCTATCATATTTTCTCACCTCAAAAAAGCTTGATATATCTATGATACCAAAGAAAGGACGTAGCTATCCTCTTGAAAGAATGCAACATCGTATAGAATTTGGACATTGTGACATACATAAAACCACATAAAAAGGCATAAATGAGACCATGGGATCCTCGCCAAGAAAAGACAGAGGTTCTTACTTTCGATTGATGATGAGACATGCATTAAAGTACGTGAAAGGTGAATTAGACCGGAAACAAATTAAACCATTCAGTCCAATGCACTGAAAAATCTAACTGCATAAGGAGACAATACCGTGCGATGGAGATTGTGAAGAAAGGACATGAAACAGACAGTTAGGTGTGGCTTAAAATGTTAGGGGTTACTATGTTTGGTAGCGATGAGAGGACAATGTTAGCGACAGTTACATTTACAGTTACCTATTCTGCAGATAGAATGGCATGGAAAATAGTGGCATGGAAAACACCTAACAGATACCTATTATGCAAATATAATGGCATGGAAAACACTGGTGCATTCACAAATGTGACGTCCGAAGGAGAGATATTAGTTTTTCTTGGATGCTTCTGAATGTTACACTAGTTAGTAACCTGGCCTATCTAACATTAACCGCCCAAACAACATTCACTGGGTGGCTTAACAGATGCTATGTGGTCCTACCGACAATAGTGGATAGGTGGCAATCAGGCACAGTCCCGTTAAGATAAAAGACGTGCACCTTGACGATTGAGGGATAGCACCAACTGTGAGATAAAAAATGATCTAACAATGAAGATATAAATGAATAATTTTCACTAAAGGTACTTGTGCTATCATCGCAATTGGTCAACCATTTGATTAACTGCCCAAATAACCTTGACCGGGTAGTTTAACGCATGCTATGTGGTTCCACTAACAACCATGGACATGTGGCATTCAGGCATTATCCCATGAAGTACTTACTGAAGATCTTTCAACCTTTGAAAGATCATGCTTGTTTGATGCGTCTTCAAATTCCTCTGACCTGAAACTCATCGATACAGTAACCATGCGAAGGAGACTGTGAATATAGGACATGAAACAAATAGTTAGGTTTGGCAAAAAACGTTAGGGGTTACTGCGTCTGGTAGCGATGACTGGACAATGTTAGTGATAGTTACATTTGCAGTTATGTAGACATGCGAAAATACATAACACTTGTCACAACACACATGCATACTTACATTAGGGCATCATAAATGTAATCACGCAAGTGGGACCAAACAAATAATGGTTACATATTTTGCAAAGATGATGGCATGGAAAGCACTAGTGCATTTATAAATGGGAAATCTGATGACCGATGTAGAGATATTGATTTTTCTTGGATGCAACCCAATGTTACACTAGTTAGTAACTGAGCCTGTCTAACATTAACTACCCAAATAACCTTCATCGGGCAGCTTAACAGATGATACATGGTCCCACTGAAAACCATGGATAGGTGGCATTCAGGCACGATCCCGTTAAGATAATAGATGTTCACCTTAAGGATTAAGGGATATCACCAATTGTGAGATAAAAAATGATCTAACGGTCAAGATATAAATAAATAATTTTCACTTAAGTTACTTGGCCTATCACCACCATCCATCTATCATTTGATTAAGTGCCCAAATAACATTAACTGAGCGGCTTGACACATGCTAGGTGGTCCCACTGACAATCATGGATAGGTGGCATTCAAGTGTTATCCCGTGAAGTACTTACTGTAAATATTTCAACCTTTGCGGGATCATGCCTATTTGATGTTTGTCTCGATTCCTTTGCCGGCACCATAGAAAGCAAATGATTTTCTTATCGATATCGCACTTACACACTTGTGCACTTGTGCACACATTTACGAAAACACATAACATTTTCCGTAATCGCTCCTACGCACCTAGAAATGAAAACACATAATAGTTTTGGCGGTGACATGACCGGACATTAATAGTTCCGCATCAAATGACAAAAGGAAATTTTTTGTTGGAAAAGGATGAGGGAATTAATTGCCACCAACTCACTTGTCCTACGTCTTCTTTTGTGTTTAATTCAGCCTATGGAAGTTTCCCATTATAATTTACAGATTACTTCACTTTTAAGTAAGTTACAACTGTTAATAGGGTTTCAAAACCCTTTGCGTTTCCTATGACGTTAATAGTGCTTGAGCCATTGAAAAGTATTCTGCATTTTTTGTGAAGTTAATAGTGGTTTAGCTGTTGAAAATCATTCTATGTTTTTCAGTGAAGTTAATAGTGGTTCAGCCATTAAAAAGCATCTGCATTTTCTGTGAATTTAATAGTGGTTTGTTTGATTGAAAGCAGTCTGCATTTTTTGTGAAGTTAATAGTAGTTTGTTTGTTTGAAAGGGGAAAAGCACTCTGTGTTTGCTGTGAAGAGGGCTTCACTGGGAGACATAAAAGATTGGGTACATTTGGGTGAATTTTTAAAATAGAAGAGAAGTCCAGAACTGGGAGATGGAAAAGATTGGGTACTTTTGGGTGAATTTTTAAAATAGAAGAGAAGTCCAGAATACGTGTGTTGTATATATAAATTTTTTAAAAAACATTTATATTTATTTGTATTTGTGTGAATTTTTTGTGTTACAGTAGGTCCTTATAGTAGTTTGTCTCAATAGTTTAAAAAATATGATTTGTTTTGGGTTTTGAACATTAGCATTTATTCATGTCACATTACTAGAGAATTATTTTTTTAACAGTTAATGGATTTGGGTTTTGATTTGGTTGGGTTTTAGATTCATGAGGAGCACCAAAAATATTGTAGTTATAAGCATTGGTTGTCCATGGAATAAAAAAACCTCATCTGGCCGTGAATGTGTAGGGTATGGCAGCTCCTTGAATGAGCATGCAAAAACACACAATGAAATGCCAAAATGTTTGAAAATACTCAGCAGTTTCCATATTTAGTCAGGCATAGAAAAAACAAAAGTGATTGGAATGATGAAAATAGAGAATAGTGCATAGCCTTGTGCACTTTTCCATTCATCCATGTTATATTTAATAATTATTGTGCGATTGAAAACCAACATTCGTACGCCAACATAGGTAAGTAGCAGAAAATGATAATTTCTCATATCAGCAAAACATTTCCCATCACAAGGGGCCAAAAGTAATGAAATGATCACCCAACTTTTCACTGATTTTACAAACAGTATTGACTTTTATATTCACAAAAGAAGAACAATGTTAGCTGTAGCTATCATGGTAATAATGCCCATCAGAATGGTTGTAATGTGTCTCACTGAAGAAAAACTGATTTGAATAGCTAAAACAGAGAATAGCCCACATCTACGTACTTACCCTTTCGTCCATGTTGACAACTATGGCAGAAATATTATAGCCAATTAAACCTGAAACTTCACAAAATATATTTAATCGCACAAGCGTGATTGAAAAGAAACGTTTGTCATTGACAAATATTATCACTGATTAAACCTTAAATCTTTAGGAACGTAGGTAAGTGGGACTCACAATAGAGAAAATAGGGTGTAATTTGTGTCCATAATTTGTCACAGTGAAGAGGCTAAATTACGCCGATTGCGCAATGTCAGGATGTTTTTCATCCGCATGACAAATGCAAGAAACCTATAACACTTTATTTAGTGGTATAGAAAAAGGAAGGTACACAGATAGAAGTTATCATTTATCAGTATAAAATTGGCCATCGTTAGGGGTTGAAAATCTTACAATTAAGAGCTGACATATGTTGATAGTGAAAACAAAATAGTTCACATTGATAGAATCTATCAGCATAGCATTTCCCATCGGGTTGGGGCCAAATTCTTACTCTGATGCCCTGAGTTATGTCGATGTCAAAAACACACAATAGCTTACACAGAGGCACCTGAAAAAATAAAGATATGCTGATAGAAGTTACGGGCATAACATTGCCCATGGGGATGGGCCCAAAATGCCAAATGTTACAGTGATAACCCAGGTTATGTCGATAGTGAAAGCACACAACACTTTATGCATTGGTGTAGTATAATTAATTTGATGCAAAGCGGATAGCCAGAAGTGCCAACAAGGACCAAAACTAGTCCTGAAAACTCTTAAAAAGGTTCCAGGTAGGGGTTAAAAGAAACTTCCCCAATAGTAAGTTCCTCTCACACTTATCACAAGTGTAGGAAATGACTTGATCCTAGGTTATCACAACCTAATCTGTAATAGTACTCAATCATTGAGTCCTATCAAGTCTTCCAAGTCCAACTAATCACTAGCCAACAACAAGACACTTAGGTTATTTTGCACAAATTTTCCCCAATTGTTACAATAAGAACTAGTGGTGACCATACACTTTGATTGGTCTTTTTAGGTTCCTGACACAAGAGTGCAACAAATCATATGCCACATAGACATCAATTTGGGCATATTAGTCTTACTATTCCAGTTCTAGGCTTGTAGCCTTTCAGAAGCATAAATGATGACTGTGAACACACTATTCCATACAAAATTTCCAACTAATCATTTATTCAAGTACCCTTTTCGGCTTAACAAAACATGCTAAGAGTGCAAGACTTGATTGTGAATGTAAGAAACAAGGGAATGCTGATTTCACCTTGGAACTAGGCCTAATTAGGCTATGGTTTGCACTATAGGTACCTCCTTCATATATCCAAATCCAAATCCAATGCTTGGATCATGTGAGGATATATCTGAGACTATGAAATACCAAGTTGCAGGGCTTAGTGATTCTCCAGTAGCGAATTGTGTGGACTAGTGTCACAATTCAGAAGGTGCACGCATGGGTATGCACACCTAGGGTATCAATAGAAATCCACTTCCCTGAAAGTTGAGGACCTGCACCTACAAATTCTTAAAGAACATATCAAAAACATGAATTCCACCAAGGGCCATCAAATTCCCATGGTGGAATTGGAAATTACACATAATTTTCGTGAAACCTTGGTTCAGGGCTCTTAATCTGGAAAACCAAGAATCAAACTTGAATAAATTTCAACTCTAAGGGGAAGAGAACATGAAATCAATAAATAATGAAACAAAAACATAGGTGCAACTAGAAATGTCAGTCTTTCATGCTCAAACCTCCATACACGTTTGTACGAATTTTATGATACTCAGAATTGCAGGAAAATAGTTATATTTTTTATTGATTTCGAATCTAAAATTACATCATATTACCTTCCACCCACCTATCAGGGCTAGTGAAGGTCTTTCCCAATGGTTACAAACCAATTTTTAAACTATCTAGTCATTGGGAAGTTAACTACAATTTTTGGCAAAAGTTGTCAAAGTTGCTCGACAACTTTACAACTTTTGTTACAACATTTTGCAACTTTTTATCCTAGGTTTCCAAACTTGGTCCAAACCTAAATCTAATGATCCAACATGGATCCAAACCATTAAATCATAAAAATAGAAAAATCCTAAGGTTTTAGGCCCTTTGACCATCTTTGACCATAGTTGACCAAGGGCTTATACTTGTGTCAATCTTGGAACTAGGTCTTACAATTTGGTCTAGATGCCTAAATGATAGATCTAACCTAATCTAGAAGTTCCTAGGACTTTGATGAATCATTATTTATTGTGGGTGCTCCTACACCAAATTGTATCTCTATAGAAGTCATGTGCATAACATTGCCCATCAGGAGTGGTCGTAAAGCTTACATCGAGGTATTTGTGACATACAATATAGAAAATAGTTGAAGTTTTCCAACACGTATTTGCGCACTTAAAAAAATTGTGCATCTTAAGTTGAATCGCGCAAGTGGCGGCTAATGTCCATAGAAAATGTACCAAAGACAATAAAAAGATGATAATCTTTTTTTGATCAGATTTGCAAAAACATAGTGTTGGTGTAAATTTACTGAAAATGGATTTTGTTTTCATTTTTTTTGAAATTTTTTCAACGTTGCATTTTGTAAGGAGCTTAGACACATCTATTATGTTTTTTGAAAATCCCTTAATTTTGTCAATGAACCACATAATTATTTTTTTTGATGGTTTTTATTAGCACTTTGCGGTGATGGGGAGAAAATGAAAGTGGCACCTTCTTGCGCAACTTGAAGTGCAATATGGAGGCGGTGGTCTGCATCCTTTCTCATCTAATGAAATTTATTGAAGTCCAATTGGTGTGGAAGATGATGAGGTGATGGACTTGTGTGCAACCATTCCAGTAAATATAATTGAGGTTTTTGTCGTAGGGGAGTCAAAGAGGGAAGGTATGGAATGTGCATTTGTTCGTGTGAAGTACATAGAGCACAGTTATAAAGAGTACAAAGAAAAAAAAATGCTGATATATTCTGCGTGAGTAGAAACAATCATCATTATAATTATGATAAAAAATTGTCATAATTCATTTATGGTTTATAGTAGGACTCTCTTTATGTGCATTTATTGGTGTTCATTTGGGCAAGATGATAAGAGGAACAATGCATCGCCAAAGAAATGCATCTATCACTTTATAAAGAAAAGGGGTTGTCAGTGCCACTTCAATGTTAAGGTTATGTTTGGTAGACCGGATGTGGCTAGTTTGAGTTTCATTGAAATGTTTCACATAGATATGGATGGTATAGATTGTCATGGTGTAAATGATCTGAGCAATGAGCCACATTCTAAGTTTGTGCCTCACCTTTCTGCGGAATGCAAGGCTTACATAGAGGACCTATTGGTAATGGATGTCAGTGTGTATGCTTTCATGGATAGACATCTGACCAATCCATTTTTTTTGGGTATGTTGTAGAGGAGAGATACCTTCCTGATGCGGAAAGATGTAATGAATGCATGGAGAAGAGTGAAGTCTAGTCGAGCCCAAAGACATGCTCATGAACCCACTAGTATCCTTAAATGGAAATAATAAGATCAAAATAATTTCTTTTATTGGCAGTAGCCACAGAATGATGGGACAACTTTCATTATGGGTATCCAAACCCCATGGATGCTTGATATGATGGTTTGACACTCAAACAATTCTATAATCTCCATGGTTTGATATTTTCCACCAACAAATATGGGGTGAGACATCTACAATCGTGCTTGGAGTGAGTAGTTAAAAGTCTTTCCTATTTGTTATATGTCATTAATATATTGTAGTCATCATTGTTGTCTTTACCATGTGCAATATTAGTTGTACTCACTGGTCATGTTTGACAAGCAATAATTGGGGTTCCTATTACATGGGTCATGTCCTCCCATAACATGATCAAGGACTTCGAAGGGTGGCTATCCATTATTTGTAGACAAGGAAAGGAGGCTAGAAATGGGTGGATGATGAATGCTTTCTTGACTGACAATGCCAATGCTGAGATACAAGCCATTCAATAAGTTCTTTATCTCTTAGTTTGACTGGCCATTTCAACTAGCATTTCAACTCCATATGGAATTATGTTTACCCAATTTTTGATCACTGACCCCAGTCATGCTCCTATCCATGTGTACCAAGGCATCTTTTCAATGTTGTGTCATTCTATGCAGTTGGTACGTGTGTCAGGCATGGCTGAAGAATGTGCAGAAGTATGCATCGAAAGATCAAGTGAAGGAAATGTTTCAATGCCTCAGCACGGTAATGACAACAATGGGTGAGAGTGAGGAAATCACTCGTAGGTTATTATATGAGTTTCTGGTTGAGTTTTCTGATCAGCTACAATTTCTAGACTATTTGTTTAGGACATGGTGTTAAGGGGATGACCATATAGGTAAGACATCTTTGTTTTTTTGTGAAAATATTTTTTTGTTTTGCAATACTTGTTCTATTAATTACAATGTATTTCCTTTAAATCTAGTCATGCATTGTACATAGAGAAATGTGGGAAAAAATCTCTAGAGTCTTCCCACATGAAAATTAGGACACAAATGCCACCATAGAATCATACAATTGCATGTTGAAGATGCGGTACCTTTGCAACCGTCAAAAGAAATGTACACATCGAATGGATCATCTATACTTCACCCTCATTTACAAGATGAAACCATTCTATAGGAAAAAAAAGAAGTTACAAGATGATGGTTTCATCAGGAACTACAAGGTGCAAAGTTTGGAGAAAAGTATACAGAAGGCAAAGGCAATTCCTGATGACGATTGCTTTCTTGATGAAAGTAGACCAAGATTCTACTTTGTGAGAAGCTAGATGCCATGTACTTTTTATTTGTTCAGACCTTATGGTGATCATGGTTATGTGTGTGATTGTCCTTGGGCCCTACAGGGAAATACATGCAAGCATGCATTGAAGGTTTCATCCATTACTACAGGAGGCATTAGTGGCAGGTGAATGTTTTGTGGCCATTTACTCTTTATTCGAATGATGTAATTTTGGTATGGATTTTTTCATTCATCGATTTCCTGTAAAATGAACTTTTGAATGTAGGTGATATCCACATGGAGAATGATTTTGTGACATTAGAGAGGGATAGTTCTCCACCTCATATGAGCATTGAGAATGCATGATAGGGCACATGAAATTCAGACTACCCCAAAAGGGTAGTTGATGTTCAATTGCCTCTCCAGACAATGGATTAGTGGAATGAATCAATTGTCTTGTTGAAGTCAGTGATGAAAATGAAGCCATAGACACATGACCAAGAGAAAGCATTCTCAAAATGTGTCAGCCATTTTCTTATCAATCTAGACCAGTCTAGGGCTATGCCATTTAGCCTGACTCCCAACACAGATCCATCTGCAATGAGCACAATTCAGATGCGTCCATGGTTTAGTGCTAGTAGCATTCCCATCCCTCGAAGGAGACAACACACACATGGTTCTAACCATGAACAATTAAATGAAGTTTATTCTTCACAATCATTTGTGTTTCCCACTGGTGGCACCAGGAGGGAGAGGTCTAAGAAGGATCCCTTACATTTTGTAGAACATGGTGGGCACACTTTGTCTACTCTAACAATCATTGGTGAGCACTTAATTTTTTGAAAAACACATTCTTTGGGAATGGTTGACACATGACAGAATTGGATCTTTTTATTTTGCTATTTTATTTTTTTGCAGTCTCCAAACTTAATCAACAATTTTTTCTTATGTTTTGCAACCACCACCACCAGCTACCTTGAGGAATCATCGACGAAGATTGTCTTATGACAGTGCCAGTGGTGGCATATTTTTCCATGGTGGTGCTAATTAGTTTGTATGCAGAAGATTGTGTTCACCTATTCTTTACCAAGGTTTTTAATGGGTAATGACCCATGTAGTACATAGGTTTCACTGGAAACATAAACAACAAGAAAATAATTATTGGTGTAACTATCTACCTTTTCACAAGATAAATATATAGAACCCTGATTTTAAGCCTAGCTAAATCCTTACTTATATAAAATCCAAATAAAATGACCCTTGAAATCTAACAATCAACTTAACCCTAATCCTAATAAAATTAACTTATGACCAATATTATGAAAAAAGATGAGGAAGTCTAGGATTTAAGGGATCACAGTATAAATATATTATTTGTCTCTATTTGTTGTCTTGACATTGAATTACCAATTTTTTATGACCTTTTCTATTGTACATTTTTTATATATCTATTGGGAATTAACATGTTTTTTGTAACATACTTGTTAGTTTTTGGTAAGTGTAGAAACTCTTTCATTTAGCTATTGCTCGCTTCTATTGGTTAGACATGAACACATTAACAGAAGCACGACATAGGAGGTATTTTCTTTAAGCCATAATACCTTTAAAGTTGTTTATAGTTTATAAACATATGTATGTTTATGTTGATCATTTCAATTTTTATTTTTTCACAATGCACATCCTTAAATGTGGTTAACTATTGTACTCACTATATATGTAGATTTATGGTGTTCCATGTTTGAGTGTTTCTGCCAGTTCGCACATTTATTGAACTCCCTATCGAGATGCGTGAGATGATCATGTTGCGTTGCATTGATGTGGACTCTGTCTAGAGGGGGGCAGAGATGGCTATTTTTTCAGATGGTGGGGGAAACTGTCATTTGCCAACTGTAATAAATGCATGGAGGTTTTATCTCACGTATGTGGTTGATCGACAGGCTATGGTGGCCAAAGCAAGTATAATTTAGACTATGATTATGCACTAGCCGGGATGACTGCCTAGGATTGTAATGTTATCCATCATGGTAGAGACCGCCAGAAGGCAAGAGGCCCAGCACCTATTGCCCAACAACTTCATATCCATCGTATGTGCCCTTTTCTAGGTAATCTAATTGTGTTGGACTACACTGAAGTGTTGAGGACACGGTGAAGTCAAGTCGACCTCTGAGATTCTGAAGGATCATGCTGCGATGGCCAAGCTCAGATAGCTAATTTTATCAGAATGGATTTTCATGAACATAAACATGTTTCATATTGATCATTTGCATCATGTGTATTTTAAATTGACAAATAACTCTACTAAAAAAGAAGTGTGCTTTGGGCATTTATGTAATTATGTTTCTATATTTTCTAAGATTTTAGTGCATTTTATATGGAGCTCAGCCAGTCCCATATTAATGTTTCAATTGTCTATGGATAAACGATTGCGTACCCCATACTTGATCCCCCATTCTCTCAACACTTTGTGTTGTTGTCAGTGGCAATAGACAATGTTTTGTAATTGCACTTGATTATGTAATGTGTTCTACCAGTCACCCATTCTCCTAGCACTTCTTGTTGGTACTATTGTAAAAGGACAATTTTTGTTAGTTGCACTTGAATATGTAAGATATTCTGCAAGGGTTTTATACTTAGTTTTTTTATCAATGAAATTAGTTGTTTCATGGGTTCTGCTTAAATAAAATTGACCGTTAGAAGAAATCAAGAAACATGTAGCATGTTTATTTATGTTGATAGCAACAATGGATAGGAAAGGACAATATGAGGACATGTATATTTCGACGTAAAGATATCATAAAACACATAGAAGTTTTGCACTCATATTTTTGACATAAAAAGTGTCGAGCTCAAATGTATAAATTTTTCACGTATGTTTGAAACATAAAATGTAGACTTAAGAAATATCTTATTTTATATATTTTCAAAATATAAGATGAACAGGCTATTGTCAAAATTCATTAGTATTGTATTTTTTTTTTTATCCAAAAAATTTGGTTTGCACAAATCAAGGTCCTTATAGAGGCTCATAGACATGAACAAAATCGAAAGCAATGAAAACAAATTATTTTATTTTATTTTTATAAATTGAAAAGTATAAACTCCATTCAGTGTGGGCACTGGTAGGAAATAACGGAGTTACAAAGACCTCTAGTGTAGCCTGGGACAACTGCAGTCCATATCATTACAAATATTTTCTGGTACTATACATGCGAAACACCTATTGGAAACTGCAATTGAAACAATTTTTGTGTTGTCATTGATGTCAAACCTTAACTGGTAAGACTATTGCTACTTAGGAAAGTACTATATCTATTGTATTGTTGTGAAGAAGGGGTAGAAAGGATGGTAACAATAGCACCTAGGGAAAGGTTGAGTTATCTTGATACTACAAAGTGTACTTGACTATGTTATACAATGATGAGACAATGTATTGTATATCTTAGTAAGATTGAAGACTAAACTGGTAGGCTTGACAGAGAAAAAATGGAGAAATCCTATTTAAGATGAGTGATGTTAGTGTTGATTGAGTTAGTGTATGCTGAGAAAAATTCTAGTGTTGACCGAACAACAGTTAATTGTCGAGAAGGCAGTATAAGCTGAGGAAACATTTTTTAGTAATGACTGAGCTTTCTACATGAAGACCAAGTAGTTGATCACAGTATTGACCAAGCATCAGCATTTTTATATTTGAAGAGAATTTAGATTTGGAGCCAACATTGTTGAAGTCTTGGATTATGTAAAATGTGTTGACTTTATTTATTGATTATCCGAAAGCATTAAATGCACTGAAAAATGTTTTATTGTAAATCTTTAAGAGATTTTAGATGTTTCTAAAAAAGGAGTTGAAGAACATAAAGTGGGTAGATTCAATGAATCTAACCTAAGCCTAAGATCTATGAAGGAGATTGAGCGGCAAAAGATGAGTTAACCTAATTGAGGAAGTATTAAGGGAACCTAAGCATTCAGTATGTGTATGCATGGGTGAAAAGAAGATGCTGGAAGATCAATAGATTTTATTGACTATATAAGAAGAAAAGGTTCAAGGAGAAGTGTGGCAATTTCTTGAAGAAAAGTTTCAAGAAGATCAGAGATGGAGATGGAAAAGTTTTAAGGTTAGTAAACTAGCATTTGTGTACAGAATTCGATCTGATATTTTCAAAGTGAGTTGTATGTTTTTTAGATCAATACTACTGCTACTTTCTAACCATTGTAACAGTCAAAATCCTTTTAATAGAGGTTGACCTAATAGTCATATGTTTAAATCCTTTGAACAAGGTTGCATTCTAATGGAATGTATGTAAGTCCTATAACAAGGCTCACTTTTAATAGGGTGATTGAAATCCTTTAACCGGGTCACATCTGACAGTGTGTATTGTAACCTTTGATAGGGTTGGCTTTTAACCGAGCTCACTTTAGAAGAGTGAAAATAATAGTAGCATGTTACAAAGTGGTTTTTCCCAGATTGGGTTTCCACTATAAATCCTAGTGTCAATGCTTGTGTGAATGTTTTGGAATGAACATTTCTATGTTTTACAATTTAGATACAACTAGGTAGTGGACTGCAATGTTATATGTTTCTATTATTGAATCAGTGATGACCGAGTTGGTTCTGGTTGTTAGGTCTGATTTAAAGAAAAGTTTTTGAAGTTGTTTTATACATCACGACCTGAGAACAACTGATTCACCCCCCCTCTCTGTTGTTCTAAATCATATTAACAATTGGTATCAGAGCTGTGTTGCTTATTATTGGTGTTTACAAAAATCAAGTTTAAAGGGACTTGAAGCAAATGATCAGGATGTATAAGAAGGAGGTACCAAAGCTGAATAAAGAAAACTTCTCTGCATGGCAAAGCTTGATGAAGCTGCATCTAGCCAGTATTGGTGACTCTTCAAAGTACTACATTAAGAATGACTATGTCTCACATGTTGCACCTTTGACTGTCAAAAAAATAAGAGCTAAGCAAGAACATAATCAAGAAATGCTGGAAATTGCATCTTCCCTAAGCTATCCAGAATTTGAGGACATTAAGGATTGCATAAATACTAAGGAGATGTGGGACACTCTTGCAAAGATCTATGGTGGTGACATATATGTACTAAAAGCTAAAGCTAGGAGTCTCAGAGTTAAGTTTGATGAAATGAGAATGCAAGAAGGTGAGAACATTGCACAATATTGTGGTAGAATAAAAGAAGTTGTGAATGGTATTAAAGGAGAAAATGGGACTATTGATGATGATACTATAATTGGAAAAGTACTAAGAACCCTACATCCTATATATGTTATTAAGATCTCAGTTATTTAGGAATCTAGATGTAACTCTGCTAATGTGCTTACTTTGGAAGGTTTGGTTGGCAAGCTGACTACTTTTGAACTCTCTAACTATGATAACTTCACTGTTGGTAGTATTGGTAATGTTGAATCTACTTTTAAGTCATAGTTAGTTCTAAACAAGCCAAAGAAAGAGAAATAAAGATGCATAAGTGAAAGTGAAAGTGAAAGTGATAGTGACACTTCTGATGAAGAACTTGAAGATCTAGAAGCTCGTATGGCTAGAAGACTGAGAAGGGAAAAAGGAAGATATAAAGGTAAACTCTCTATTATATGTTTTGGATGTAATAAAGTTGGTCATATAGCTACTAGATGTCCTGATAGGAATGATAAAGATGAAGAAATAAATAGTAAACACAAAGACAAAAGAGATGACAAAAGCTACCGAAGATACAAAGACTACAAAGAAAAAGGTAAGAAATCTTGTTACATTGCTGAAGAAGAAACTAACACTGATAGTGATGGTTTTGAAATTGAGGTAGTCTATGTTGCAATGAAAGATGAATCTAATGAGGAAGAGAAAACTACATTGATCTCCTATGTGAAAAAGAATGAAAAATAGATTATTAACAGTGGTTGTTCACAACACATGACTGGTGACAAGAGCAAGTTTGAGACCTTACATCATTATAGAGGTAAAAGTGTAAAATTTTGTAATGATGCACCATGTCCTGTTAGAGGAAAAGGTTTGATTAAACTAACTGATAAGATCTCTTTTGAAAATGCATATTGGGTTGAAGGTTTAAATTATAATCTGCTAAGTCTTGCTCAGCTCAACAACACTGGTTACCAAGTGGAATTTCATCATAAGAAAGCTAAAATATTTGATGCTACTGGTGAATTGATCAAAAGTGGAGAATAGACTAGAGGTAATTTGTTCTATCTTGACCTATTTGAAGAAGCATGTATGGTTTCACAACTTGATGACATTTGGTTATGGTATAAGAGACTATGTCATGTTGACTTTGATAATCTGGTAGAGATAAGTAACAATAATAAAGTAAGAGGTCTACCTAGATTGAAGAAACTTGAGAATGTGATGTGCAAGGAATGCCAGTTAGGAAAAATGACAAAGTCAAGTTTTAAGAGCAAATCCTTTACTTCTAAAAACATTTAGATTTGGTTCATACTGTACCTATGGGTATACAAAGTTATTGTGGTGCTTGATATTTTTTTTTTTTTGTTGATGATCATACCAGGATGATGCATGTAATGTTTTTAAAGGAAAAATTTGACACTTTTCAATTCTTTAAGTGGTATTTGGCTAAGGTTGAGAAGGAGACAGGTAGGAACCTAAAATGTCTTAGATCTGATCAAGGTGGAGAATTTACATCAAATGAATTCAATTTGTTTTGAAATGATAGAGGAATCAAAAGATAGATGTCTGCACCTAGAACACCTCCACAAAATGGTGTAGCAGAGAGAAGAAATAGATCTATCTTGGATTGTATAAGGACATTGTTGATTAAAAAGAATGTGGCATAGAAATACTAGAAAGAAGCTATAAGTACAATTGTCTACACTCTTAACCAGGTACAGATCAAGAAAGGTACAAATCTGACACCCTATGAATTATGGCATGGGCATGCACCAAGTGTTAAATACTTTAGAATCTTTGAAAGAAAGTGTTACATATTAAAAGACAATAGGAATGGAAAGTTTGATGCTAAAAGTGATGAAAGCATATTCCTAGGGCATTCCACAAAAATTAAAGTTTATAAGTGTTTGAACTCTAACACTAACAAAATTGTGGAAAGTGGGAATGTCAAAATTTATGAGTATGCAGAAAGAAATGAAGCTGACAGCAAAAGAGAACCAAAAGATTATAGATCTTTTGTGTACATTGAAGAAGTAGAAGAGGAAAGTAACAAACTTTCACCTGATGCTGAGTCTCGGGTAAGAAACACCAAGCAACAAGAAGATGCTACCGAGCATCAGGAAAATAGTGCCGAAAGAGAACAAGAACATGCCGAGCGACAAGATAATGTTGTTGAGTATCAGGAAGAGGTTGCTGAGCATTTAGAAGCTGAATCTGACAATCTTGTTGGGGAATTTGATGAAATAGAGGAGAGAAGAGCTGAACCTATTTTGGAAAAATATGTAAGAAGACATCACAAGCCTGATTAGATAATTGGAGACAAACATACTGGAATTCAGACCAGAAGTAAGATAAAGGATCCAACATGTTTACTGTGTGAATTTGAACCTAGGTCAACTAGAGAGGCATTAGAAAATGAAGACTAGATACAAGAAATGATTGAAGAGATTAACCAAATTGAGAAGAATGATACTTGGACACTGGTACCAAGACCTGAAAACAAAAATGTTATTAGAACAAAGTGGGTTTTCCGGAATAAGTTGACTGAAAATGGTGACATAACTAGGAACAAAGGTAGGCTGGTATGCAAAGGCTATGCACAAGAACAAGGAATAGATTATGGGGAGAAATTTGCCCATGTACCTAGATTGGAAGGAGTAAGAACTATGCTTGCATATGTTGCTTATAAAGATTTCAAGGTATATCAAATGGATGTCAAGTTTTCATTTTTAAATGGTATACTAGAAGAAGAAGTTTACATAGAACAGTCATAAGGTTTTATTGATCCAAATAGAAGACACATTGTAT
The DNA here is from genome assembly GCA_027943335.1 of Chamaecyparis obtusa. Lineage (NCBI taxonomy): Eukaryota > Viridiplantae > Streptophyta > Pinopsida > Cupressales > Cupressaceae > Chamaecyparis > Chamaecyparis obtusa. The sequence goes on along the minus strand of BSBK01006031.1, from coordinate 981,786 downwards.
GAAAACTAAATAAAGCACTATATGGATTAAAACAAGCTCCCAAAGCATGGTATGAGAGGTTTCATAACTACTTAACACAGATTGGATTTTTAGGAACATATGACACAAACAATCTGTACATGAAAGATGAAGAAGGTAAAGGTATCCTGTTGGCAAAACATTTTGTGGATGATATTATTTTTGGTGGACAAGATGCTTTGTGTCAAAGATTTTCAAATGAAATGAAAACTGAATTTGAAATGAGCATGTTTGGTGAGATTAAATTCTTTATTGGTTTACAATTATATCAGATGAAGAAAGGAATCTTCATTACACAGTTTAAGTATGTTAATGAAATATTGAAAACTTTTGGGATGGAAGATACTAGACTAGTGAGTACTCCTATGGTTACTAGACAAAAGTTATCTAAGAATGATGATGCTGCAGAAGTGAACCAGACTTTGTAAAGATCCATGATTAGAAAATTGTAGTATGCTATACATAGTAGACTAGATATTGCACTAGTTGTTGGGATTGTGGCAAGATTCTCTGCCAATCCTAAGGAAACACACATGATGGCTATGAAAATAATTATGAGATACTTGAAAGGAATTGCTAACTATGGGCTATATTACAAGAAGAATGAAAAATTTGAACTAAGAGTATATACAGATGCTGATTGGGTAGGAAATGTAGATGACAGAACGAGCACTAGTGGTGGATATTTCTTTCTTGGACAGAGATTAGTCTCGTGGATGAGCTAGAAACAAAATTGCATTTTCTAATCTTCTACTGAAGCCGAGTATGTTGCTGCTACAGTCGACTATTCAAATTTGGTATGGATAAAACAATTGTTGGTAGGCATGAAAGAAGAAATCACATAACTTCTTGTTATTTTTTATGACAACACAAGTGCTATCAACATTTCTAAAAATCTAGTGATGCATGCTAAGACCAAGAACATAGCAATCAAGTATCACTACTTGAGAGAATTGGTACAAGATAAAGAAGTTCGAATGGAATATGTGAATACCAAAGACCAATTAGTAGACATATTCACTAAATATTTACCTAAAGAAGCTCATGAGTATTTGAGAAGTCAATTAGGGGTCCTTCCCCTAACTGAAGATTGCCACACTTTAGGACTGGCCTAGAGTTGTGAAGAAGAGAAAAGATAAGGAATTAGTTATAAGGAAGATGATAGAGGGAGAAACACTGAGCTGCATAGATAATATCTACATCTGATGGATGTATGTTTTAGTTGCTTCTTTGGCATTTTTTTCAAAGAGAGAGATGAACTAAGATGATATAATAACACATCACACTGAAAAGAAAAGGAAAGGAAATGATGAATTGAAATGAAGGATCAGGTTAGAAGGAGATCTGGATATTTCTAATGGTCACAGAAGTGAGGCTTATAGATTTTGAATTAGAATGAAGCTAAGGATATTACAATTTTTTTTTCTAATGGACAGATAAGCTTTTGGATTCATTGGTAATCCATGTGTTATTCAGGTGATATCATATGGTGTTGCCATCAATTCCAAAGAGGGAGATTGTTGGAAACTGCAATTGAAACAATTGTTGTGTTGTCATTGATGTCAAACATTAACTGGTAAGACTGTTGCTACTTAGGAAAGTACTATATCTATTGTATTGTTGTGAAGAAGGGGTAGAAAGGATGGTAACAATAGCACCTAGGGAAAGGTTGAGTTATCTTGATAGTACAAAGTGTACTTGACTATGTTGTACAATGATGAGACAATGTATTGTTTATCTTAGTAAGATTGAAGACTAAACTGGTAGGCTTGGCCGAGCAAAAATGGATAAATCATGTTTAGGACGAGTGATGTTAGTGTCGATCGAGTTAGCGTATGGTGAGCAAAATCTTAGTGTCGACTGGACAACAGTTAATTGCCGAGAAGATAGTATAAGCCGAGGAAACATTTTTTAGTAATGACCAAGCTTTCCACATGAAGACCGAGTAGTTGATCACAGTATTGACTGACCATCAAGATTTTTATATTTGAAGAGAATTCAGATTTGGAGCTGACATTGTTGAATTCTTGGATTATGTGAAATGTGTTGACTTTATTGATTGTTTGAAAGCATTAAATGCACTGAAAAATGTTTTATTGTAAATCTTTAAGAGATTTGAGATGTTTCTAGAAAAGGAGTCAAAGAACATAAAGTGGGTAGATTAAATGAATCTAACCTAACCCTAAGATCTAAAAAGGAGATTGACCAGCCAAAGATGAGTTAACCTAATTGAGGAAGTATTAAGGGAACCTAAGCATTAGGTATGCATATGCATGGGTAAAAAGAAGATGCTAGAAGATTAGTAGATTTTATTGACTATATAAGGAAAAAAGGTTGAAGGAGAAGTGTGGTGATTGCTTGGAGAAAATTTCCGAGCAGATCAGAGATGGAGATGGAAAAGTTTCAAAGTTAGTAAACCAGCATTTGTGTATAGAATTAGATCTGATATTTGCAAAGTGAGTTTTATGTTTTTTAGATCAATACTGATGCTACTTTCTAACCATTGTAACAGTCAAAATCCTTTTAACAGAGGTTATCCTAACAGTCATATGTTTAAATCCTTTGAACAAGATTGCATTCTAATGGAATGTATGTAAGTCCTATAACAAGGCTCACTTTTAACAGTGTGATTGAAATCCTTTAACTAGGTCACACCTGACAGTATGTATTGTAACCTTAGATAGGTTTGACTTTTAACTAAGCTCACTTCAGAAGAGTGAAAATAATAGTAGCATGTTAGAAAGTGGTTTCTCCTAGATTGGGTTTCCACTATAAATCCTAGTGTCAATGCTTGTGTGAATGTTTTGTATTGAACATTTCTATGTTTTACAAGTTAGATATAATGGGGTAGTGGACTGTAATGTTATATGTTTCTATTATTGAATCAGTGATGACCGAGTTGGTTTTGGTTGTTAGATCTGATTTAAAGAAAAGTTTTTGAAGTTGTTTTATACATCACGACCTGAGAACAACTGATTCACCCCCCCTCTCTATTGTTCTAAATCATATTAACAACACCTTGGTACAGAAGTTTCAAGTTCCTTGCCACAATTTTGGAAATAAATCATATAGTTTACAAAGGACAATACATTTCCCATCATTTTTATATGCAGGACAAGTTGTTTATGTTGTTATAGTATGGTATATAAAAATTCAAACATGACAGTCCATGTTATGTAGGTTGTTACACTAGAAACTGTTGAAATCAAATGACATACAATTATCATTTCCTTTTCACAAGTGTCCACTTTGTGTTCATCATCCTTGGCTGCCTTATCCTGATAAAACGTGTATTTAAACAAGCATCGTCCATCCTGGGTAAACATTAGTATTTACCAAAAAATCATCATCCACATAAATCCTTCCTAGATACGAACATAATTCAAGATGTAATAATTTAATTATCCATCACTTCGAATAAATAGAGAAAAAAAAAAGTAATAACTAGACACTTTAGTATGTGTGAGGGGTATTCTCTATGTATGTCTAAATATGTATTTGCTTCAATATATATTTTCAAAAATGCAATTATTCATCACATAACTTACAAATCATACATACCGTGACTCTGTCCATAAATAATTTGATAGAATGTGTACTAAAAAACCATAGATTTTCTTGTACTACACATGCACAGTCTATATTAAGAGTAATTGGCTTGGTCACAGAGCTTTGATCTATAAACATTGCATAAACCTATCAGATATGTCAGTAGAAGACAACAGATCTTACATCTGACAAAGATCGATGATGAGCCAATCTCAGATCCAAATTAATCACTTCACAGTTAATAAGTATACAAACTAACCATAATAGATGGGCGCAATAGTGAAGCCATCATAGATCACAAAACCCAGTAACGAGATAAAAGAAAGGATACTATGAACTCTTTTTTCAAAAACATGATCTTTTTTTCCCCAAAAAATAGTGTTCAACATATTAACTTTCGAGACATCCATAATTATTAAGCAATATACAGTTGATTGAAACATAAATCCCTCGACACAGACAAGAAAACACATTCCACGAATATGTGTATATTATTTGTTTTACGTTAAGAAAATGAATATGCCCTATTCTAACCTGGGCTTTGAATAGAAACAAATATATGCCACCAAATCCCCATAGATATGAATATTAAGAGTTATAAACAAATACATACAAAATGTTCATGTAAATAAACAATTTAGCCTACCCAACAAGCCATCAAAGCACATCAACTAGATTTACAATTTTAAAACCAACGAGGCTCATTTGAGGAGCTAATACAAATTAATAGGCCACAAACAATCCAAAAATGAATTCTCTAAAAAAATAAGGCGATGAAACACAACATCACCGGCTAGGGAAAAGCATGGCATAGGACCGTAGACAACATAAACCAAAGAAAACAAAGAAGGAAAAGGAAAGGTTAATATCAAAATTTACTTAGTTGATTTCAACCCTTATGTGACAGACCCAAATACATAAGTTATAACAAGATTTGTAATTTCTCTAATTATGCAAATACACAATTGATGTAAGTCCATTTATGTGCATAAGGACTTTTCATGCAGAACCACAAAAACACTCTGAACCTTCTTCAACTGAAATCTTACACAAAATGTTATGTTAAGAAAGCCTCTATCAATGAAAGTATGAAGTCTAGAGAACCTACGTTATATTCATTGCAATTGATTCATCCTCTATTTCACATTTACACGTATGATTTGTATATGAACCTTCTGAGAAAGGCCATTGCATTTTGCTAATGTCATTTCAAAATAATTAATACCTTTAACAAAACTTTCAAACTCAAAACATTATAAATATTAGGCCCTATGAACCCATGACTCGACCACAAATAAGTGTTGCATATATTCATCAGATTTGTATGTCATAGCATGACCGATGTTTTCCCTTATAGCCATTTCAATGGTAATGAACTTATCCATGAGGCAGTGGATCTTTTGAAGCATGGGATCAAAATTCTTTGCCTATTTGAAGTCCTCGTTCACCATTTTCCTACACTCATCCACCCACTCAGCTACACCTCTCATGTCTCCAATCTCCATGTAAAGGTTGGGAAAGCACCCATCTGAAAGATAGTTGAACTTGTGCATCTCTAATTTGAGAGATTTGATGATTTCTTTATGTTTATGTTTCAATATCCTGGCCTCCTACATGTCTTTATCGTTACGTGATGGTTTGCTCTCATATTGTTTCAACTTCTCTCAAATCCTACATCCATTTCTTTTAGCATCTTTAATAGCTTTCACATTGTTTGAATGGGACCTCCAAAAGGTTTCAACCCACTTGATAAACTCACTTACCTTTTTTGCATCAATGCAGAAGCTGTTTCAAATCAGATATTGAAGCAATCCTCCAGATGTGTTGTTTCATTGATTAGCCCTAGCTCTTTCAAATTGTGCATGGATCTGAGATGGCGGATATACTCTGTATCACATATTTTTGTCTTTTCCTTGCCAAGTCCAACCCATCCATGCTAGATTCTAACCAAGTCCTCAATTTGATTATCAAATACATTCATTGTTCTATCTTCGTTGGCTCATGATGATAGAAGGTAAATATCTTGCATTCTATGAATTTCAGCTTGCCAAGAAAAGAATGTCTTGAGAATTTTTGTTACCTTGTCTCCCTCTTTGTGGTTTGTGTAAATGGAGGGCAACCCACAATCACTTAGACTATAAAAATCTGTAAGTTCTCTCCTCATCATCTAGGTGTATAACTGATGCTTGGAGAATTGTTGGGATAAAGCAATGAACTTCCACTCAAAATCAACCAAAAGATCAGAAAGAACACAAGGTGGAAACTTTGATGAGTAGAATTTAAAGCCACTTATCAACTTGTTCAACTTTGACAGTGAGCATGCCAAAAAGCACTACCATTGCAGATGTTTATTCTAAAACTTGACAAACTCTACAAAACCATTCCATGTTTCTTGTGCATTATTTGTAAGGATGTTTGTCTTACAGTGAATGACACTGCATAGTGCATTGTTATTGGCATCATTGGTCTGATCATCTGTAATGGTCTTTTTAAAAATTGGCTTGCAATCTCTGGTTCTCAACACTTAATGTTGCAATTGTAGTCTTCAATTTATCAACCTCCTCATGATCAATCCCCTAATTAGGAAGTCCACACACTGCCAGCAGTGGTTCTCAAAGCCTCTTATTCATAGCCTCCAATGCTAAAATCTTGTCCTCTTCCCTTGATCCAACTGCATGCAACATCTTTGCCACATTAACAACTAAACTAGTTGCTTGTACACCCGAAAATTTAGAAGAATTTCTCATAAGCAATTGTCCATAATATTTATCTTGAAATGAAATCATGTATGGCTTATTGGTATTGGGATACAATGACCAAATAGCAAGCACATCAAGGTCATCATCAAATGAAAAACCAAATACGAGGCTCTATTCTTCATCTGGTGAGAAGTTAGAGAGATAAAGATCCTACCTCCTCATGAGGCTATCAAATGCAATGGCAGATGAAATATAACAACCTTCCAAAAGAAGAATACCACTTTGTGCTATAATTTCTCTCCCCTATTCCAAATTCATTGTTGCCATCAATTCTTCTACCCTTTTCAGTACCTCATCCTTTACTTTTGACTACTCCTCTTCAGTCAATGATTGAAGATTTAGTCCCCTGCTAGCAACTAGGTTGATGGCCTCTTGTTGGAGAACAAAGTGTTTGAACTCCATATTTTTTATGAATTTATCATCACCAATTAACTCCCTGCATGCCTCCATTCATATATCTTCAATCAACCCTCCACCTAACTTGAAATCAGGAAGTGTTCTTTCATTGGACAATGGCTCCAGTTCAATTTCTTTTACAATGTCAAAGCGTGTAGGAGGTGGAAGTGGACGAGTTGGGGTCTTTAATGCCTCATATGGAGTGTATGGGATTTTTTTATTAGGAGCTAGTGTTCAAAGTGGTATAATGGAGAAAGGCTTTTGCATAGCATGAGATGGCCCTGAGCCTAGTGATGAAGTCCCCTCCATGGGTGTAGTTGAATTAGATGGAGTGGAAGGTTTAGATGTAGGCCCAATTGGGGATCCAATGGAAGTAGGTGAAGAGCCAGAGTCTATTTCCACTTGGGTTGGCCTACACTCTTGACCCTCACTATTGATTTCATGGGGCAATGGCATGCTATCAACATCAATGTACAGGGTTGCAAGCATATTCATTTTTGTCTCAATAGTATGAGCCAATTTATAGTCAGGTTGATAGTTACCTTCTCTCTGCCTCAGGTGCTCTAAATGTATCTTGTACCACCTCTCCCTTTGCCTTAGTACATCATCATAGTCTATAGAATTATGTATGCAATCTTCTAGCTCATCATCTTGGTGAGTTTTAGATCCTAGGTATATTGCTTTTATAAATCCCTTTGAGTCATAAAGTTTGTAATTCTCATCGGTCATGTTATATTCTTTCATTTTTCTAGGTATCACCTCAAATCTCTTTCTTGATAGGAAGCGCAAAAGACCTTTTATGACAACCTAGGCAGGGAAGAAAGAATCTCTCTTTCTTTTTTCTTCTCTTAGAGCATATCTTTCTGCAAATTCAAGTTGTCTCGTTACTTCATAGAATGAAATTCTATTAGTGACTGTGATCAGTAGTGCCTTGGGCGCTACTTGACTTCCAAAAAATCTGATCACTATATGGTCCTTGTAGTAAAAACATGACCCCCAATTGTGATTGATTCTCGTCTCTAGGTTTAAATCCTTTAGTCTGAGGAATTTCTTCACTCTACCAGAAAGCCCCCATGGGACACTCCCTTTCAAATAAGTCATCAGAGGCCTAGAAAAATGATTCTCAAACAAAATATAGGATGATGCACTATCATCCTTGTCCTAAATGTAAGTCCACTCTTAGACTGGGGCCATCTCCCCATCAACACTGGCTTTGACTCTAAGTTTTGGATCCCAAATCTTTAGTCCGCTCCATAGAATGATGTGCATTAAGATGGAGTAGAACCTAAACTTACTACTCTTCCTGTTCTTTATACTAATCAAGGCCTTATGGATGTCATCTGCTAATGTTCCCACATAATCAAAACATTTGTAGGCTTCATTTCCTTGTATATCCAAGCACATGAGAAACATCCAACTGGGATATTAAATGTTGCATCCTCACCATGACACTGACATAAAGCATAGTATGTATCTTTCACATATGGAGAAAACAAATCTACATGATACAGAGACTTGTCTCTAGGATTCAATGCCTTCTCTTCCCTAGTCAAGTGCTTTGGCCTATGAAGAGAAATCTTGCTTCTATACAAATTATGTAACTTTTCAAAATCATGGCCAATCATATTTGTATCAAGTGGCCACCAGTCCTTGTCTATCTCTAGCATGTATGTCTCCTCTATAATTTCTCTTGTTATCTTGATAATTTCCTTGTTATCATGGGTCAGTACCTGTCTTGTGTTAGGGATGTACCTATTTGCAATCTCAAGTATCAAATCTGCATTAACAAAAAAATTTGGGACAATGATTCTAGGTAAATTGGAATCCCATACGTTCTTGACAAGTTTTTCCTCCTTTCTCTTATTGTAATTTCTTATCCACAAGGCAAAACCTGTCATGCCAGGTCCTAGAAAAGGATCTACATATTTTATGTGGGCGTCAATTAAGAAATCTTTGGGGTGAGTATTACAAGTTGCTCTTTTTTGGATTCCATGTGACCCTCGTAACTATCTTGTTATCTCATTGGGATACACATTCTGATCACAACGTCCTTCCTTCCGCTTCATGACTAAAATTTTTTGGTAGGGTTGAATTGAAAGCTAAATTGCTTACCCTAAGCTCACAATCATAATCTATTATGATACACGACCTTTGAAGAATTCAGTAATAGAGAACTATGCAGTTGAAATATTCATTGAATTTGTTCATAGAAGTCGATAACGCAGAGTGATTTGCGCAATTTGTAGGAGGAAAAGCCATAAATAGAATACAAATGGGAATGGATAAAGTTTAGAGAATTACGATTTAAGAGCACAAAAGAACACCTTCACCAGAAAATTCTACTGCAATGTCCCAAACTAGACGTCAACCACACCTGCATGCTCAGGAAAGATAATGAGCCCTTACAAATCGAATTCAAAACCTAGGAAAGAAAATTCCTAAATTGTGGCAAGCAGAAAGGAAACAGGGATTAAGCTATTTGATGGTTCAACAATGCAAGAAATTTGACACCCTGTTAAATCTTATTAGACCATGATTTTTGAACTATTTGTGCACCTCTGCCTTAATTATGTAAAGGTGACAACTTGGGAGCCATCGATGTCGGTCAAGATGGTCTGCAAGGGACCCAATCATTGACTTATAAGTGTACACGTGATCAAATACGACGGGCGGCGGCTAAGCTCATGATGAAAATGCACTACATTTTTTATTTTATGTTTGGAATTTTTTTTTCTTTTCAATTAAAAACACATAGATCATGAAGAACAGTTGTTGAACATTTAATTAAAATTTGTTGTGTTTTCAGATTTTTCAAATATGAAGCGTCATCATCCTATCCCATCCAAGGGTTGACCTTACCTTTATTTCTATCGCCCAACTGAAAGATGATATGAGTCATCAATTAATCCTGAAAGGATAGATGTGTAAACAAAAATCATTTTTGCATTTTTTGCACCCTGTGTCTGCCGATATACTCGATGACTGAAATTGAAGAAATGATAATCACATTGGATTTTTGGAAATTTGAAAATGCCAAATACGTGCTAGGTTTTCTCAAATGTGAATGAACTAGTGAATATATAATCTATATTTAAATGGCGCTTACTATCCTCCCAAGAAAAATGCACTATAGGATTTTATTTTTTTCCAGATTCACGAAAATATAGTCATTTGTTTTCAAATTTTTTTATTGTTTTTGATCCAGAATATGCAGATCATAAAGAACATATCCTGGAATTTTTGTAAAAATCTGCTATGTTTTCAGATTTTTTAAATTTGTATGGTGGTGCATTCTCTTCAAGAGCATGGCCGCATCCTATTTAAATACCCCGAGATGTATCGAGGCATTGAATTTTTTCATCTTAAATTTTTATTTAAGGTGAATGATGAAAAAATTAAACATCTTGATACATCTCAACGTATTTGAATATAGAGTATATATTAGCTAGTAGTAGTCACACCACACATAGCATATTGAATAAATTAATAAATAATTATAATATATATATATATATATATATATATATATATATATATATATATATATATATATATATATATATATATATATATATATATATATATATATATATATATATATATATATATATATATATATATATATATATATATATATATATATATATATATATATATATATATATATATATATATATATATATATATATATATATATATATATATATATATATATATATATATATATATATATATATATATATATATATATATATATATATATATATATATATATATATATATATATATATATATATATATATATATATATATATATATATATATAAATAGAATTTGATATAATATTATTATAATATAATTACTTTTTCTAACCTTAATTGTATTACACACTGATTAGTAATCCTAAGAGATACTTGGGTTATGGTTATGGTTAGAGTTAGCATTATAGTTAGGGTTAGGTTTAGTGTTAGGGTTAATTTTATGTTTACAGTTAGGGTTTGGGTTAGTGTTTGGATTAGATTTTAGTTAGGCTTAAGATTAAAGTGAGGGTTAGGAAAAATATTATAGTTGAGGTTAGGGTTTGTCTCATGATTAGAGATAGCATTAGGTTTTGTGTTGACGATATAGTTAGATTTGGGTTCATTCTTAGGTTAGAGATATAGTTATAGTTAGGGATAAGATTAGGGTTTAGGGTATGGTAAAAAATAAAGTTAGGATTAGGGTTAGGGTTTGTATTAGGATTTAGATTAAGGTTTAGATTAAAATTATAGTTTTGGTTAGGAATATGGTTAGGGTTTCGAAGCAGGATTGAGGTTATGGTTATAGTTAGGATTTACATAATGGTTAGGGTTAGGGTTTGGGGTATGGCTAAATTTAGGGTTAGGATTAGGGTTACACTTTAGGGTTGAGGATATAATTTATAGAATGGTTAGGGTATATGTTAATTATATAGTTAGGTTTACCATCATTCTTAAGTTAGAGAAATAATTAGGAATAGGTTTTGACTTGGGATTAGGAGGATTAGGGTTTAGAGATAAAATTATGTTTTGGGTTAGGATTTAGGGTAATGGATAGAATTATGGTCATTATTAGGGTTTACATAATATTTGGGGTTAGGGTTAAAGGATTTGGATAAGGGTTTAGTTTAGGGTTAGGTTTTAGATTACAATTATCTAGTTAAGGTTTGGGATTCTTTTTGAGATTATAGTTAGGGTTAAAGGGTTTCCATATAAGTATTTATTTTAGGGTTAGGTTTTCAATTGGGGTTATCTACTTATGGTTTTACATTAGGGTATTTTGTATGGAGCTTGGTTTCTTCCAATAAACATTGTGTCTTTTCATCGTACTGGTAATCATGTTGTGGGGATCCTATATATCAATTAGTTTATATATTTTTGTTTTGTATTTGAAATATACTAATTTAACTACTATATTGCTACCTTTTTTATGCCACAAAATATTTGTGAAGAAAATTTTTTACTGTTTAGATTATCTTGTACTTCAAATTTTATCAATGCAGAATTTTCTACCCATATGAAATACAACAGAAACCAAATTCTAATGAAAACTCATTGAAACACTCTTTACGTTCCTCAATAAAAATTTCAAACAGTACTAACACCAACTAAAACTCATAACTGTGGCCTTTGCTTCCTTTATGAAATAGTTGGAGTACTATCCTTTTCCACATGAGGTGAGTATTGGTTCCGCTAAGCATTGAGTACATCTTCATCTAGGAATGGGTAACCACTATTCTCATCCTTTCTACTTGATAATTTATGCCATTTATTCTCCACCTATTTGATCTCCTTCTTCAAGAACTCAATCTTGGATCTGGCCCTTTTTATTGCCTGAATTGTTTCGACAAAGAGAAGAGTATTATTTAGAGTTAGTATACTAGTCATCCTTATTGATAGCTCATCGTCTAACTTAGTCATCCATTTTACCAACTCTTTCAACTTGCCACCCTTAAAAATGCCCAGAATTAACTCAGAATTGATGACAGTCAATTCTGCCTTTAAGATCCTAGACTTTCTTTCCAAATCATCCATCCTTATTTGGTACTCGACCAATCCTTTTAAAAATTTATGTAAAGGCTTTATTATAGGGTGAGAACTATCATGACCCTTATAGAAAAAACATAATAACTTTACACTTGAGTTCCTTTCCACCCATTTATCCAAAATTGTCTTCAATTCAACCTTTTCTTATAACAAAGAACTCAAAATATTGTCCAGCCTCTTCGCATGATCATACAACATAGTAGGATCCAGGTTTCATGAAAATTGAAGTACTATTTGCGTGAACTTCTCCTCATATATCTGGGTAGTTATGGTCTTTTCCTTCCTATGTTTCTCTCTTTCCTCTGCCAACCTTTCTCTGATTTCTTTCAATCTCTCCCTTTCCTCCTCAAGATTTTGTTTCTCCCAACTTACCCTTGCTTCAATTTCTATCTCAGGGAATGGAGATGGAGGGAATTCAATAATTGGACTAGAAGAAGAAGCAACTATAGGTTGGTTAGCAAGAAACAATTGAGGGGACCTATGATCTTGTGGCCCAGTCAATTGTGCAATTAATTTATTTTTCTCTATTATGACCAGCTTTAAATCATTGTAAGATTTCATAATGCTCTCAAGTTTTATTCTCTACTCATCCTTCTCCTTTTCTTCCTTCTCTGCAAATTTGAGATTGAATTTGGTAGACTCTAAAACTACACTAGTAGCTTCAACAATTGAAGTGTCCCCAACCCTCTTAACTAGAAAGTTTCCCGAGTATTCCATGGGGTATATTTCATTTCTTTTCCTATTTTCCTCTCTCTTGAGGGACCACATCACAAGGGCACCACGGTCATCAGAAAAAATGACTCCCTTGGTAGCTTTTTGTGCCTCCTCAATAGTAGAGTGTACAGTGGTCATATTCTTCCTTACAGTATCAAAAACCACTACATCAGCTATATCCCATTCAGGGAGAATCATCACTCTTGCAATATGAACCATGGATCTACCTTCATCTTGGGTCATCTTTTCAAATTTCTTCATGAATTCCCCCTTTAGTTCAACTTCTATATCATTTATGTCCCTATTAGGGAACTCTTCCTTTTTATTCTCACATAATTCCTTGTATTGGTTAATATGCATTCTCCATAAAAATTGAAGGAATGCCCTAGCTTTAACAAAACTATCATCTAACAAAAAACTATCACTAGCCTACTTTATTATTGGGTCTAGTTCTTTACCTAAAAACTTAGACACAGTGAGGGTCATCTATGCTTTCTTGGGTACCTCTGGCATCCCTTCTTGTATCTCTTCATTGGTTACACAAATTTGTCCCTCACTACTCATTTGTACCACTTGGTCAGCAACTATTTGCTCATCTAAATGCAATAGGGATTAAGATGGAGAATACACATCTCCTCTAGGTTGGGCCTCTTTACCTTGTTTTCGGCTCTTCGGAGAGGGTTTCACATCAAGAACATCATCCATGGGTCTCTTCCCTTTCAAGGTTGATGATATATCCTTTGTTCTCTATTGTACAGACAATACAACATTATATCCATGCATCTGTTGGATAGTGTACATCCCCATAGGAACAATCCTAGCATAAGCTCATTGTCTTAGAATCCTTTGAGCCCTTTCTGGATCAGATTGGATGAAAAAAAAAAAATTCTCATTTAATTCATGCATGATTCCCTCAAAATGATGCATGAAACCCTCTATTTTTCTTGCCCATGGCTGGAAATCCTTCAATGGGTCATAATTCTTAATGTCAAAATGTTGGACAAAGTCCAAGGTCTTCTTATAGACCAACCATTTTTGTTTCTTTACTTCTTGTTTCCGCACCTTGAATTCATTCCTTATTATGTCCTCAAGAAAATTGAACTGGTGTTCCATGGTGTGACACCTAGTTTTCTCTTTAAACATTTCATTTATGAATCCTTCATTGTCTTCACACCTGGACATAGTAGTAGCTAGCATGTAAGGCTGCAAGACCTTATTTAGATGTTTCCAACCACCCTTAGTGATCACAAATTGGTGGCTAATGGTAATAGTGGGAAAAAGAGTTCCCCTATTCCTTCTTGTCAATACTCCCTCTTGTACGTCACCTAGTTGTCTCAAAATTTCTGCTAACCCCACCTTAAATGGGACTTGATATGGAAACACATAGGGTGTTCTTGTGAATCCATATATTTTGAAAACTATTGATACTGGATACATTATGATATCACCCTAATTATGTGCTATGGTGAGGTCTCATGCATACTCCTTTGGTCTAATTAGTTCCAATAACCCTTTAGGGATTTTTAGGTTCTCCAAAAAAAACAATGCCCTAAGCGGAGAGGCAAAATTACTATGAAAAATGACAAAGCTAGGATTAGGATGGTCCCATGACAACTCGGTACTCCACAATTGAACATGCAACAATTCACCATTTGTGTTCTTTACTATCTCCATGGTTTGACTGAAGTAATCCACACCCCTATATAAAAACATGTGTATCAGCATGGAATACCACCCAAATGGGTTGTTAGCCTTAGAATTTTGAATTCCAACCAAACCTTGGTAAATCAGATCAGCAATGTAAGGAGAAAAATAAAAAATAACTGCCAAGTGGGGCTTTAATATATGAACCATCATGAACATATAGTGAATTGGCATATGTGTCTCTTCATCCTCACCAAATATGTAGGCTAGTGACCTATACATACCTTGTGCTTTCACATTGAAGAGATCTAATCTAATTGGCTTAGGGGAACTTTGGCTAACTATACACAAACTGCCAAATTTACCAAAGTATTCTCTCAAGAGTCTTGTTCTCAAGTAATCTCTTTGGGCATCATAAAATTTTCTAAAATTATCGAAGTCTATCTCCTCTAGAATCATAGAAGGAGCATTTAAAGAGAACACATCTATGATCTCATCCATAGTTATACTAATTAAAACATGCCCATCTATATCCCTTACTACTCTCGCAATTGGATCATAGTGTTTTTCCACTTGCGAGAGGATATTTGTGTCCATAAAACACTGGGCACAACCAAGTTTCCCACATCAAATTGCCAAATGTTACTATTCATCACACATGCATTTCTTTATGAGTATTCAATCTTAAATAGGGTCAACCCAGTTTGTCCAATTTTGGGATCCCTTGTCCAAATTCCCTTATCATACAATCTATCCCCTATCCATAGTCTAGGGTTCTTAGGTACTAATTGCTTCATTTTTGAGGCACCATATGTGGACGGAGGCAATAACTCAAACAAATCATCACAAACAGCCCTCTTATGATAATCAACTTCTCCCTTAAACTCTCTTTGTGGTGCCATGTTGACAACTACTATACTAATTGAATAATCTTTACGTAAAATGATAACAAAACTACCACTTTAATCCCTTAAAATCTTAAATCACAGTACCACAATCGCAAATATGAACAACTCAAATACTATAGTAGAATCACCTACCACCTTTCCAAAATAATTGTAGATTGAAGCAGAGAGAGAAAACAACTTTCACCTGAGACCTTTAGAGACAAAGTGCTGTCTCAAATGATCGCTTCTTGCCTTATATGTTTGCCAATATTCTACATTTACTTCGCATGATACACTAGTAAACCCATTCATCATGAAAAATTGGCACCTACAACATTCAAAAAAGGAAACAATTCACAACTCGGACTTCACAAATTTGAATCTTAGCCATCGATCTTCACTTTCCTAGGTCATCAGATGGCTATCGTGAACTTGTCCCAAGCAAAATCAGGACATGCGTCAACAAAGCATGATCCCATCGGTAATGGTGGACAGGGGACGCGTCGACAGGTGGCAATTAGTTGTGATTCCGTGAAGATAAAATACATGTAGCTTGAGGTTCGATGGATAGCAACCACCGTCAGATCAAAATAGATGTCACCTTCACCATATAAAGGAACATTACATAGGGTAATCTTGCTCACAATCTTGCCACGTCACCAATGCACTGTTGTTTCATTTCAAAGGATGGAACGGTTAAAATAAAAAGAAAGACATAAAAGCGACAAATAATGGGAGAGGGACATGTGATTTTCTAACCATTCGAACCCTTTGATCCATAACTTGAAAATCACATGCGTAAATTAGGACTTAAGTGACCGAAAAAAGTAACAAAGGAATAGAACAAAACATGTGGATTTAGGGCTTTAGGAATGGGAAGACCTAGGGTTATGAAAATAAAAGGATTTTTGATAATTTTTTCTCACTGAGGGCAAGAATTTTCAACAATCTTAACAGGTATAGGGTTCAATTTGAATAAGGATTTTCTTTAAATTTGGTATGTGGTTAGGGTTAAATTCGCTATAGTGTTCACTTTGAGGTTGGGTTGGGGTTAAAATTTGGTTCATTTTTTGGGACAAGGTATAACTTAGTTAATGATTATGGTTCACTTTGGTTAAATGTTGAAATAGTTTTAAGTTTATGGTTTAATTTGGTTTACTATTATGAATAGGGTTTGAGTTTATTATAGGATTTTACACACGTGAAACATTACTGAGTCATCTGATGTCCAGATTGATATAATTAACTCTTGGACTTCTCCAGTCTTTCAGAATGAAGGGAAATAATTGCCATGTGCTATATAGGAGATTTAAGGGACACAGAAAAGTAAAACACAAATAGACCTTAGGTAGGGTTTTAAAAATAGGCAAAATAAATTTATGAGACCTTACGAAGAACAAAAGACCTATTTATGAAGCTAAGACAATTTTCAAAGTTATCTTCAAAGCATGAAAATTATGGCTAAGACAGTGATAGAGATATATTTTCCTGTTTCTATGCCCATCATATTATCTTAATTACGCCAAGAGGCATACGTATACAATGAGAGCACAAATGGGAATACTAGCATGTGAATATGCCAAAAAGATTCCTAGTCAATAAAAAGTATTAGATTAAATAAATAATTTATAAAACTATTAATAGGTAGGTGAAATAATAGGTGGCCAAAATAATAGGAAGACAAATGTTAATGCCAAAATAATATGAAGACAAATGACAAGGCCAAAATAATAGGGCCTGAAATAATAATCCAAAATAATATGAAACATTACTATGTGAATGTTTTATATTATTTTCATATTTTATAAATGTTTTATTTAAGGATTTAGCAATTTAGATTTAGATTTAATTTTTAGATAATTGTTTTTATATTTGATCTTGCTATCATTGAATATTTAGATTTAAATTTAAATTTAAATATGTAAGGCAATGCCACAACATTGCTTTAGATTTAGGTTATTTAGATTATTCATTTGCAATGGTTAAAAATGTCGAACAATATTTCTTCTTCCTTAGTTAAAATTGGAAAATATTAAGTATACATTAGTTTAATTAGATTAAGTATACATTAGTTTCTTAAATGTTACTTTTTTAAAAAATATTTTCTTTTACATTTATATTTTAATTATTTACATTTTAATCATCATTATCGTAAATATTTTTTACGAATATTATGGATGGCAATGCCGCCATATTAATGAAATTTCTAATTTATTAATCTTGTGGTTTTAAAAAAAATTAGATTAAGCATACATTACATTTCTTAATTGTTTAAATATTTGAATTATTGCTAAAATTTAATATTAAGAATAATATAAATTATATCGTGTTTCCAAACCTTACTTTTTATTAATTTAACTATTAAAAAAAAGTCCACAAATAATATATATTATTCCACTTTAAGTAATATGCAAAGTTTGAAATGGCAATACAAAATGGTTATGATGATTATTTTTATATAATAATATTTGTTTAAAACATTGCAGGATACAATGCCACCTACAGTTGCATATGACAGAGAGTCAAACATTATTGTTACAAGCCCCTCTACTTCGGTGACCTCGAATGATGTCTTTGAGACTGAAATTGACAAGTGGTGACCTACTCTACAAATTTATTCGCAAGGGCTCTGCAAATTTTGTGACTTTGTGCGATTGGAAATGAATCAATGAACAAGTTATATTGGCATTTAAAACATTAACCTTTTGACAATTTATTTCGCACAGTCTGACCATAACTTCTCTGGAAATTTCAATCTGACGTCAACGGGCGAATTTGCTTTCGCACCAATTTTGAGAGAATTTAAATAATGACCATCAATCTTCAGTTAAGAAAAATCCAATGGCTATTGCGTTTCTACAATGGTTAAAACTTCATCCATCTTGTCTTTGTAGCTATGTGACAACCATTAGATCAAGTAAGATCTACAGTCGTTTCAAAATGGAAAATTGCAGTCGGTCAACGCTTTAATTACCTTCTTACAGAAATATTAAAGGACTAAAGGTAACCATTATTTTTTTGAGGTTTGGTCCCACTTGCGCATATCAATTGATAGAGGTTGTCGATTACATTATGATGCCCCATATGTAAGTGCACAGGTGTGCTGTGCCAAGCGTTATGTGTTTTTGACATGTCTGGATAACTGTAAATGCATCGATATTATTAGGGTTTTAGTTTATTAGTTGCCTAAATTTAATGAAGTAGAAGTCATTAACTATATAATTCGGTATTAGGGTTGGGATTAGGGCTTAGAATTGGTATTATTGTCATGGTTAGGGTTTACATCATGGTTAGTATTATAGTTAAGGTTAGGATTTTGGTTGCCCTTCAGATTAGGGCTTATGATTAGGATTATCATTAGGGTTAGCGTTTACATCATGCTTAGTATTAGGGTTAGGGTTTGGATAAAGGTTTACCTTTAAACCTAGGGATATGGTTTGGGTTAGTGTTAGGGTAAGATTAGGATTAATTTAAAAATTAGAATTATAGGTAGGATTTGGTGTAGGTTTATGATTATGGTTTACCATTTATAATTATATTTTAGCATTTGTGATTAGGGTTCAACATTTATTGAGTATAGGATTTAAGGTCAGGATTATGGTTAGGGTAAGGACATACGCAGGTATTGATTATGGTAAGGGTTAGCATTCAATTAGAGGGAAATATTTGAGTTATAGTTAGGGTTGAAGCTAACTATAAGTGGGTATTGATTATGGTAAGGGTTTGAATATGGATAATGCACGATTATACTTAGGGTTATAATTAGAGTTCAATTAGAGATAGAGTTAAGTTGAGTGATAGATTTCAAGGGTCATTTTATTTGGATTTTATATAAGCTAGGATTTAAAATCCAATAAGACCTAATTAGGACCTAAATAAGACCTAATTAGACTCAATTATACGAATTAGGACCTAATTAGACTTAATTTACGACCAATTAGGAAGGTATTAGACCCAATTAGACCAATGAGGGCCAATTAGGGCCAATTAGGACCACTTATAGTCAATTAGACTCAAGTAGGACCAATTAGACTTAATTAGACTAATAAGGACCTAATTAGTCTTAATTCTAAACCAATTGGGACCAATTAGGACCCAATTAGACCTATTAGGACCAATTGGGACCCAATTAGGACATAATTACACCAAATTAGACTTATTTTCACTTAATATGAACCTACTGAGACCAATAGAATAATTAGGACCAATTAGGACCTAATTAGACTCAATTAGACCAAATAGAACCTATTTAGACTCAATTAGACCATTTGAGACCCAATTAGGCTTAACACTATTAGGCTTAACATTATGATTACAGTATGACTTTACATCATGATTAATATTATGTGTAAAGTTAGAGTTTGTATTAAGGTTATGATTTAGGATTAGCTCTTGGTACTTAGGATTAGGATTGCGATTATAGTTCAACATTTATTATGAGGATTTAGCTTTTAGGAATTTGGACGATTTTGAAAGGGTAATAATCTATAACATGTGCACTATTTCAGGACAATAAAATGGCTTACATTGGGATTTAGGATTTACTATTTCGATTAAGCTTACGTTTTCGATTATATTCCTCTGATTTAGGATTGGGATCACTATAAGGATTATGATTTGGGTGAGGGTAAGAGTTTAGATCATGAATAGTATTATATTGAGGAATAAGGTTTACTTGAATATAAGGATTATGATTACAGTAAGGGTAAGACTTTACATTGTGGTTAGTATTATTGTTAAGATTTAGAGTTTTGATTAGGATTACTATTCATGGTTTAAGATTATGAATATTATTAGGATGATGCTTAGGGTTGGGTAGATAATCGTATGGCCAGGGTTACTATTTTCGTCAAAGTTAGGATTAGGAGTGGAGTAGAGGTTATGATTATGGTTAGTGTATGTTCCTTCTTTGTTCATAAAATTTAACATAGTAATATTACAAGTACTATTAAAATAAATATACTATATAAATATAAATATTACAATTAGTATTATTGTTGGGGTTAGGGTTTGGGGTTAAGATAATGGTTAATATAATTGTTAGGTTTACATTTATATCATGCTTGGAATTGTCGTATATGATTAGTGTTAAGGTTAGAGATAGACCCCTACGTAAGAGCCCAACTCACTTGATGTTCGTCATTTCTTAAATGATCCTTATTCGTACAATAGTATGGTACATAAGTTAAATTTGAGAAATATATTTTAGTTTAATTTTGAATTTTGTTGTGTTTTCCTTTAATCCATATTTGTATATTAAAATTTAATTCTACCAATTAATCCTTCTTAAGATATAATTGTATTACATAGACCTATAAAAATTGTGCACATATCAACTAATTTTTCATATTTTTTAGATTTTATTCGTCAAACATCATATATATATATATATATATATATATATATATATATATATATATATATATATATATATATATATATATATATATATATATATATATATATATATATATATATATATATATATATATATATATATATATATATATATATATATATATATATATATATGCTTTCAACTATCACTATTATAACTAGCAAGGTTTATATCGTAGTTATAAAATGGATGTTGAAAATATATATATTTAGATCATCTATTTCTATTTAATATATATTTGCAATGTACTAATTGTTCACTTACTATGTTTTTCAACTGTGAAAATCTATTAAAATATTAAATAGTATATAGGAATTTAGATAGAAATGTCTTTACAGAAGTAAAAACAACTTATGAAATTCTAATAACATATCACCCAAGTTAACATGTTAGAAACCTAACACATTTTTTTGTTGAAATTTTAAATTTTAAATAGCCAAACAAGTTCAAAAGCTAGTGCACAAGCACCCACAGATCATATAGAATGTAATTATACCTTCTAATGGTTTTTGCATTGCAAATATGTTTTTGGTGTTATTTGATGCTGTAATAAGACCCTAACGACCATTGACAAATTTTCAATTGTTATTTTAAGCCTTTCAAAGGAATTGTCTATAATAGACCTATGGCACTGGTTTCTTGAAACTGATAAACCACTCCAAATATCAAAATATGATTTATAGCTATATTCCAATCAATAAGTCAGAAATGTCATCAATAAATATACTTCTAATTTATGTTAGAAGCATACATTTCTAATCTCCAAACTAAACCAGCACAATATTGAAAACAATTTACATCTATTGTGAAAAATAAAAATTTTAAGTAGCATCAAAAGGTATCAAATAGGAAAGTTGCTTAATAGTATACGTCACACATGAAGGTCCCCAAAATGTATGGAAAATGTATGGGCATGTGTAAAAACAAGTTAGTTTTATTTTATAAGTCAATCGGTGAACCTGCAAACACCCTTGACTATGCTCCCCATTAAATGGCGTCATCGTCTGGGAGCTCAGTGACTTAGCCTAAAGAGTGTGCTATAGTCCAACACCACTCTGGAACCTCAAATGCCTCGAGTTGCAAATTTGATGGCGTGTTCTGGAACTACATCTACTAGCTACATCCCCCACAATGTCACCTCATAAGTACAATCCATAACTATTCTTTGGTTTCCCGATGGCCATAGTGTAGTAATATTGTTTATCAATGAGGTCTACTCATCGCTCTCAAGAGAATTGTAGAAAAATCTCCATACATCGATGCTGATCTCTACATTGTGAGGGTGTAGAGAATATGGAGAATATGAAATTCCCCAACCAAACCACCACACTTTTTTTTTCATTGCCAAAAGAATCTACCGCTACAACTCATCAGGCTGCTAGTGGAGACATTCTATTGTGGTGTTATCCATCTTAAATGATTGCATTCTCCTACAAAATTGAAGCACAAAATTATTAGTAATATGTTTGTAATGTACAAAAACAAAATATATAAGCATGGCTTACTTTATGGCAATCCTTACTTTATTCCCTGTCCATAACATTTAAATAATTTTTTCGATACTCCATAAAATGCATCTATATAACTCAAATATATAAATATTCTAATACAAAAATAACACTAGCTAGCACATCCTCTATAAAATATATCACCTTCAATTGAAGTGTAAAACAATAGTAAATGTAAAGCTGTATTGATAGTTAAGGTAAGGTTAGTATAATAGATAACTTATTGGTTGATAAAGGAACTGGTATGCTGTATTAATTCAAAATATTAAATGCTTATAATTGATAATACTGATTGAATAGAACTTACAAAGGATCTTGTCCTTTGGATGACTATTTTCAAAAAAATAACGGCAATTAGCACATCCTCTAAAATGTATCACCTTCAATTAAGTGTAAAACAATAGTAAATGTAAATTTGTATTGACAGTTAAGGTAAGGTTAGTATAACATATAACTTATTGGCTGATAAAGGAACTGGTATGATGTATTAATTCAAAATATTAAATGCTTACAACTAATAATACTGATTGAATAGGACTTACAAAGGATCCTATCCTTTTGATGACTATTTTTTAAATTAACAATTCATAACAACAATAAACAAATATAATTAGGCTTCTCAAACCATAATTTAACATTGGAGATATTAGGCTTAATTCTAGACCAATTAGGATGGTATTAGACCCAATTAGATTGTTTTGCACAATAGTTAACCATTATTTGTTTGGTCCCACTTGTGTGAATCGATTTGAGATGTACAAAACAATGAGTGTGCCAGTCCGTGATCAAAAACATCAAGTATTTTCTGTGAAGTCGGTCCCAATTACCTTACATTATTTGTAAGATGTCTACAATGTCTAACTAGCTTTAAAGGGAATGCATTGTAATTAACAGACCAAGTATTGCAAAATAAAAAATAGTTGTAGATAAAGACAGAGATCTCTTACCTATATGGCCCTCTCCTTGACACCATGTCCTAAAAAAAAATGGGCCAAAAAATTGGGTTTAGAGATCGCGGCTGATCGAAAAGGATTGAAAAAGTCAACAAAAAACTCATATAATAACCTATGAGTGATTTCATCAATGTCACCCATTGTCGCCATTATTGTGTCGAGGCCTTCAAACATTATCGTTGGTTGATCTTTCAATACATACTTGTGCACATTCTTTGGCCATGCCTGACGCACATGCCAAGTGCATAGAATGACATGACATTGAAAGGATGCCCTGGTGCACATGAATAGGAGCATGACTGGGGTCAGTAATCAAAAATGTGAATCACTTTTTTTTTCTATTCGAATCACTTTTTCTTCCATAATTGTCAAGATGGAGGAAAAGATAAGTATGTAGGAGTGGGCTATTCTATTTTAGCTATTCGAATCACTTTTTTCTTCGGTGAGACAGATTTGAGCAGTGCAGAGTGCACAGGGCTGAGCACTATTCTCTATTTTCGTCGTTCAAATCACTTTTGTATTTTCTATGCTTGACTAAATATGGAAACTACTGAGTATTTTCAAACATTTTGGCATTTCATTGTGTGTTTTTGCATGCTCATTGAAGGAGTAGCCATACCCTACACATTCATGGCCAGACTGGTTCTTTTTTTTCATGGACACCTAGTGCCTATAACTACAATATTTTGGGTGCTCCTCATGAATCTACAACCCAACCCAAAAAAAATCTATATCTATTAACTGTTAAAACAATAATTCTATAGTAATGTGACATTAATACATGTTAATGTTCAAAACCCAAAACAAATAATATTATTTAAACTATTGAGACAAACTAATGTAAGGAGCTATTGTAACACAAAAAATTCACACAAATAATAATAAATATAAATGCTTTTTAAAACATTTATATATACAACTCACTTGTTCTAGGATTCTCTTCTATTTTAAAAATTCACCCAAAAATACACAATCATTTCCGTCTCCTAGTGAAGCCCTCTTCACAACAAATGCAAAGTACTTTTCCCCTTTCAAATAGACAAACTACTACTAACTTCACAGAAAACATAGACTGCTTTCAATCAGACAAACCACTATTAACTTCATAGAAAATACAGCCTACTTTCAATCAGACAAACCACTATTAACTTCACATAAAACGCAGAATGCTTTTCAATGGTTGAACCACTATTAACTTCATAAAAAACCCAGAATGCTTTTCAATGGCTGAACCACTATTAAATTCACGAAAAATGCAGAATGCTTTTCAATGACTGAACCACTATTAACTTCACAGAAAACCCATAATTCTTTTCAATGGTTGAACCACTATTAACTTCATAGAAAACACAAAATGCTTTTCAATGGCTTAACCACTATTAACTTCACAGGAAACGTAGAAGGTTTTCAAACCCTATTAATAGTGGCAACTTACTTCAAAGTGAAGTAATCTATAAATTATAATGGTAAACTTACGCACAACTTGATTTAATGGCTGAATTAAACACAAAAGAAGACTCATGACAAGTGAGTTGGTGGAAATTAATTCCCTCGTCATTTTCCCATGGCAATTTGTCTTTTTTCATTTGATGTGGAACTGTTAATGTCCGGTCATGTCACGGCTGAAACTATTATGTGTTTTCCTTTCTAGGTGCATAGGAGCGATTATGGAAAATGTTATGTGTTTTCATAAATGTGTGCACAAGTGTGCAAGTGTGATGTTGATAAAAAAATCATTTGCTTTATGTGTTGCTAGCAAAGGAAATGGGAGACGCATCAAACAAGTGTGATCCTGCAAAGGTTGAAAGATCTTCAGTAAGTATTTCACGGGATAACGCTTGAATGCCACCTATCCATGGTTGTCAGTGGGACCACATAGCATGTGTCAAGCCGCCTGATTAATGTTATTTGGGTGGTTAAACAAACTTCAGATGGATGGTGGTGATAGGCCAAGTAACTTAAGTGACAATTATTTATTTATATCTTGACTGTTAGATCATTTTTTATCTCACAGTTGGTGCTATCCATTAATCCTCAAGGTGAACGTCTATTATCTTAATGAGATCACGCCTGAATGCCACCTATCCATGGTTGTTGGTGGGACCATGTAGCATCTATTAAGCAACCCGATGAAGGTTCTTTGGGTGGTTAATGTCAGATAGGCCTAGTTACTAACTAGTGTGACATCGAGTTGCATCCAAGAAAAAATAATCTCTATATCAGTCATCAGGTTTCCCATTTTCGAATGCACCAGTGTTTTCCATGCCATCATCTCTATAGAATATGTAACCATTATTTGTTTGGTCCTTCTTGCGCGATTACATTTATGATGCCTTAATGTAAGTGTGCATGTGCACTGTGACAAGTGTTCTATGTTTTCACATGTCCGCATAATTGTAAATGTAACTTTCACTAATATTTTCCAATCACTGCTACCAGACACAGTAACCCCTAACATTTTTTTTCCACACCTAATTTTCTATTTCATGTCCTTTCTTTGTAGTCTTCTTCATACGGTTACTGTCTTGGTGAGTTTTGGGTCAGAGGAATCTGAACACATGTCAAACAAGTGCGATCCCACGAAGGTTGAAAGATCTTCAATAAGTACTTCATGGGATAACACCTGAATGCCACCTATCCATAGTTGTCAGTGGAACCACATAGCATGCATTAAACCACCTGGTTAAGGTTATTTTGGTGGTTAATCAAATGGTGGATCGATTGCGGTGATAGACCAAGTACCTTTAGTGAAAATTATTCATTTATATCTTTTTCGTTACATCATTTTCTATCTCACGTTTGGCATTATCCCTTAATCATCAAGGTGCATGTCTTTTATCTTAATGGAACCGCATCTGATTTCCACCTATCCACTGTTGTCGGTGGGACCACAACATTTGTTAAGCAGCATGGTTAATGTTGTTTGGGCGGCTAGTGTCAAACAGGCCCGATTACTAACCAGTGTAACATCTGGAAGCATCCATGAAAAACCAATATCTCTCCTTTAGATGTCAGATTTGTGAATGCACCAGTGTTTTCCATGCCATTATATCTATAGAATAGGTATCCATTATTTTTTTGGTCCGACATGAGCAAATCAATTGATATAGCTAGCATGATTACATTTATGATGCCCTAATGTAAGTGCACTTGTACAATGTGCTATTGTACATACGGTTGAGCTGTTGTACGCACCCAAGAATGATGTTGAAAATGGACACCATTGATCTTAAAAAGATGATGGATGCATAGACATCTTGTGAATAAGGTTAGGTAACTTGGACCAACTTCACAGTAAATAAACAATGTTTTAGACCATACAATTGTGCATTTACTATTTTGTACGTCTCAAATCGATTCATGCAAGTGGGACAAAACAAAGGAAACAAATAATGGTTACCTATTATGCAAGATACTTTTAATGTTACATCGATAGAGGTTGCCTAGATGGGTCTAAAACCTTCCGCGAATAAAGGTAATTTACACCGATGGAGAAACCGGTCGATGTTTTTGATCCCAATGTCAAATCGATTCATGAAAGCAAGACCAAAAAAATAAAGGTTCCCTTATTTTTCAAAAAAATCTTAAAGTTACCCTGATATAAGTCACCCACGTGGGTCTAAATTTTATAATCATCCACCGATAACCTAATTTAGACAAATGGGGAAACCAGAGAATGTTTTCGATCCTACTATCAAATACAAGATGCATAGTGCACTTCATGTGCGGAAAACTTGTAGGAGTTATCAAACTGAAGATATATCAGATTAGATATTTACATATCCGCATGGTTATGAAGAAATAAAGAATCAACAGATCAATGGTTTTTCCACAAGGATTTTCTGTAAGTAGTGAGGGTTTTGGCTGGATGCTTTTCCACCAGATGCTTTTATGGCTATGAATCTATCATTCATTCTCATCTTTCTATCATTTTGTTTTATAATTATTGACCAATGGATAAGGCAATCATCTGAACAAGAATATCTTGTATTGGTACATTTTCATCAGGTTTGTTACAATCTGCAAATTTGAAGTAAAAACTAGTTGAACTCTTTAAGTATTAGTTTTGAGAGGTTAGACATTCTTTCATAACAATGGAGAGTCAATGAATGCTTAGTTATCATTTCATACTTTCTCGTTATCTATCTATTGTATTGAATCCAGTCTTGTTGTACAAGTGTTATACTCACTAGATTAGGTGCACCTGCCTTGGTTTTGGAGGCCTAAAAATACAGAGTTGGTCTTTTCCCTATAGTTGGTCCACAACTACATTACATCCACATTTTTCCCATGCAAACTATCATTAAATGAGTGTTTTTTTAAGGACTCTGTATACAAAGCCCCAATAAATTGGCATTGGGGAAATCAAACAGCACACTTGAAGGGAGAACAAGAAAATAGATAATGCATTAATACATATCCAATCCATGAAAAATAAGATAGAACAATATGGCTATGCAAGTGTTAGACTAAAAATAATGATCGAGTTTGCAAAGCCAATGTAATTCTTTCTAGTTAAAATATGTAAAAATACACATGGCATAGAGAGAAGTGTGTGCCTGCTGCATATGGTTACTGAGAAGAATAAAAAAAATTTCCAAATCAGTTACATTTTATTTACCCCTTTTTTAAGTTTAAAGATAAATCACCGAAGAATACAATTGAAAAGTATACATGCAATGCATCGACATAAAAGACATGGCTGGAGGTGCAAATTGATCACTAACAATAATTGTCTATTTTATGTATAGAAGATCAATGTTGAGGGAAGAGATATGATGATTGTAATTAGCCATGGTTTCCCTTATTTAGGTATACATAAAATTCAAAGTCCACATATTTTCCATCACTGGAAAAGCCAATACAATTCTTTCAAGTTAAAACATGCAAAAATGCACGTACCATAGAGAGAAGTGTGTGCCTGCTACATATGGTTACTCAGAATAATACAAAATATTTCCAATATTTTACATATAATAAACACTTTTTTTAAGTTTAAGATCAATCACCAAAGAATACATGGACAATCCATGGACATAAAAGAAATGGCAAGAGGTGCAAGTTTTTCATTAACAATAATTGTCTATTATATGTATTCAAGATCATTGTTCAGGGAAGAGATATGATGACTGTAATTAGCCATGTTGTCCCTTATTTACATATACATAAATTTCAAAGTCCACATATTTTCCATCACTTGCTATTGCATTGGTCAGTACAAGTGAGCCTTCTAAGTATAATGAATAGCATGCAGCCTATCATGAACATGTTGTATTACATAGATAGAACTATCCACATTTTGACAATGCTCCACATCCATGGTGATTTGGTAGGAATAGAACAGATTCTTAGAGACTATCAGGAGTCAATCCAGCCACCTCCATGAATTTCACCTTCCAGACATCTGCGTGATGTCTCCAAACACCTAGCATCTCATCATACTTATTAGTTGACTCATAAGACATCTTCTTGTTAGAAGCAAGGGCTGCCTCCACACTACTACTAATCAACTATTGTTCAAGCAATTCCTTCTCCTACTTCACATTCTTCTCCCTCAACTCTACAATCAACCTCTCTAGGTCACTGTTTTTCTTCCGCAATTCTTAATTTTGCAACAAAAGACATTTTTTCTCTACTTCAACAACCTCCATCTTCTATGATATCACAATAATATGATTGAGTTGAAGTGAAATATGACTTTCAGTCAATTTCTATATTGAACTCTTTGACATATTAGTTGTGAGGGGATCATCTGTGGCTGCATTTTTCTAACTCTTGGCCATGCCACCAGCATCTGTTACTCTCAGCAATAGTGCTTCCATTGAAGAAGGTCCTTTCCTCTAACTGGATGAGTTGGTCGACATTGCACACTTTCCCAGGCTATCAGACTATGAATTTCCTAAACATGTATTGATAAGGTTATGCTTGGTAGATTTTTCACTGCCCTTTAGCTATGTGGGAGCATCTTCTATTTGCCCATCCCTGCTTCCAAATAGTGCAATTATAGTGGGTTAATGAGGATTAAACTTTATTGGGACTCGCACAATTTACCATACTATCAATTTCTATAAATAAGAAATGAGCACATGAGGGCATATAGCTACTTTATACCTCCACTGTCAAGCCACCAAAAATCTTATCTATAGTGTCTTCTTCCCAATCTGCAACAAAATTGACAAAAAAAGAATCATTAAAACTTATTTCTGGGATGCAAAGGGGGAGCATCTACATAAAGTGATTAAATAAAGAACTTTACTACATGGATCATGTACAATGAATCCCATTAACATACTATAGTCCTAAGAAGGATGTTACAGAAAATGGTGAGAATGGTTTTCAAACCTCAGTAAGTGACAAACAAAAACATTTGTGGTTAGCCTGCTTTAGTAATAGCATTTCGATGCCCTTCAATTGCCATAATAATTAGGAAATTTAGTTTTTGTAAGCACACAATATTTTATCTTAACACAAAAACATATAATGTCATTGGTTAGCAAAAAGACATATCAAATGTCATAACAACAAACAGTTAAAATGGGACCCAAACAAAGGGACGCACATGAACACACAGATAAAATCCACCTTATAGTGCCAAACATATATATGCACCTCTTGAGAGTAGTACACTGCAAATAATTCCACTAACAAAGAAAAATGTGAATCAGAGTTTAAGTTGATACCAGTAAAGGTAAATATTCTACATTAAAACTAGAAGCCTTTGGCAGTGCATCATACTATTGACAGATCACCAATAATTTCATTAAAATTACTATTATATGGAATGGTAATATAATGAGTCATCTTTCAAATATGCAACACAATAAAAGAATTAATTAGTAACATGATAATAATGTACCACAAACTGAAATGCCTTCAATGCACACCACACACAATGCAAATATAACAATGTACATTATCAACTGTCCAAGGGTACCCACTCAAATGTGCACTGAATGGAGAATAATTAAGAAACATAAGGGAATTTATGCGTGAATTGAGCTCATCGCAGATCCCATTAAAGTGTACATCACCAAATGAACTAAACTCAATCTAAGAAATGTTAGTAACCCTATTGCAGTACTTGCTATGGTAATGACTCAATTCAGACCCCTCCTCATTTCCTCCTACACTGTCTATTTTCTGCAAGTGAATAAATTCCTGCATAGAATCTACTCCACTTCTTCTAGTCCTTGTGCACTGTTGGAGGGGTTATACCAAGGTGTCGAATCCTCACACTGGATATTTTAATAGGAGGACCCAAGAGCTCACCGCACTGTATGTCCACTATCAAGGCATCATCCACTTTCTCTTGGAGTTATGCAGACAACTTTTTATGAGTGCAAGATCCAAAACAATGTCGATGAGAATATTACCATACACATAAAAAAAATTTATAATCAATCATGAAAAAAAATGAAAGGAATAATACCTTCGGCTGCATCAGAAGAAAAGGACGGTAGAGGTCTGAAATGTTCCACACCTCGAAATAATTAAGGGAGTCACATAAAGATTCTGAAAAAGAGTGGGGAAAGGGAAACATAGCATGGGGGTCAATGACCTCTATGATTTTGAATTTCACAGTGCCTGCTGGTAGTCATTTGTTGTGGCATTTCACATTCATGCCCACACCTTCAAT
This sequence comes from Chamaecyparis obtusa, assembly GCA_027943335.1. Lineage (NCBI taxonomy): Eukaryota > Viridiplantae > Streptophyta > Pinopsida > Cupressales > Cupressaceae > Chamaecyparis > Chamaecyparis obtusa. The sequence continues at coordinate 950,760 of BSBK01006031.1, read as the reverse complement.
AATGCCTTTTCCAACCAATACACCATTCATTAGCAACTTGATGTGATCTCTGCTTGCATATGTGTGACCACCTTCCTCTAATGGCTTCTTGTCGATAATGGGTACCTACACTTGGAAAATGTACATGGGTGAATGAAACTCGTGTGTCAGAAAGACATATGAATCATGGTTCAAGAGGCATAGAAAATTAAAGAGTCCTACTATTACCAATTCAAAAAGGCTATGGGAATTGTCCACTTCACCATGCTAAACTTCATTGGTAGTATCAGTTTTCATCCCCAACTCCATTCGGGCAAACTCACCAATAAAGTGATGCCCCACAATCCTTTGTCCACACACATTTTCTTTTATATCACAATCCTGTAAAGTACATAATGAGTGAAGGGACTGGTATGACACTATGAAAGAGACTTCCAATTAAAAATGAGATAGCCTAATACATTATTGATAGAATTGCATGGTGTAGGTCTTGGAACGTGCAATACCTCATGAGAGAACATTCCAAATAGCTTTTTGCTTAGCTCTAAAATATGATTCACACTCATCAGCATAGAAGCAACTTTAATGGGACTCTCTTGCAAGACAATAAATTAGTTTACGCTATGTCCGCATCCACTTTCATTTCTACTATAAGACATTAACCAATAAAATAAAATGTACATCTATGGTTGGGGCCTGGTTCATGGGAGGGTTGTCCATGCTAACCCCAGCACTCTTGGCCTGACATAACATATAAGAACATGTTTTAAGAAAACATGTTATTGATGACGATAGTATTAAATGTGTCTACAAAAAAGTGCTTACACATTAGAACACTAATTATATACATACCACTTCTTTGACCGATTCAGCACTTACCTATTGATATGCACACCCATCCTCACCTCTATTTCCCTACAATGTAGGCTATGTCACCATTCAGAATGGTCAACATTGTTAACACTAAGAAAATAATGCAAATAAGGAATTGCATATAGCCACCACATGAGACTTACCCTGACATCCCTCTCATTGCGGTCCACTGACATTTATTTTCTATGCATTCCTTGCACCAACTTGTATGAACTCCCAGATTTCTGACCACCAGAATAAGTACCCTGATATTCATAAACAGGGGGAGCCAAGATAGTACATTCTTCCTCTTCACTGCCCTACTCTACCAAACCATGTCCTTTATCCATAGATGCATGACATGGAAATTAATTCGGGTCTCATTGATTGTAATTACGAATTCCAAGGTGAGTGATGAAATGGAATAATAAATGAATACTTATAATACCATATTACCTTCTCCTCTAACTCAACACAACCACGAGAAGATAATTTTATCTTCCTCCTTTTCTCCAGCCTCTTACTTATGTCACTAGAGTTTGACCCCATTTTGACCTCCTCAAGCCCGTCACAAAACTCAGTTTCATTTTTTTGGGAAGATTTCCTCCTAATTTCCATCTTCTTCCATCCCATGGGGCATCACTTAATACAAGGATTGTCACCTGCAACTCGCATGGTAGGTGATGCATCAGTTGGTGTATCCCTATCAACGTCCTTGCACACAATTTTAGATGCTCTTCGACTGCCCTGTCAGTTGTGCTTTTTTTTCAATGTGAGTCAAAATAACAGCAAAGTGAACAATTTTTAAAAATAATTAGAAACTAGAGTCTTGATTCATCCTCAATTTTCCAATACCTTGTAATCTTTTCTATGCACCAATGCTAACACCTTTCTCAATCTTTTCTGCATAGCCAATGGACTCTCATATTGACGCATTTCTTCTTCAATCTTTGCCTTGCCTATTGCTGGGAGGAGCTCCACTAATGCCTTCTTGTAGAACTCACATATGCATTTCTCTACACACTTTCTTTGGCTTGCAGACCTCATCCTCATATGGTATTCAACATGTCTCTCACTCCTTTGGTAGTACCCATGTTCTTTATAAGAAGAGTAAAACTATTTTGGGTTGGCTGAGGCAAGTCACCCACATTTGGGTGCTTTGATCAATGGAAGTTCATGCATCTACATCCTATGAATGTTGAACCTTGCAAGGTCCCAAAATTTGAGACCTCCATCTACCGAACATGGATCAACGATGTAGTAATATACTAATATATCATTGTACCTTTTAGTTCTGTAATCAGTCACCCCCTACACACAACACACCAAAATAATTAAAATGACATTTGTACAACCACAAAGCTTACAAGATAGAAAATAATATCATCGGGCAAGAAGGATGACTGCACTATTCCTAAACATTACATCATGATTGGAGGTTTCTAAGATAAATCAAACCTTAAAATCCATCTAAGAATCCAAACCATCTCCCCAACCACTGTAAATATTGGGCTCCTCCAAAGCATCATAGTTCTGAGCACTGTCATAATTATCATCCCTCTCATTTTCTTCACCACTTCCACTGTCTACATAAGCGCTCCCTCTTTCAAGCTCAAGGGCACCTCTCTCAGCATGACCAATTGAATCACATTCAGTTGCTTCATTCAAGGGGTAGACCACCCCAGGCATAGTACTCATATCATTCTGAAGTAAAAAAAGTTACGACAACAACAAAACACCTGTCATTTGAAGGTTGAAGAACATGAACCAAATATACATGTATTTTTAAGGCACACTCATTCTAATTATATGATATTGGTACGATGCAAATGATTACCATTTTCCTTGATGAATGGGTAGATCTCGTTAGTTTAGGAGATGTCCTTCTGAAATACACCACTATCTCCTAACAAGACAAAGTCTACATATTAGTGAGCTAGCCAACTGTTGGATGGACTCACACAAAATAATATTGATAGACATCCCAATACCATACTATGTTACGATTCATACCAACAAAAATTTTGCATCATCCAAAACCCTCCGAGTTGCCCCAGACTGCATCCCCTCAAATGAAACAAAGATCTCCAAAAATTTGTCCTTATACTGTAGTGACATACTAGCTTGCCCATATTAAATAAAGGGAGTGTTACTGGCCAATCAAGTTGCAGTTACATTTCATGCCTTGGACCTCCCAAAGAAAATTACTTGGAATGGCATATCAACTTGACATACAAAATGCACTGTACAGATCTCAGTTCACAATATAATTATTTGCATTTCTTTCTTCTTCTTATTTGCATCTATCTTATTTATTCTTATTTCATTTTACAAATGACATCTTCTATACAAATAGGCTAATGGCCTAATTAAGTGACATAGAGCTTACACATTTATTTATAGACTATCAACATATTTACCATTTGTATGAAAGAATGCCACATAAGATTCCACTTGTGTTGTCCACCATTGTATCTATGAGGGGTTCCCCTTATTCAAATATGAGCTAAATTTTATATAAACTTGTATTTGACAAGTTACCCTATTATGGAGGTTTGTATTTGTTACTAGATAGACACAAACATTTACTGCCTTCTCGACATATATATGGAACAACATACAACTTCTATATTTAATATTATTCATTATGTTTCATGTATATAACAAATCACTAGGACAAGAAATCTAATTAAACAGCTACATAGACTTAAAAAATTATGGATATTCCCACCTATTTTTTCTTCTCTCTCAGGCAATTCCAAAATGGATTGTCTTACATTGAAAAGTTGTAATGAAAGGGAACATAGGCATGCCATGGGAATGCATAAATATGTGACCAAACAAATGTGCCTCTCCCAACCCAACACAATGATATACATAAACAATCAGCCCAGCTAAATAAACCATTGCATGGGGAAAAAAAATAACACCTCCAATAAAAATCCATGGGGGCAATAGGGATATCATCCAGCAACATCTAGAATGTGGGAAGCCAACTAAAGAAAATGTCAAACTACACAATTCAACAAATGATACTCAACTACGTGACAGAGTGGTAACAAGATACTAATAACTTCTGTTTTGTTTCTATATATATAGGTTGTTCAAATTTATATGACATTACAATGGCTATTTAGGTGAAATTTTCAAATAAACAATAGTTCTTCCTTTCATTACAGCAGAAGATACTTTCCTTGGAAACAAAAATCATAGTGGTAATTAATGTCCAAACACAGGGAAAAAATTGTTAACGAATAATGCATACTATGACAATAGTAGACAAAACAATTGTTCAAACTTTGAACATCTCAACTATCAAACCGACTATACCTTTCAGTAGTTGAGGTGAATTGTATACCCATTAAATATTGCAAACAACAGTATGGCATAAATACAATTAATTACCCATGTTTCAAGAATAATGCCGAAAAAAATAAGTAGGCTCTTTTTCCATGACTCTTCTTTTTGTTCAATTGATTGCCTTCAGATTGCATTAAACATATATATTTCAACCTTCTTCAGGCTAACTTCCCATTGGCATTGCTTCACTAAAACCTCTGGAAACCAAACCAAAAAATTATGAACAAAAACCCTACACAAACCAATTTATATATCTCTCATATTATCAATTTAGCAACAAAGCCTACCAAAAACAATGGAGGTTACAACATTGTCCCTCTATGTACACCTTCACATTGACCTCAAAATATAAAAAATAACAGCGCACCAAAATTTTTGGCCTACCCAACAAACCATTCTCATTCTTTGCGATCTACAAGCTATTACTGAACATTTGTGTCATTGTTCTCTCCAACTTCCTCTATCCCTTCCAAACTTCGATCCTCATTTGAAACACATGGTTCAAGGCCAATCACACCGTCATGGTGTTTTTTTTTAAGTAGGAATAAAATAGATCCATAGCTATTGTTCAATTCCTTTATCATCCCAACATTCAACCCTTGACCGTGCCTCTGTACTCCAACACTAGCAATTTCATCATCAAATAACATTACAGATTGCATGTAAGCCTGAAGAACATGTCTGACACTTGGATCACCATTAACCATCTCTCTTGGCACTATTCCTCCTACCGTGGCTTTTCCCTCATACAAGTCATAACCCCTTATAGCGTCATCCAATGTATTGCTTGCAATATAAACTTCCTTAACAAATGCGAAGACAATATGTCGAAATAGCCCAATGCTCTGAAGGAGATCCATGCAGTTTGACAAAAATATAGATATCAACTAAGATGGAAATATGAAGCGGGGCTGGAAATAAATAAAATTTCACTCAATGACATTTATGATGGTAGATTCCATGTACATATAGTCAGTTTTGAACCAGCATGACAACATTATTGGTGCAATCTGTCCCTCTTCTGCCTTATCCTATTCCTATACATGGATACAGATGCAGTAGTTGTGAGGAAGTAGCACCATCCACAACAAGATAGACAAGTACAATTTTTGTTTCACACTGACAATAACACAAAAAAATACATCCTTTAGGAAACAGTGGTGCACTACAAATAACAATAACACTATAGTTATCAAGATCACAAATACAAAAAAAAATTGAATCTCTATAAACCAAGACTTGATTTTCTAAGATAAACATTTTGTGGCCTTATTGAACAGAACAAATCATATCAATATGACAAGGCCACTGCCCATATTGGCTAGGATAGCCTTGTTAACATTTCTTTTCCCTGCCACAAATATCCGATTATAAGGGTGGCATTGTTTTCATCCCTCCATGTCATTCCACCCTTCTTTAACATAAACATGATGCATGGTGCTCAGCAAATCTCATTGTGCTAGTAATTATACCTTTAAATCCTAACATTATGAGAGGGATGATTGTTTTTTCCCTCTCTTTTGTATATCCACAGATTCCACATTTTACTTGTGTCCAACCACACATGAATGACTTTCTATTTTTTATTCAACTATGTTTTCTTTTCTCAATGCCTTATCTTTTTCATGTTCTCTTCAAAACATTTCTTTCATAAGAGCATAATAGTATAACATACAATGCCCAATTTTAAGATCGTAGAACATGAATGTCTTGATGTCCATGCCATGCATGGGGACGGCCTCATCGGCTCCAATCATTTACCCACAATGACTACTATTAACCATGGAACATTACTCATCCAATGAGAGTTGTGCTCACAAAAGTTTGCACCCGTCCTTCAGGTATGGCAAGAGAGAAAATTTATGAAACATTATGACAGCCTCCCAACTATGGGACTCGTACATGTCATGGTTAAATGGTGGACAAGGCTGTCATCCTTTCAACCTCGGTACACCTAACCAAAAACTTTGATGACGAAAGATAAGAACTAGAATGGAGCTAATTTAAGAAAGGGGATCCAACAGTTAAGAATGCAATTGTGGGTTGCTTCTAAATACAAGTAATATGAAAAAGAACCTCTAACATGCACCACTCCTACTAAATGTCTTGTTTCAAAGACATAAATCTACTTTACACCTTAATAGGTGTTTGAAGCAAATATGACTTTCACATTGCAACAAATAAAAAGAATATTTCACAGAACATATAAGATCAAGAAAGAATGAGGGATCAAAACACAACATATAACATGCGCACATTTCTGACTGTTAAACAACATAACAAAAAAAATTTCATTCATATATTACAAAGCTAAAATTTACTGTCCAATAGCCTAAGATGTTTGAAAAGGTCAATGGAGAAAAACTCATGAAATAGGTGTGAAGATTCCTTATATAGAATTCAACCATTGCTCAGCTCAGACAGGAAAGGAGACCTCTCTCCAATACATTTATTTTACTCAAAAGGGAGTGTTCTAGATTGTGTGTGAGGACTTTGTTGTGTAGTATGTTTTATAGGATTTATATAGTCTTGTCTTCTAATCTATTCTAGGATATACTATCTAATTTTCTTGTTGTCTCTGTGCCAACTAAGATGGGTGGTTGTGTTTGTTTGTGGGAAAGTCTATTTTTTTGATAAACATGATTGGGGATTCTACTAACTTTCTAAGTGGGGCTTTTCTTTGTTCAAAGGTTATGGTTTGTTTAGAAGGGAATCTTCCAATGGTTTTGGGAGGACTTAGTTTTGTAATCTATTTTATAGGCTTTATATAGTCTTGTTGACATTAAAAGTCTTCTATTCTATTCTAGGATATACTATCTAGTGTTCTCGTTGTCTCTTTGTCAACTAAGTTGGGTGGTGTGTTGAAGTATTGACAACACATAGAGAGGTCTAAGTATTAATAAAGATCCATTGATGCTTAATCACTAGCTCTAATAGTTTCAATATTCTTCAATTTGACATGTAGTTGGTCATGGAGAATATGATCGCCACCCATTGTGATGGCACCTTAAAGTCATGATTTCTATTACCCTTCCATAACTAATGAAATTTGTTCTTTTTTATTATCAAATAAAAGCTAGGAAGTCATCCACGGTGTTTATTTTAGTAAACTTACAAACTAGTGTGTCTCTACTAACTAGGGTAAGAAAATATGAGTGGCATTTATTTTTAGTTTGTTGGTTAAAGTTTTGCTGGTTTTGGTATAATTCAGTTTTTGATCTTTATAAATTGTTTGGTCTCAAGGAACATCAATATTTTTTCAATTTAATTTAAAAAGTAGAGATCTCTTCACCGAGGTCATGGTTTGTTCAACATAGATAGTGGTAGTACTATTCAAAAATGGGTTGTGACCATTTATCTTGAACTATCTATAAGTCATTCTTTACATGGTTGTAGTGTTCGTCAGCTCTTCAATTGGTAGTGTGCACAGTGGCATATGTAATTTAATCTTGTTTTGTTTCTTTAGCTACAACCTTCTTCCTTTTTTGATCTATATATTCATGATTTGTATTGCACCATGGTTATTGCTTGTGCTTGCATGATAGGTTTACATTGTCTGGACTTTCATCTCTATGTTTTGTTGTCATTATATATTTTCTTTAAGTGGATGAAGATGCCAATAAATTTTCTTTGTAAATATTAAAATAAAAAATAACATGATGCTATCTCCCATAGGATCAAGATAAATGATTATCTAACTTATAGTCTAACATAGAAAAACATAGATAACTCGATTGTTGATTTAGGGAAAACTAGCTTCTTAGGGGGAAAATTTATCTTAGATAACTTGGTGTTAGCCTAGGAGACTATGGAATGGGCTCAACAATCAGCTCAAGATTCTCTTATCATTGAACTAGATTTTGATAAAGCATACTATCACATTTGAATGTATGTTATTATAAAAATGTTAAGTTGTCTTCATTTTCGTCCAAAAATCTACAATCAAATTAATTTTTTTTCATAGATGCTAATGCTAGAGTGGTTCTAAATGGTGTTCTCTCTCCTTAGTTTACCTTGCAAAAATCCAACCACCAAGGTTGTCCTCTAGCTCCTTTCCTGTATGTTCTCTCTATTGATTCATTGAGATATCATCTCCAACATGCTCTTGACAATAGGCCAATTAGAAGAATCATGCTTCCAGGAAATGCTACAACTCTTAACTCCAATTTTGTTGACGACAACATGATTTTCATTTGTAACTCACTAGAGGAAGTGAACAATGGACTTGAGGTTTTGGAGCTTTATTGTTTAATTTTAGGTTCTAAATTATCCATGCATAAAATTTAGTTTATAATGACAAGACCCAACCCTTGCCCTCCTTGGATCTTGAGTGATTGGAAGTAGGTGAAACATGGTATGATCAAAGATATCTTCAAATACTGGACTCCTAAATTGGACTAGAACATATTTCTTTCCATGGCTGGAAGAATTCAAGTCACCAATAAAATACTCTTGGATAGCCATTTGTCTATATTTTTTCTTGTTGGTTACCATCTAAATCATTTTATAACTAGTTAACTCAGTTAATTAGAAGCTTCCTGTGGGCTAAGTGGGGAAACAAGAAAGGCACACCCATTACTTCATGGACCCATTGTATCCTTGACCAAAAGATAGAGGAGGATTGGGGATCATCAACCCTCACACCCAAGCCATCTGTCTTACAACTAAATGGATTGTTAGAGCCCCAGATGGTGATGCTCCTTGGAAACATCTACTTCATCATTGAATCCAATCTACTACACTTGGGAGCAACACATGGGATACAGTCAAATTGGGGGACAAACTTTTACTTGCTCCTTTCTTAAAGACTCATGGCTCAACTCAATCTGGAAAGCTTGACAGACTACTTCAAATAAATTAGTTTGGTATGATCAATCCTTGAGGAAATATGGTTTGATTTTTCCCTTTTCCTCTGTATGGTAGAATTGCTTAGTTCACTTGACAATGCTCCTACTGCTACTATCAAAATCCTTAAGGGAAAATAATTGTTTAAAAAGGGCATTCAAACGTTTCATGATTTACAAGATCTGGTTAACTTTAATTAGATATCATGGAGTTGCCTTGAGTCATAATTTAGTCTCTCACAAATACAAAAACCTCTGATTTTAAAAATCCAACAACTTGTTCCACCAGAATTTTCTTGGCTTTTCCACCCCATGCTATGATAACTTCCTCTCTGATTGGAAATGGCTCTGCAACTAAACCCCGAGAATTGAGAAATATTCTTAATAACCAACTCTGTAATTTTTTTAGCATTACCTAATTTAGAGGCCTTGTTCTAGAAGCACCAAAAATAACATTTGATCATTACAATATGTGGATATAGATGAAAAATTCATAAGAGTTTTCAATGCTTACATAAAAACAATGGATAAAAATGATAAATCTAATTTTTTTTCTATGGAAATCTTAAATCTACAAAAATCTTGATAGTTTACATAAAGATGTGTCACTTCACAAGATGCTAATGGAGTTGATCCCTTGCAACAACCACATAAAATGGAAAATCATGTTGTTGAATATTTAAATGCAAATTGGTTAACACTCACTGTATTGATTTGATTGTGGTTCTAAACTTTAACCTTTCTTTTAAAGCTTGTACAATGCTATTTTCTTCATGTATCTAAATTCAGTATGTGATTTTGAATTCTTGTGATGGAAACTCAATGCCTCAATCTAAATCTATGTATTCCAATTAACTAGTCTCAACAAAGTGTTTGCAATAACAATTGAATGTGCAAATTTTAGGCATCATAGTTAGACTCTTAATATCTTTTCAAATGTCACCATATAAAATATATACACAATCAATAACTGGTGTTCCTTGAGATAGTTATCCACAAAAATTATTAAATAGATAGTGGTTAAAAATTGAGAATCATTGGGTAGTTGTGACATATAGCCTAGTCCTAAGTAGGTTTCAGGTTATTATAACAACTGTAGTTATCTTATTGTGCATAATTTGTGTATTTGTCCACTCCACCTAACTTGGGATAATGAAGGACCACATTTTGCTACAAGGTATTCTTTCATTCTTAGAAATTACAATAATATTGATCTTAAGAGACCTATATCAAATGAAGATGCATTTGATGACCTCGGGATGCTCTATCCTTCGTTGTTGGGGTGGACGTATTTAAATATCAATAAGAGACAAAATGTGCATGCCTAGCTAACTCTCTTGCTAAAATTTATCAATAGCAGAATGTTGTTTGTGTACGCTGTACAACTATAATGCTTTTTGGAAGTTACTGATCAATCTGTATAGTTTTGTTTCTAATATTTTTCCCATTTTGTCTTCTTGTTTCCTGTAGGTTCCGGTTGTTTAGACTATAGTATGTACTTGTAGCAGCCCAGATTTTTTACATGGTCTTAAGTTATTACTTTGAAAGATGATGATGTTGTATTAGTCCAAAAGAGGTGAAGAGGTTAAATAGTGTGTCTTGAGAGGACAATCCTTTATGTCAGGGCCATGAAGCTCCCAGGTGTTATGCCTATCTGGTGCTTGTGGAGGATGTGGAATTGCATTTTTTGATGTAGAACATGTGCAAACTACAACAAATTCAATGTACATTATAGTCAAAATTTGTTTTTAGATGATTGACCTTTTAGCCGGGGATGCAAAACTTGAAGTAGTGTTGATTCAATGTCTTCTATGGAGGCTAAAGATCAACAGAATATATAAAATATTTGTAAAAGACAATAAAAATCGGTGTTCAAATGTAGCGGTAAAGTGACTCCAGTGTCTTCAATGTATTACAGGTTTTAAAATATGGGCTTTAGAATCTGCAAGAATGCTGGGGTTGGTAGTCTTTATGTAAAATTTTCATTTTGTGATAAATGGAATAGCCACAAAACTAGATCAACGAATAATTCTATTCTATATTCAATATAATGGAGCGTAGTTACAAATACAATAAACTATAAGTCAGATCCATGAATCAAGTAGTGAAATGGCTAAGAGATTAGAGTTTAAGTCCCATCACACCAAATTAGGAGGTGGTTAAAGTTCAAATATATAGAGCTATTAGATCCATGAATCAAGGAGATGAGATGGTGAAGAGGTAAGAGGTAAGAGCTTAACTCTTAATTGCTTCCAATTGGGTGTTTAAATTAAAAATATATAGAACTCTAAGATCCATGTTCAAGGAGATGACATGGCTAGGAGGTAAGATTTAAATCCTAATATCTTCCAATTAGGAGGTTAGTTAACTCAGCTTAATTGAGACAAAGCTTCCCTTGACTAATTATAGGTGGCAAATCATTGCCATTAGTCAAGGATTGACAAGGCAATGGTGGTGCTTGTGTACATCAAGTCAATGTAAACACATCATTATTGGCCACCTAGTTGAGAATAATTAAATATTCCTAATATTGTAAGTAAACATAATAACTAGCTGCAACTACTCACAATCAGGATAAACTCTATCCTAGGTGAAGTGAAATATTTACTCCAACATTTTACAATGTGATTTTTCTGATAGGACAACACAAAGAAGATGGGAACATTATGAGATATAGTGTATAATATGCTTATTGATGGATGATTTGTTTCAAGTTTTAAGTTAAATATTTATTTCATTTTCATATGTGGTTTGTGTATATTTTTACCCTGCATCAATGGTACTAGAGCTAGTGTTGATTGTGTAGGTAGAGCACCAGACATAAGATAGTTTGCACCAAGACCTTAGGGTGGAGAGTTTGAGTGTTTGTTTCATATGTATGTGTAACTTGCAAGAGGATCTACTTAAAGGATTTGTTAATAAGAGGTTCCTAAGTTTTTAAATAGATCACCGAATGTGAGGCAATTTGCAATAGAACCTAAAAGTGTTATAAGGGGATTTTTGTTGAGGCTTTGTGAGGCCTTGAGTATGGAAAAGAGAAAGAGGAAAAAAAAAATTTGATTGGATGGATTATTCAAGTTCCTAGATTTGAGAAACATTAGGAATGAATGCTTGGTAGTCATTCTATAGCAGTTGTTGCATTCATGACTATGATTGTCATTGATGTCAACATAGTGATCTTCTGGAGACTTGTAGAGAAGCAGACAGTGTTTTGATTAGCGCACATGGGATATTGTAGTTGGAGCAATGGGATGTTGAAGATATACTATTTGATATGTTATATGTCTATGGTTAAGAGTGAAAAAAATAATTCATTTATTCATGGAAGTTATGAGCATTTTGGTGGAAGCAGTATTCAGGCAGTGTTCCTGAGTAGCGATTTGTGGAAATCAGATGATATCTCCTAATCGGGATGGAATCTGGTTTTTTGCAGTTAAAGGGATGTTAGAGAAACATTGATAGTGATTTGGATGATAGTGAAAACTTTGAGGTTTCATGAGTGAAGATTTATTGTATTTGGAAGCTGACAGTTTTCGTGTAATTTTGATGTAGCGTGTGGAAACTTTTATTTTGTAATTGTGTGCCGATTCATTTGTAATTATTTGAGTTTGGTATAAAGGAAGGAATTTTTTTCCTTTTTTTAATGTAAAATAAATATGATTGAATGCGAATGTATGCATGAAGTGAAGAAAAGAACCAATGAAGTTGTGAAAGCGATATTTTGAAGGAAGACATGTGAAGTACAGAGATCTGAAATTGAGATCTGGTGTAGCAGTGAGTGTCATTTGACATAGTGAGGAGGTAAAATATTTGATATTATTTTTTTGAATAATCTTAAGGTTAGTTGGATAGTGTGTTCAGTGATCTTTCCATTGAATTTTTTTGGGCAGTGGGTCCTTTTGTCTTCCATAACTACTAACAGGGTTAGCATCTTTTAACAGGGATTCAAGATCTCCTAACAAGGATTCATATGTACTGAATGTATTTTTTTGGGCAGTGGGTCCTTTTGTCTTCCATAACTACTAACAGGGTTAGCATCTTTTAACAGGGATTCAAGATCTCCTAACAAGGATTCATATGTACTGAATGTATTTCATAAGACTTCTAAAAGAGTCCATCCTTTCACAAGGAATATTCATATTAGTGCATCTTTTGCGGGCATCATTCCCACCGGGGTTTACTCTTTGATAAAGAGGTTCCCTAGTCAACATATCTTGTGTTATTGTGTAATTGTGTATGAATATCTTTTTATGTTTGTTAATTATATTGCTTAAAGGGTTAAATGTTGTTGAAGTTGATAAAAGTTATAATTTTCTGATAAATAATTCACCTCCCCCACTCTTAGTTATCTTGGTGGACTTTACTTTCTAACAATTGGTATCAGAGCAACAGGTCCTTGAAAGAAAAGTTTAATAGCTTAAGGAGATCCATGGTGAATTTTAGGAAAGAAAGCCCTAAGTTTGATGGAGTAAATTTTGACAGCTGGAAGGAAAATATGAAGACACATCTACTATGTTTAGGACCAGGTTATTGGTTGATTACAAAGAATAACAAGACTATAATTGAAGAAGATAATCTTGAAACAGGTTCCAAAGATGAGTTAGATCTATTCATGTGTAACATACTTGCAAGACAAGCACTTTTGACAGTACTTTTGGAGAATGAGTATAATCAGGTAAAATGTTTAACAAAATCTCATGAAATTTTGAAAGCTTTACACTCTACTTTTGAAGGTGATGAACATGCTAAGAAAGCTAGATTACATAATTGGATATGTGCATTTGAAGATATAAGAATGATGGAAGATGAATCTATTAGAAGTTATATTGGTAGAATGTCAGAAATTGTTGTAGGGATAAAATCTTGTGGAGGAACAAAGACAAAGAATGAAGTGATATGGAAAATTCTAAGGACATTGACTCTTGTGTTTAAGTAGACAACACAAATGATTGAACAAGTTATACCTTGTACTTTGAACTTTACAAGAGAGACTCTTCATGGAAGATTGGAAGCAGCAGAAATGAACTTGAGGTTATTAGTAGACTTACCTAGAATGGAGACAACATTAAGTTCTCTTAGTTTTCACCCTACTTTGTCAAGAAGCATTAGCGTGAGTGGAGATTATGCTAGCAGCAGAAAATCTGGAAATGAAGAAGACAAAAATATTGAAGAAGGTATTGCCTTGCTTCTGAAAAGAGAACCAGAGGGTAAGAAATTTTTTAAATGTTGGACTTGTCAAGAATATGGTCATTTTGCATCTAAATGTCCTAAGAGAGTTAAAAAGTATAGAAATAATTTCAAGCCTAGAAGATCTAAGGAATTTTATTATGCTAATGATGAAGATCTTGAAGCTAGTATAGAAAGAACTTTGAGTGAAAGTGATGACATAGGATTTGTAGCAATTAAAGAAGAGAATCATGAAACTGATGTTAAGGAAGAAAAGGCCTTAGTTTCCTAAGTTGAAAAGAAATCTGATTGGATTATAGATAGTGGTTGTTCACATCATATGACTGGAGATATGAAAAAGTTCATTAAGTTTAACAATTATGATGGAGGAGTTTTTAGAGTTGGAAACAATGCACCTTGTTTGATTAAAGGTATAGGATCTATTACTTTTGATGGAAAGACTAATATTGATAATGTTTACTTTGTGAATGGATTGAAACATAATATTTTGAGTGTTGGACAGTTAGTTGATAAGGGATATCAAGTTTGGTTTACTGAGAAAACTTGTAAGATAAAGGATAAAGATGGAAATCTGATTGTAACTAGATCTAGAACCAGAGGTAATGTATTTCAGTTAAATCATACTGAGATGACATGTTTGATTACTAAGAATGATGAAAGTTGGTTATGGCATAGAAGGTTTTGTCATATAAACTTTGATAACATTGTGAAAGTGAGTACTACACTTGTAGTAAGGGATTTGCCTAAAATTATGAAGCCTACTAACATGATTTGCAAAGAATGTGTGATGGCTAAATAGAAGAGAAGTTCATTTCCTAGTAAGAAGTTCACATCTACAGAGAAGTTCGAGATTGTTCATACAGACTTGAGCGGTCCTACCAAGACTAGAGGATTCTATGGAGAAAGGTATTTTATGATTCTTGTTGATGATTTTACAAGAATGATGTGGATTGCATTTCTTAAAGAAATTGAAAATGGTTTGTTGGTTATAGTTATTTTTGTTGATGACATTATTTTTGGAGGAGAAGATGAAGCTAGTGACAAATTTACTGATGAAATGAAGATTGAATTTGAAATGAGTATGATTGGTGAGATGAAATACTTTTTGAGATTACAGATAACACAGAACAATGATGGTACCTTTGTAAGTCAGAAAAAGTACTTGAATGATTTTCTGAAAAGATTTGGAATGGAGAACTATAAACCAGTTGGAACACCTATGGTTACAGGACACAAACTATCTAGCAAAGATGAAACACCGACAGTTGAGCAGAAGAAATACAGATCCGTGATTGGAGGATTGTAGTACTTGACACACACAAGACTAGATATAGCACATTTAGTTGGAATGGGAGCAAGATTTCAAGCTGAACCTAGAGAATCACATTATGCAACAGTAAAGAGGATACTGAGATATTTAAGAGGCACAATGGACTATGGATTGTGGTATGAAAAATCTGATGATTTTACCCTATGTGCATATATAGATGCTGATTGGGGAGGCAGTATTGATGATAATAAAAGCACCAATAGTGGAGACCTTTTTCTTGGAGGAAGATTGGTTTCTTGGCTAAGTAAGAAGCATAATTGTATTTCACAGAGCACAACAGAGGTAGAGTATGTAGCAGAAGAAAACAATTGTAACTAGATAATTAGGATGAAGCAAATGTTGAAGGATATTGGAATTAATTTTGTTGAGCCTGTTGTCATACATTGTGACAACACCAGCATAGTTAGTATGTCTAAGAATCATGTATTACATTCTAAGACAAAGCATATAGAGATCAAGTATCATGTTGTAAGAGAGAAAGTTGTTGAGAAAGAATTTAGACTGGAGTACATAAGAAAAAAAGAATAGATAGCAGACATATTTAAAAAGCCTTTGCCTAAGGATACATTTGAGTATCTGAGAGGTATACTTGGGGTTATGCCCCAGCCTACTTTTGAGTAGTGATGCATTTGGTTGCATCCGTCTAGTGGTATATGAGCTTAAACCTTTTTCTGGACTGGATGTTGGTACTTCCTCTATGGGGGAGTATGTGTATCTAAGCTGAGTCATGAGGACTCTTTTGAATGTATTTTTTGAATAGTGTCTTTTGAGATTGAGTTGTTGTTGACATAGTGATGAAATTTCTATCATTGATGTCAATGGGGGAGAAGTGTACATGAAAAAAATCATTTGTACCATTTGTTGGAGAGAACTGAATAGGAAAATGAAGCAAGATTTGATTGATGAAGAGGATTCAAAATGTTTGACAGAGTAGCAGTGTCGCAGTATTGGATTTTTGGAACATGGGATGTTTTTTCATCTATTTTTCCATCAATTCCAATGGGGGATATTGTCAGGAATGAATGCTTGTCAGTCAATATATAGTATTTTTTGTTGCATTCATGACTATGATTGTCATTGATGTCAACACAGTGATCTTCTGGAGACTTGCAGAGAAGCAGACAATGTTTTGATTAGCGCACATGGTATATTGCAATTGGAGCTATGCGATGTTGAGGATATACTATTTGATATGTTATATGTCTATGGTTAAGAGTGCAGATAGTAATTCATTTATTCATGGAAGTTATGAGTATTTTGGTGGAAGCAATATTCAAGCAATGTTCCTGATTAGCGGTTTGTGGAAATCGGATGATATCTCCTAATCAGGATAGAATCTAGTTTTGCATAGTTAAAGGGATGTTAAAGACACATTGATAGTGACATGGATGATAGCGCAAAATTTGAGGTCACACAAGTGAAGATTTATTGTATTTGGAAGCTGACAGTTTTCGTGTAATTTTGATGTAGCGTGTGGAAACTTTTATTTTGTAATTGTGTGCTGACTCATTTGTAATTATTTGAGTGTGCTATAAAGGAAGGAATTTTTTTCTTTTTTGTAATGTCAAAAAAATATGATTGAATGTGAATGTATGCATGAAGTGAAGAAAAGAGCCAATGAAGTTGTGAAAGCAAAATTGTGAAGGAAGACATGCGAAGTACAGAGATCTGAAATTGAGATCTAGTGTAGTAGTGAGTGTAATTTGGAATAGTGAGGAGGTAAGATATTTTATATTATTCTATTGAATAATCTTAAGGTCAGTTGGAAAATGTGTTCAGTGATCTTGCCATTGAAGCTGTTTGGGCAGTGGGTCCTTCTGTCTTTCATAACTCCTAACAAGGTTAGAATCTTTTAATAGGGATTCAAAATCTCCTAATAGGGATTCATATGTACTGAATGTATTTCATAAGACTCCTAACAGAGTCCATCCTTTCACAATCAATATTCATATTAGTGCATCTTTTGTGGGCATCATTCCCACCGGGGTTTACTCTTTGATTAAGAGGTTCCCTAGTCAACATATCTTATGTTATTGTGTAATTGTGTATGAATATCTTTCTATGGTTGGTAATTATATTGCTTACATGGTTAAATGTTGTTGAAGTTGATAAAATTTATAGTTATCTAATAACTAATTCACCCCTCCCTTCCCTCTCAGTTATCTTGGTGGACTTTACTTTCTAACAAGAAAATCAAAGAGGGACTGGAAAATGTGTGTGTGTGTGTGTGTGTGTGTGAGAGAGAGAGAGAGAGAGAGAGAGAGAGAGAGAGAGAGAGAGAGAGAGAGGTGCATCAAAAAATTAGGTGATGGTAATTCTATTTATCCTTCTAATGATATTGTGAATATGGGAAAGAAAGAAGATGGGTGGAGTGTCATGCACGTGACACCAAAGAATAGGAAGATGATGAATACAAAGAAATTCATGAACCTGAAGCTAAGGAATGTCTTTTATAAGACATAGAGAATGGGGTTATAAAAATTGCAACAGCAAAAATGAGTTATTTAGAGGATACAAATGAAGTTGAGAAGGACAATTTACTAGTTCATATTGAAGAAGAATGGAATAAACTTATTGCAAGTGGAGTAGAATTTGTAAAAAATGGTAATGAAGTAAAATCAAATTTTAATGTTTCCTTTGATGATGATAAGAATGGAGAAATCAATAAATTTGTCACAAAAATAAATCATTTTGAGAAGGATGAAATTGAGGAATGAGATGTGGAGGTCAATGAGGAGTTTTCGAACAATTCTTTATTTGAAAGTATTGAAGATGAAGATTTCTTAGTTAGAGAGATTGATTATTTATTAAAAACATGGATGATAAATTTCAAGATTATTGTTCTAATGTGGTTTTGAATGTGGAAGATTAGTTTGCAACAAAAATATGTCCTTTGAAAGGCATAAAAACTTTGACATGTCATGTTGAAGAAAAGATTGAAGTTGCAACAATGCACAGAACTAAGGTAAAATTTAATCTTTTTAAATATTATTTGAAAGAAAGATGGGACTATGATGAGGTTGCAATGAAAGAGAATAGTGAATCATATTTTGTTAGGTTTGAAAATAATAATGATTCACATCTTATGGGTTATTTAGTTCAAGAGGATTTTGCTAAAGATGTGCGACATGCAAAGAAAGATTTGTATGGTGTTGCAGTGTTTAATTTAGGTGCATTTTGGAAAAGGTAGTCAAATAATGGTGGGTTGAATCCCACAAGATTGGAGGAGATGAGAGTTACACTTAAAGGAGGTGGTCAATTTATGATGAAGTTGATTCCACATTCAAGAGGTTGAGTGCAAAACAGAGTTGTCAAAGAAGGATCCTTATTCCAGTTAGATATTGGAAGAGGAGAAATGAGTTATTAGAGGTACCAATTTTAGTGATGGAATTTGCTAAGGGTCCCTTGGAACTTGAAAGGGTGATACTACCACTCAACTCCATTTTGTGATTCAGAAAATTTTTCATACCCTATGTATGATGCAAGAGCATGTGCATCAACCATAAAAATTCTTTATTTAATTTTGTAATAATTTAGTTTTAAATGTTTTTATAAATAAAACCGATGTAATAAGACCTAAAATATTTGATAAATCATTTGGCCAAGTCCAAAGGTTTAATATAGCATAGGATTTTGATACATGTCGAGAATATATTCTTGGCATATTCTTGGAATCTTCCACTTCGGCTAATGCTGGTGGTAGTTAATAGATAGTAAATATTTTAAAATATTATATTTTCTATGTATAAAGAGCATCTCTTAGGTGGGTATCCAAGTGACAAATGGTAGTGCATATCTTATTAGAGATTTGTGTGGAGTTATGGAGCTGTTATATTTGAATAGTTTGATTTGTTGTTAGAGGAGTTGACTTAATACCATTTATGAATAGTCTTTTATTCTATTTATTATTTTATGGTGGCCTTCTCATTTGGACCAATTCTGATTTTTCATTAATAATTTACATTCTTGTTAATTGGTGGAAGTTGAGGTGAACTTGTGCAGAATTATGACAACATCCATTGCAAAGGGGGAGTTGTTCTTGGCATCAAATTTTATGAATTGAAGACAAGAGTTGAAGGATTCAGTCTGACAGTTATAATTTGAAGGACAAAGATTGGAATGCAAGCTTGAGTGTAGGATGAATTCCTTGAAGTTTCCTCTTACTTCCTTTTTTTTCTGATTTATATCACATTGGAAATGTTTCTTTGATGACTATGTGGTCATGTGATTATTCACAACAACTACATAATTGGGAAACTACATTGTAGTAGAGACGTGAAAGAAAGGAGATAGTTTCTCTTGATTGTTCATATTTGCATGAGGACTAATTTTATATGATATTTGTATTAGATTTTAAGTCAACTCTTTATTTGATTTACATATATAGTTTGTGTGGATTTTCACTGTCATTGAAAATATTGAAAGATTACAATAAATTCAGTTCAGAACAAGTTCAAAAGATAAATAATACATGAAGTTTGGAAGTTCAATTTGAAAAACTTGCAATCCATTCTTAAATAATGGAGTCAAAACAAACTCAAAGAACACCAATTTATTTAATTCTGGATTCATATCTATCTTCATAAAACAAGAACCTAGAGTCCTTTAAATTACTACATTGACCCATATAAATAAATAGGAAATATACATTTTCAAATTATTAATTTAGCTCGATACTGATAATAAAATACAACTTAGCTCCTTGGCAGCATGTGAGCTATCATATGCATTGTACGAATAGTAAATAGGAAGGATAGTAAGTAGGAACAGTATATTTGAGCTCTCTATTTTGGACATTGGTTAATAGTAAAACCATATAGGATTTCTATTTTGCACCTAAAGTTGGGTTTGTCCCTCCCAAATCATGTGCTTTTTGGGAGAAAAACATTATGCAGAGTGTGTTGTATGTGTTTTCTTGTTGCTTTCACCTGTTCAATCACAATGTTTTAAACTCTATTTTGAACAAAAGGTAGGGACTAAAGCTCCATTAGAGCTCTTGTTAATATAAGGAAATAAACAGGCTATTCTTATAAAAATCAAGATTATTAAAGGTTGAAAATATTAAATAACCTAAATTTTAACAAAATGGGAAATAATTAAAAAAAGGTAGTTTTTTTCATGTGACAAATGAAAAAAGCTAGTTAGTATGAGAAGCATTAGCTAATACTAAGATTTGCAAAAATGCACTATAGACAAAACAAAAACAAAACAAAAAACTAAAGAAAAAAAAAACTAAGATCTGCGTAAACACATAGATTTGTTTTTGAATTTCTTTTGTTGTTTTCAATTCAAAACATGTAGATCATCGATATTTTCTATGTACCTACAATATTGAAAATTGATCTCTTCTGTGAAGTGGTATGCTGAAATAGAGCCTCCAATTCGTAGCCAAAACCCTCTTTATGCACACGGTGATAACACCTCTGATTTGCGGCCGAAACCCTACAATCTTGCAACTTGATCTCTTCTATGAAAGGATTTACTAAAACAAAGCCTCTAATTCATAGACGAAACCTTGCACATGGTGATAAAAAATGTAAACCCATTAGTCATGCCCTATACACCATTAAAACGCAGAAAACACAGAATAATTTTTTGCAAACATACGTTGTTCACATGTCCAGATCTTCTACAAATGGCTCTGGAAATCAGCTATGCCCACCTAAAAAAGAAGGACTGGATCTAGAAAATAGCTATGCCCACTTAAAAAAATAGACTGGCTATGGAAATCAGCTACGCTCGCATGAAAAAAGTGGAGTGGATCTAGAAATTAGCTACGCCTGCTTGAAAAAAAAGGACTGGCTCTGGAAATTAGTTACGCCCACGCCCCTTGATAAAATGAAAAAACTTGGCTCTAAAAACCCCAACTCGCAGACCGTTCACAACCCAAATGTGAATGGCAGGAATTTTTCTATTTCTCATTGACTCTTGTACATCTAACTCACCTACCTGTTAGGTTAGTAAACCATAGTTACTGTGTCTGGTTAGTAGACCGCGGTTACCAGATCTAGTTAGTCGACCATGGTTAGCTGATCTGGTTAGGGGGCTAAAGTTACTGCTCAGTTATAGTTACTAGACCGTCTGATTAGGGGGCTACACTTTTTGTTATGGTTACGGGCTAGGCTACTCAGTTAAGATATGCCAACAAAGTAGACATTCTAGCGTCGGCATCACTATCCCATCAGCCTGCCTCTGATCACCCTCTAATGGCCCCTAACAACCCTTTTGGGTACCTTTTGTACCTGCTAGTATGGGGACATATGATGGACAATTTATCGGGAGCTTAGCTTCTCCCCCAAAGAAAGCCTAGTAAAAATCAACATGCTTTTCCCTTTAGCTATAATGGTCTTTGTTACTAGACATCCTGCATTATCATTAGAAGTAGGATTTGTACATATTTATGGTACTTTAGTTACATCTTTTACTTTCACTATGTGTATCCCTAATTTGGTTTTAACAAATAAAACTCTATCCACTTCTATTACAAGATTCCTATTTTTGTCGAATCTTTTCTAGTGATATAGTTTTTGATACATCACTATATCTCTATAGTGGTACAAGAAACATCATTTCATTAAAAGGTAGTTAGTCTTAAGAGGTAGTTATCTAGGAGAATTTTTATTAGATATTGATATAATAGTAGAATGAATACAACAAATTTATTAAAATGAGTTTTACTCAATTAAAATATATAGTATTTCTATATTTTTTATTCAATATTTTATAAGATTTTTCATTGACATTTTGAATATTTACCTTTTTTAAAAGCATAAATGTAAAGATTATTGTTTTTATTTTGACAAATATGCAACTATTATAAGTTATACATATCTTAACTCTATAGTTTTCCTTTTCTTGCAAACTCAATATTTTAAGAAATTGAAATTCATTTATAATGTTGCTCCCTCTCCTCTTAATCATATACATGTTAACTATAATTTTTTATATAGAAGATTTTCTTATGTTAATAACACTAATGGACATTAACATAGAATTCTATCATAGTAAGACCTATTCAAAAAATAGAAATAGTCACCAATAATAGATGACATTATGGATAAAAAAATTCTATGTTTTTGTGGATCACAAATTTCTATATTTTTGTGTTCTCTTATGAATTTTTATGGATTTTGGAGGCCGATATCAGTAACACTTTTAAGGGTTATTCCATCGACCTAAAAATTTATATAAGAGATGAAATTGAAGGGAAAAAATGATGGTTGTATGTTTTGATGGTTATGATCATTGAAGGAAAAGTGTTTATGATCCAAGAAGTGATTTGAGTAGAGATGAAGTGGATCTATCACGTAGAGTGTGCTATTATCAAATCAGTTTTATTGAGTTCTTTCGCAAGACAAGTTATAATAGGATCAGTATTAAAATATTTTAACCACTTTAGTCCTAACATGGTACATAATATCCTCATAGGTCTAAAGTTTAATCCCTCTAACTAGGTGATTCTCAAAAGGAGTTATAAAGCCCATAACAGGGTAGTTCCTAATAGGACTTTATAATAGGTTCTAACCAGGCTATCGATACTCTTAACCAAGTATACCCTTAGTAGGGTGTTGTAATTTCTCCCAACATGGAAGATATTTTTTGGTGCACTAGTGAAGTTAGTTGGTGACAATTCCCACTAGTACATTTGAGCCTTTTTTCTGATGGTCATTTCTAACGGAGGGGCACATTTTGTGAAATTGGTGGTTTTTTTTGCAATTTTGCCTAATATCGTCACAATTGCAACTCTATCTACAATGTCACAATTATGATGGTCGTGGGCAGACATTTAAAAAAAAGACAAAGTGACACTATTTCATTTTTATTTTTTTGTGCAATAGTAGTGGAACTTGAAAGCCATGAAACGATAGCAGTAGAACCCATGAAGTGATATCATTCTCTATTAGATTGTTTTTAGAGGTGCGTTTCTTTACTCTATGAGATCAATGTCTATGCAAAAATGTGATGATTTATTTATGAAATAGATTTTAAAAACATGGTGGTTAGTACAATTTTCCTCTATAACATATTTTTTAAAGAATTGACTCAGAATTATAAATGTCTCATTACATCAAAACTATTGAGATTTTAACCCTGAATCTACAAATCAATTCCATGTTTTACAAGTGAGAAAGGGTAACCTCTAACGGTATGTTTCTCTTAAAAAATAGGAATAAGCACTAGTAGAATTTGGCAAATAAATGACTATGTGATTAAAACTTTTAGTCATGTGACTAAAATTTTTAGTCACATGACCAAAATTGATCATATTTGGCAAATAAATGACCACGTGACTAAAAGTTTTAGTCATATGACCAAAATTGATCATATTTGGAAAATAAATGACCATGTGACTAAAATTTTTAGTCATGTGACTAAAAGTTTTAGTCACATGACTAAAACTGAACAAATTCTACTAATTATTTATAATTCACAAGTATAAATGACTAAATAAATGACTAATTTGGTCATTGGGTAAACTCACAAGGTCAAACAATTAAAAATGACTAAACAATTAGTCACCCAAATAAAAATGACTAAATAAATGACCAAATAAATAACTAAATAATTAGACATCCAAACAAAAATGACTAAATGAATGATTATTACTCCTTTATAATAGCATTTGATAATATAATAGACTTATATACCTAGAAGTTCTATGTCACTAGTAATGCTTGTTCATTAATAGACTTATTGCATGAGCAATCCATGAATAGCGGTCTCATGCCAAAAAATTGGCTTTCAAGTGATTTCAAAAGTGATCGATAAATAATATTTAGAGATAGAATCACAAGGAATAATTACCATCAAGAAAATGTTTACTCATGGTTTACTATTTCAAAGTAGTTATTTGTAGAAGTAATTAGATTCAATTTACAATATGGATTGTAGAAACATAATGGTCGAGTCTACTGAAAATGAAGCTTTTTCTCTTAAAGAAAAAGAACATTTTTCCCCAAAAATAAAGATTGATTCATTTCTATCTTTGCTTGTTGAATATATGCTCAACCATCTTAATAATGTGAAATAGAAATAATAATGATATATTTTGGTATGAGAATTGTCATCATGCTTGGACCATGCTTTTGCAAAGACAAGGTCTCTTGTAGGATTATCATAAGAATGTTCATTTAATACCACATGTTTATAGACATTACCCATTGTTAGAGAATTGAAAACTATTGAAAAACTATCCTAGGGTGAATGATTACTTGTTACATTCTATGATAAAAATGGATGAACATCTTCATGTTTGTATCTTAGATAAAGCCAGGGTGGCAATATCAAAGTGGGAAGACTGGTCAATTTCTTTCTTTTAGATGTATCAAGATATTTGACTTAACCTTTTACCTCTACATGCACCTAATGTCTTAGTGATAAAATTACTCTTAGGGATTATTATAAGAAAGCTTCTATTATTCATCATTTTTTTTGAGGGAAAGCAAGTGATTAGCTTTCCTATTCAGTTGAGCACTAACAAATTAAAAAAATACCATTGATGTTGAGGTTGTAGGTGGTGGATTGGCTAAATTGGGCTTGAAGTTGTTCTATGAAAAGATCATGTATAATTCCAGAGTCCTTTTATTGGAGGTATTGGGAAGAATATTTTAGAATGTTGCAATGATAGACTATCATTGGGTTTTTCAAGAACAATATGAGTTGAGAAGAGGGGTCGATAGTCAAATGTAGTAACACCCCTATTCTAGACCATTTTTTTAGATCTTTCAAGTTTAGTTGAGAACTTGAGAGTCATTAGGTCAAATAGAATGCTTGTAGATCCATTTAGATATTATTCTTAGTTGCAAGTTGATAATGAATGTTTATTTTCTTAGTTATCAATTCTCTCCTAGAAGGCCTAGAGGTGGATGTGGGTGCTGGTACACTCTAGATGCGCTGAGGAAGTGCATCACAGGGTTGTGGATTCCTTGTGGATGCATTATAATGCATCCACAGGGAATCCACAACCCTTTGATGAGCTTCCTAGGCACATCTAGAGTGCACCAAGATGCATCCCCAAGTATTCGGGCCCTAGTTTGCTAGAAATAATCAAAATTGACATTTTTCAACTCAAAAATACAATAAAAAATGTGTAAATTACCTTTTTAATTTTTATTTTTTTTCCTCTAAACCCTAAAATGATCCTAATAGAGAGGTCATTTATTCTTTTTTCATCTCATTTTGTTGTAAACATCAAGAATCATGAACTAAATCTTGATTTTGTATTTGTAATGATTTTCTTATTTGCATTGGAATCGTGAACATAAACGTATATGATATGGCTTATTAGTTATTTCAATTTGAATATTTGTGAACTATCAATTGACATTTAATATTTATCTTAATCAATGATAAAGTATCATAAGTTATCAAATGATTTAATTTTGTATATTTCATATATATATATATATATATATATATATATATATATATATATATATATATATATATATATATATATATATATATATATATATATATATATATATATATATATATATATATATATATATATATATATATATATATATATATATATATATATATATATATATATATATATATATATATATATAAAAGAAAGGAATGATAGTAGAAGGGAAAATAAAAGTTAAAATGAATGGTCATAAAGCACAACACTTGCTAAAGTTTTTGGAAATGGGGTGGAAAGATAAGTGTATTTAACCTATATGTAATGAATTTGACTCAAAAATTGTGCTTCTCAATGCTTACACTAAATACTTTGACTCAAAAACTACAATAAGATGGAATTTCTGGATTAGATTGTGTTGAATGTTTTTGCATCAATATTTTAGGTCACACTCAATTTTTGCATCTAAATTCCATTTTTTTTGTAGCTGCAATTTTTTTCCTTCAATGTCTAATGCTTTACACTAATGTTATCTTTCATGAGGACTGCACCTTCTTTGAAGCCATTGTTATTATATTATCAAATGTTATATTATCCAAAACCCCAAAACTTATAATTATAACATTTGATTATATAATAACAATGGCTTCAAAGAAGGTGCAGTCCTCATGAAAGATAACATTAGTGTAAAGCATTAGACATTGAAGGAAAAAAATTGCAGCTACAAAAAAAATGGAATTTAGATGCAAAAATTGAGTGTGACCTAAATTATTGATGCAAAAACATTCAACACAATCTAATCCAAAAATTCCATCTTATTGTATTTTTTAAGTCAAAGTATTTAGTGTAAGCATTGAGAAGGATAATTTTTGTGTCAAATTCATTACATATAGGTTAAATACACTTAGCTTTCCACCCCATTTCCAAAACCTTTAGCAAGTGTTGTGCCTTATGACCATTCATTATAACTTTTATTTTCCCTTCTACTATCATTCCTTTCTAACATTAAATTACATTCAATAATGACAATATGAAGAATAAATATTATCAATAAAATATACTTAAATTCTAAATATTATTAAACATTTTTTCTTAAATACTTCAATTATTATTTTAGTTATTTTCAATAAAAACAAAAACTATTTCAATTGTCTAAAATTAATATACTTATAATATAATTTATAATTAATATATCATATATTTAATATATTACAATTAAATTATACTTATTATTATATAATGCTACATATAAATTATGTTTTATAATATATTATAATATATAATTAAAATTATTATTACAATACAAATTAAAATATATAATAGTACTTATATGTACAATTAATAAATAGAAATAAAAAAATTATTATAATTAATAGTTACCTATTTATTAGTCCCACCTATATATGCAGAGACTTATGTTTTCGGTGCATTATCTCCTATTAGTTTACATCGAACACTGTGCATTCCAAAAAGATTAAATTACATTTTTAATGTTCTGCAGTCATCTTATTTTTATTTTTATTTTTTAAAGAATATTTCTCTTTTCTAATTGGATGTTCATATTTTTGCTTAGTTTTTTACAATTTTTTTATTAAAAATTCATAATAGTTTTTGTCGGGACAATTAAGTCTGACTTAACATTGGCGGGCCCACACTTGAACCTAAGTTAAATATTTTTCTTAGATTTTTATTCTATTTCACATAGCATAATTGTTTCACCATAAGTTAGGTTTTTTTAAATTAAATATTTGTATTGGATTTTTATGCAATTTCAACTAATACAATTGTTTATATTAAGAATGGAAGGAAATATTATGTAATAATTAATATATTATGTAATAATCAATTTTTTTCAATTTAAAAAACAATTTATTTTAATTTCTTATTTATTATTTTTATAAAATAAAAATGTAATATAAAAAACATTTTATAATTTAATATTTAATAATTTATATGTTTAGTTTTTAAAAATTTAATTATTTTATTAATTTTATATTATAAATATGAGTAATTTTATTAAAATTTTAATATGTTATAAATTTAGTTATTTTAAGATAGCATATGTATTTCTAGATTGAATTGTGTGGATTTATTTATATTGTAATTTAACTTTTAAAATATAAATATAAGTAAATAATTACAACTTTTTAATAAATATGATAATTATTTTTGAATTTATATTTTAATAATAGATTGTATAGATAAATAATAGTAGTTTTTAATCAAATTATTATTTTTGAAAATTTTAATAATTTGATTTGTTAGGTTGTAAAAATATACATGTTACATAATGTTTCTTTCCATTCTTCATAATATTCTTCAGAATGAACAATTATGTAGCCTGAAATTATATAAAAATTCAATAGAAATCTTTAATTTTGAAAAACATAATTTATGATGAAACAATTGTGCTCACTAAAATTGTATTAAAATCTAATAAAACTATTTAACTTAGTTTCATTTATGAATTTTGCAAAATAAATTGAATTTTAAAATTGAATAATTAGTATTCAATAAAAATAATAAAATTAATAATAAAAATTAAGTTTCTCCTGCACTCAAAAGGGAAATCTCTGACCACAGATGGTTTAAATTTTTTCTGAATGTGTTTTCAAAATATTCCTGCTGCTCCAAATCTTTCTTTGCCTTCTCAACATCATTTAGCCTTTTCAATGTATCTGGATTGCGATGTTCTGTTAGTGCTTTATGGAAACACTCAATTGTCGGTTCATAGTCTTTAGCGCATTTAGTCATCTTAACATAGACCGATCCTTTTCTAGTCAATGCCCGTGCAATCATTTTATAATCTGATCGTAGTTATCTACCTCGTTCAACAGCCTTGTCACAGTCTTTGGTACATTCCTCAACATATCTAGAAAAATAAATTCACATATCATCACAACCACTATTCCATTTCTAAGCCTATCCAGAAGAAAATTAAAAATAATTCAAGTGCAAATTGTTGCAGCTACCTTCTGCATCTCTAAGTAAACGACTACTCTGTTAGTGAGAAATGAAATATCCCGATCATCAAGCTCCACTGCTTTTGTATAATGATGAATGGCATTCTCAAAATCTTTCTTCTTGCATGCCACATTTCTGGCTTCTTTTTCCTTCTGAGCATCTTCCTTCCATACTTTTTTTATTTTTCTCTTCTTCAGTAATATCCGCTGGTTCAGGCTCTGGTTTTCGTTGATGAAATGGAAATCAATAATGGACACACTACCCTAAATCTTAATTTTCACTCGTAAGGATTATGATTTTTTGAAAAATCAAATTGAATGCAATGTTTTGGCCACAAGATGTTTGGTAGGAGAAGATCCACGAGATCAAGCAACTCACCAAGAATTAACTCAGTTAGAAAAAGACCCGAAAAGAGACAATGAGAAAAACAAAATGAACAGAGACCACATACTAGTATGCATTCATGCAAAATGTGGAAGCCCACGCCAACCACATGAACTATTTTAAGGTTTCCACCTACCCATGATCCCTAAGTAAGCCTACCTGGATTGTTATCATTTTTTCCCAAATTTGTTAAGTGAGAAACCAAATAAACCACTAGCAAAATTAGCCATGGCCTAACATAAAATAGGAGTAGATGCCTAAAATTCTCTAATTCCACAGCATTGCACATTTTCTATATCTATAGCATGTAGTACACCTTGCAAATTTTTGCATAGATAATGCATGTGAACCATTTTATGAATACTTTCAGCAATGAAACGAGAATATTGTGAGAAGTGAAACTGGAGAAAAGAGAACTGACTATTATTTTTAGACATTCTACATCTACAGGTTAACTACTCTCTAAGATGCCACCGAAGTCCTTGTATTGCGTGCAAAAGACAGATGGATGCCTATAGAGAAAAACATGGGGATACGTGTCTCCAAAACATTGCAGCCTATTATGAACACGTCTTCCGATAATATATGGTCTTCACTGGTGTGGCATTTATCTAACAAAAGAAATTGCTTTACACTTTGAAAGAATTGAAAAAACAAGTTGGACGTCATCGCTAAAGTAAACACTTAGCTGGAGTGTCCGATTTGCTAGTTTCATGTGACCCACCATTTTAGCCAATTGAATGTAGATGTACAAATGGCCAAAAGTAGCTATATTATCCATTATTTTCCATTATTGGAAGTGTCTTGAACGGTTTCTAGCACCCTCATTGTGGTACCTTTTCCATTATTTTCAAACATTAACATCTCTTTTTTCATGCATTAACATCTCTCCACATCAGTCTAAATGACATTATTTTTTATTTACTTGGTTCCTGAAGCAACACTTCAAACAACCGACTGCCCAATTTTGGACAGTGTTTTCATCCCTCTAGAAAAATACTTGATAGTCCCCACCATGGCATTTTGTTTGTCATCGAAGATGCTTAGTCTTTGTTTTGCATTGGTATTGGTATTAATAAATATGTCCTCAAATATTTGCTATAAAAAGCAATTATCATTCCATTCAAACATCAAGCTTACTTGCAATATCCAGAAATACCTAAATGTACCTGGAATGAACCTATCACCATGTATGCGGTCCTTGCAAACAACAACAAAAAAAAGGCTTAAATATGACATCTCTAAACAAGTTTCCTTATGGTACTTTTGCCATGGTGTTATATGAATGGTTTTGTCACGACCCTAAATTAATCTTTTCTTATTTAATTGATTTAATTAATATTAATTAATGACTATAATGATAAATAAATTATAATATTATTATTAATAGATTTAAAATAATAATAATAACAATAATAAATAATGTCATATGTCTTTTTAATTTGTATGTTTTGTTCAATAGAATATTATTCTTGTTGCTTGTGAGTGCATGAATTAATCATAATCGAATAAAATAGGTTGTTATTCCTATGGTGATAGGAACAAAGTTTCCATAGTTAATCAAATATTATTTTAATTCAAAACATTCACTTTTATTGTTAATTTAATTTGAAAGCTATTGTATTTTTTTTAAAAACATGGGAATGTGCAAAGCTTTTGTTAGTAAAGAGCTAAGAAAATAATAATAAGATAAGACACTTTCACCAAACATTAGCTTAAGAATAGAGAATTTTTCATTCATGTAAGGCACCAAGAAAATAAATTCTAAGAGGTGGGCTTGTATTGTTCCTTTAAAAACACCAATCAAAGAGTGTTTACAGAGGAGGAGGGAGTTTGAATTCCCAAGGCTTAATTGTACAAAGTAAATGAGATGATACTCTGTCATGGCATCACTAGTAGCTTCTCATTGAAGAGAAACCATAATGTTCAGAGCTTTGTATATCATTCCAAGCGCTAAACACACACCAATTTTAGGAGGTCCCCTCCTCTTTTGAGAGAACCCCTAAAATTGCAAGGCCTCATATGTGGTGTATTATAGGTGTTTATATTTGACAACATGTTAACCCTCTCAAAGAATCTCTAATGGTTCTTCTTTTCATCAAACATATGCTGGGTAAATTCTAGAATTCTATTTGATGCCTTCATAAGACTTGGAGACATGTATAATTGATAAAAATTTATATCTTATGAAAATACTAAATAGTACATGATTTTGTTCATAAAATGCAAATTTAGAATGGCTCCCTTTCATGAGGGGTCAAATCTCTTTTCTTTCCTACAAGCGTGCCTCTAGGAGATCACATGCTTTAATTACACTTCATGTCCAACTAAACCATAAAATATAAAAGAAGAGCTCGAAAAAAATCTAAGCGTCCCTTGCTCACATATGTGTTTTAGTTTTAGTGTGTTGTTTAGAACATTTCCATATTTAAAAGCTTTTTTTTTTAATTTCAAAATATTTATATTTATAAGTTTTTCTACAATTATTTTGTATGAATGGGACTATGTTTTGAGTTTTATAAATAATTTAGAATTTTTTTTAAAAAACTATTATTTTTATTATTTTATTTAAATAAAATCAAAGCAATAATCTAATATTTAAAATATAACAATATATGATTTTTATTTTTTTTGGTGAAAATGGCAAAACCATTATACTTTTTATTAAAAAAACTACTTCGAAAAGGCTCAAGGGGAAAAGAAGCAGGAAGCAAAACCCCTATCCTAGAAAGTACAATAAAGATTACATAAACATGAAGCACCTTGCCTCGGAAGAACAATGAGGAACCTTGAAATGAAGTAGATCCAAAAGCCTGCCCATAGAACCCAAAGACACATGAGACTTGTCCCATACCCCATGCATTCCACCCCATTGCTTTAATGAGGTGATATGAATTCCAACTCCTTTGAATCTTTAAGAGAAGCATTATCCTTAATAAGAGTTTGTAACAACTCTTTATGTTCCCACTCCAAGGACCCATGATCTAGTGAGGCCCCTCTATTGGCTAACTAGTCAACCATTGCATTGGCTTCCCTATAAAAATGGAAAATTTTAAATTCTTCAAATTCACATAGGAGATTAATTACCTTAGCTAGAATGTACTGGATCTCCCAAATTGTAGATTTTTTTGATGCCAGAGCAGAAGTAATAATTTGAGAATCACCCTCAATATGAATCTTCATTATCCCCCATTTGATAGCCAACTCTACCCCTAATTGGAGAGCTCTGATTTCTGCAATATTATTAGAGCCATTCGGGATCTTGCTACATCCTCCATGAAAGATATCAGGACCTCATAACACATACCCTACCCCTAAGATACCTGGATTACCCTTGGATGCCCCATTGAAATTTAATTTTATGAACTAATCTTCTAGGGGCTCCCACTTGACATCTTTCCTAACCTTTGATTTAGACTTGTTTCCCACAAGAACTCCCTTGAAAGGGATAGTAATTTGACGCCATTCATTTAAAAATTATTTTTTCTTGAGAAGAGAATGTGGAAGAGAGGGATTTGGATCTACGCGTGTATGCATTTACAATCTCTGAAATTGACTTCTCCAAGATGACACATACTTGTTTTGCTGAATTTGTTTCTTTTCAAAAAAAACTCTCTTATTCCTCTCCCACTAGATGCACCAAACAACTACTGCTGGAATAACCCTCCATATTGCTGCAAAAAAAAGAACCTTTATGCAAAAGGGGCCACTGCTATAATACTTGGGAGAGAAAGGGAGGTAAAGGGCCATGCCAACTTAGCTTTCCACAAACCCAATACCAGATTTGTTGTGCAAAATCACAAGAAACCATCAAATGATTTACATCTTCTTGCACTTGACCACACATGACACAATGGAATTTATCTACAATTCCTAATCTAAATAGGCGATCACTTGTAAGAATTCTATTTTGTAAAGCCAACCATGGGAAGGAACCTGCCTTTGGTAAAATTGATGAATGCCAACAGAAGCAATAAATGTGATTCTTGGAGCCCTTATTATTCTCTGTTGTAGACATATATCCCTCTTTAACTAAATATTTTCCACTTACTGCTTTAGTCTAGATTAGTTTATCCTCTTCATTATTTATTATTATCGGTCTTTGGTCAAGAATTCCTAGAAGAGAATCCTTCTGATCTTGTTGTAAATTTAGAGAGGATAAATCTTTCCAACTTGTTATCGTTACTCCTCCAAACTACTCCACATGAATATAATCTTTAACCTTACCCCCCCACATATTCTCAAGAACTAACTAGGTGTTTGGTAGGATTCCCGAATAGGAAGAAATAGGAGGGAACCCCATTCCACGAGTCATCCCAAAGACTTACCCTATTTCCTGAATTGACCATCCATGATAGGTGTGGAAGAATAACCTATCTGCAAGAAACCAAGAAGTTCCACATTGAAGAACCCAAAAGGTGGGCTTCTCATTGTGAAGATCCTAGCCGGATTGTCACAATCTAGATACTTAATTCTGATTATCCTAGCCTATAGCGCTTTTGGATTCTCATAAAACTTCCATGATAATTTTGCACCAAGGATAATGTTTCTTTCAAATAGACTATGTAGACCAACTCCCCCTATGTCCTTTGGTAAACAAATTTTATCCCATGAAATGACAGGAGTTTTAGGCTTATCATTCAAATTGCCTTTCCATAAAAAATCTTTCACAGAAATTTTCTATTTTTTTCCCAACACAGCTCTCGGGGCCATAAGAACTGACATTATATAGTTCAGAAGTGAGGATAAGACTAATTTTACCAATAGAATCTTACCTACAAGAGTTAGCCATCTTACTTTCCACGAAGCAATTATGTCCCTAATGGATTGAAAAATGTTATCCCAAAAAACTACTTTCCAGATGACTTGAAAGAAATGAATCCCCAAATATTTACTTGGCATTTCTTCAACCGAGAAACCAAGATGTTTTTTGATCGCTGATTGAACTTTGAGGGGCGTGTTAAAGAAAAATATCTTTGATTTTGCAATATTTAACTTCTGCCTGAAACTGAACAATACTCGTCCAAGGATTCCTTGATCACTATAGCTTCCCTGAGATTACTAATACCAAAAAGCAGTGAATCATCAGAAAACAAAGTATGAGAAATCTTCATATCTGTTTGATGAATTGATATTCTAGCCCATTTACCTAGATTGTTCTTATGTGAAATTAATCGACTGAGGCCTTCAACCATCATGATGAATAAGGAAGGGGAAAGAGAGTCCTCTTGTCTGACTCCTTGTGAGAGGGAAAAGAAACCGCATGGAGATCCATTTACAAGAACTGAGAATTTAGCAGCTTTGACACATGAAAGAATCCATTTAATCTATTTTCTACAAAATCCAAACTTCTATAACACTAGGGATAGAAAGGACCAGTTAACTCTATCATAGGCTTTCATCATGTCTAGCTTGAGAACCATAGCCTCCAATCCTTCCACTTTAATCAAATGCAACACCTCATGCATGATTAGAGCACCTTCCACTATGTCTTTACCCAGAACGAAACCCCCCTGTTGTTCAGAGATAATTTTAGGAATAATTTTCCCCAACCAAACAGCAATTGATTTTGTGATAATTTTATAAATAGTATTACATAAGGAGATTGGCCTGAAGTCTGCAAATGTAGATGGCTGAGAGCACTTGGGAATAAGGGTAAGAAATGTATTATTGAACTGCCTTAACATGCATGTGTGCTTCCTCGATTCCTTTGTAGCCTTCAAAACATCTTCCTCCACAAAATCCTATCATTTTTGAAAAAATAAAGGGGTTAGCCCATCAGGGCCTAGGGCTTTGTCAGCCTCCATGGTGAAGACTAAGCTCCTAACCTCTTCCAGCGTAAAGGGATGCATGAGAAGAGAGTTATCTTCCTATGACACTAAACTTGGGATGTAATTTAGACAATCCAATTGGGATGGACAAGGCTCAATATCTTCTTTCTTACTCAATAGATTTTGAAAAAAAATAGATAGCCTCCATTTGGATATCCTTTTCAGTAGTAAGAATATTCCCTTCTGAATCCTTGATTTGGAAAATGTTGTTTTTATTTCTATTAATCTTTGCTGAAGCATGAAAGAAACTAGAATTTCTATCACCCTCGATAAGCCACAACTCTCTTGAATGTTGTCTCTAGTATGCCTCTTCCCGCAACAAGATTTCCCTTCAACTCTTCTTGCAAGACCCTCTGAATCTCATACAATTCCTCAGTAAGACCATATTGTAGCACATATTCATTCGATTCTTCTACCTGGTTCTGTAAGTTTTTTTTACTATGAAAATATCTCCAAAGCTATCATGGTTCCATTCCTTGATTTTTTCTTTTGTAAAAACCTAGCTTTTTAGACAATTGGAACATTTGGGATCCCTTTAGATAGGGGCATTCTGACCACCATTGCTTAAGTAATGCCAAAAATTCTTTATCCCTGAACCACATTCGTTCCAGCTTAAAATATGGTCTTGGTCTAAAAACATTAGGTTCCATCTCAATTTCCAGAGCCACAGCAAAATGATTTGAGCCAGTAAGGGTAAGGATGTTGGATAAACAACAACCCTGCTCCAAGATGCAATGTGAATTCAGCATAAATCTATCAAGTCTTACACCTACAAATTGAGCCCCTTTTCTTTTGTTTGTCCAATTAATTTTACCATTATTAGGAACACAATCTAATAATGCATTTCCTTCCATGAAATTTCTAAAGTCTTCTATAACTTTGAAGGAGGGGGTAGAACCTCCCACCTTTTCTACTTCTCCCAATGTTGCATTGAAATCCCCACCCAAGATTACTTTAGATCTTGAGCTGTCTAAATTTGATAAAATTGTTGACAACAGTCCCCATAATCTCTATTTGCTGAAAATCGAAATAGGACCATACACATTTAGAAGAAAAAGGAGAGAGAAAACATTGATACCTCAACCAGCAACCAATTTGCATTTGAATTCACTAACTATATCTTACACTTATGAGGTCTCCATAGGATAGCCAAGCCTCCAAAGGTGCCAATGGATGGACCATGAAGGGAGGCCCAACCCTTCCATGAGCCAAACAATTTATCCCCATTCTCCTTAGACAATTTAGTTTCTTGTAAAAGGCCTATGTCTTCATCGCTTACCAAGATTTGGTCTTTGATAAGACAGGCATTGTTAGAGGCATTAATACCTCTAACATTCTAGGATATGGTTTTCATTCTTCCCTTGGAGAGCAATTCTCTCTCCTTCCCTACTTTACTTGTTTGGCTATTGAAGCAATAGCCTTATCCTTGGATTTCCAAGAAGAATTACCAGAAGATAGTGTAAGTTGAACCCCTATAGCCACTTCTTCTTCTATTTTCCTACCTTTAGGAGGACGACCTCTGGGTCTCTTAGATACCGAATAGATCTTGATACAAGACATGTCCACATCTAACTGTAAAATGGAGCATGTCTTTATCTTTGATGGTTCAACATCAATCTTCTGACCTGCTGCAACTAACTTCTGCTCCTCTTTCTAAATACCCATAATATTATCATAGTCTACTTCCTCTTCTCTAGCAATACTATGAAACATTTTATCTGCTACATCAAATATCAGATTATCGAAAAGTCCTTCCAAATCTGCTTTAGTTATACCATGTGCTCTTAAATCTTCAATGAAAACTTCACTCCTTTGATCTCGTATCTCAATTTCTTTCTCTCCTTCCTTATCTATAGACCCGCACTTAAATGTTGATGGGCATTGTTCAAGTTTTTTATTAGAGGGGTTTTGAATTTCTTTAAAAGGAGGACGTCGTTCCTCATAGGAAGACTTGTGCTGGGGTGTTTCCAGGACTTTTTGACTGTCTCCTTCCTCATACGAATATCCACAAAGAGGAAAAATAGTCATAGGTGTGCACTGAACTTTTGGCTGATTTGAAAGATTTTGATTTTTTTTAGGAGGGGATACTTCATCCTCAAAATCGGACTTGTGCTTGGGTGTTTCCAGAATTGATTTTATTAATAATTATATGATTTTATTACTAATTATATTTACTTTTATTTAAGTATAAAAGTATTTCTTCTATCCAGACTCATTTGTGTAAATAAAGGAAACACAATTTAATAGAATTTTTTTATTTTAATTTTTATACTTCAATTTTTTTTGTATTATTTATATTTTTATACTTAAATTGTTTTTTATTTTTTTTTAGGATTTTTATTTATTATTATTTTTAAAATTTATATTAGTAAAATAATGAATACAATATATATATATATATATATATATATATATATATATATATATATATATATATATATATATATATATATATATATATATATATATATATATATATATATATATATATATATATATATATATATATATATATATATATATATATATATATATATATATATATATATATATATATATATATATATATATATATATATATATATATATATATATATATATATATATATATATATATATATATATGGGAATTTTCATACAAATTCTTAACTTAAGCACTCCAAAATGATATCCACACCTTCATAAGACAAATATGCAATGCAATGTGATTGCATATGTAGAGGCTACTAAATTTGATCTAGTGATCAAAGTTATTGTTTATTTTTGAGATGTATGTAACTCCAACCTCCATACTATCTTGTATATTCCACCTAATGCTATTGCTAAATTCATACGTCTTAGCAACGTCATTCACAATAAACAAGAGTGAGTTTTACAATCATGCCTACTCAACAAAACTTCAGAAAGCAGCCTTGCTTTGAAGTGTACAAAGTCTAGGAAAGCTTTATAATCTAAAGAGATAAGGCCCTGCTTGGTTGCTCCTATTCTACAAATAGTACTATCTCCAATTTTATGAATATTTAACTGTATTTTAGAATATCAATACACATATTAAAACATTTGGTTACAACTTAACCTTCAATCAAACTACATACAAGAGTATTTTTCATGAAGAACAAACACGTCCACACAACCACAATAGGTATAATTGGCATCTTAATAACAAGATTTAGGATACCAAAATCATAGCCAACATAGGCATGATGCTCAGCCATACAAACTGATTGATCAATAACCGTAGCAACATTTTTTATGTGATATTTTTTCTTCAAACAATAGACTAAGGTTTTATTTTTAATTCATAACAATTGTACATAATTTGATCTCTCATTCTATTCAAGGGTGAAATGAAGATTAAGAGGAACATGATTGCAATGCAAAATTTTATGCCAGATATTTTCCCAAAGCCTTCAAAACTAATTTCCAATTAATCTTGCATTTTTGGCATTAGGCAAGACTCCCGCTATAGCACATCTCTTGTTTTTTTATAGTATTGGCAAGGTTCGAGGAGTCGAGGTTGAGGGAAAAGGGGATTTTCAAGTAAGGTGAAGAGGATTCAAACAATTTCAATGTTCCTCCATCGGGCTTGGCCATACGCCCTGATACTGACCGTTTAGTTTGTGAGGTTTCACTGAAAGGGGTTTGACTGCTTCAATAAGCCGCTTCTATCATACCCTGCAAAGATTTGATCCAACAGAGGTTGCTTGCTACTTCTCCAATACTGAAATATTCGTTCACTTCCCATCTTGCATTCCTACTCACTAAGCACTTCTTTTCTTTGTCGGAGAGGAGCGAAACTGCATTGCCAGAGAAATGGAAAGGTCCTCAAATGGAAGAATGTGTCGCTGAAGTAGCGTTCGTTAACTATCCCACCCACCACTACCATAGAATAGTAGGGGGGTCGAGTTGCTATGTCGCCTACTATTATAAGGGGGGCAACACCTGATTGATAGGGAACAGTTGAAGCTTTTGTTTCACCAACAGAGGTAGCGAAGTACCTCAAGAACATGTCTCAAGCAGGGAGCAGTGGATTTTCAAGCAATGAGACAGAGGGTTTCAAGAAAAGGTTCCAAACATCTAGGGTTTCAAGCTTTTGGAACAGGTGTGCCCCACATTTCTTTCTTTCATATTTTTCTTGTCTTTCTATTTGGTTATTTATTCTTTTTGGCTCAAATCTTGAACCGAAAAAAACTGCAAAATTGTAAAACACCAAAATAGAACTACAATAAAATAGCTAATGTAAAGGTTTGTATAATGTATGTACCTTCTAGATCATGCAATAAATGAGTTTATTGTTTTTAACGAGGCTTGGGTTCAATCCCTGCCAAAGTTGTATGGCCATCACATACAAACAAGCTTCAACCTAGTCTAAATTATAGGTGTACATGATACTATCTCAGAAAAAATACCAATATAAAAAATCACAAAGGTCACTGCATTTAAAAAGGCAAATTCTTAAAAAAATTCATATGATTTAGCACTAGTGAGACTGTTTCTTATCTGTTCCTCTAGCATGAAAAATGAAGTTCTGATATTTGTGGGAGATCTTCAAATTTCCAAATGATATTTAAGCTACCATGATGATAGAGTGACTGGAAAAATATCCCACTGCCTAATACCAATGATGGAACAAGGGTTGCGAGCAGTTGGAGTCCTTGCCTTAGGTAAGGGCGTAGGAGAAAATGGAGTAGGAAGACAGGAAAAGGGAAGTGGTGTTCAATCAATTACCATTATAAGGACAAGTCCTATAATATTGATCATTAGGTGTCTTCCGTAACTTTTTTTCAGAGCCATTCGTATAAACCACCCTTTAGAATTGCTTACAGGAAATACAAAATTTATACTCGTGTCATGTTACAAAAGCAAGAAAGAGGAAAAAATACCATGCCAAAAGATACTTTTAAAAATAGTATATTCTTCAAAATTTTCTTTTTTTTGGAAATCCCTACAAGTTTATAAGATTATAAACCCTCTTTTGGATGGCATATCAATCCATCTGATCCTCTCCCTTACAAAAATAGTGAGTAGGTATATCCCAAACGGGTCATGGCGAGCTTAAATCTAAAGATCTTCTTGCATTAGAACAGTGACTATTTTATGATCTTGTATTTCCATTGAATAATAATGCTAAACTCTGTTCTTTATGGCTCTTTTATTGTCAAAACTCTTCTTACATGATTAACATCTCACTGTGTTCATCTTCATATTGCTCATATATGATCATTGTCTTTTTTAAGGTATTCTTCTCAGTGAATGTTACAAGACATTGACCTTTCATCAATCTCCTCAATTTCCAAGTCTTCAAATGAATCTCTTAATCTATAATGCCCAAGCTTAGAGGTTGCACACTACCTCACTGTTTTTATTGATTTATACACAACTTGGATGTGCATAACAATCATACATGGTACCGTTCTTGACAATTTTTTCATTTATCACGTTGTCTAAGACTGCTCTGCAACATGGTGTCCTTGCCATGAATCATTATGTGATAAGCTTTGTCTTTAGTATTGTACTATATGACCGTTGTTATAAATTCTTACTTGGTCTGATCATATCTGATTATGCATAGAACACTACTAGATCTTTTGATCTTAATGTGCTGCTCCTTCACAATGAACACTGTTTTATTCTTTGTGTAACATCTCTATTGTCTCTGTTTGAAGCAGCCATTATTAACAGCAAAAATATACCTGTTCCATTTCATTCATCACTGATTTCATTAATATGAATATCGATACTCTTTTCACAACACAATGTCGTCACCTCATTGACTACATCTCTATTGACTGTCGTTCTAATCTCCATTGTCTGCACTTATTGGAAATCTCTGTTTTACAAGCGTATCACTGTGCTTCAATGATAATGATCGCCTTTGTTGTGTTCTTTGTCTCTCTATCCTTGCTATCCATGTCTTATCAATTTCATAATTGTTGCTCTTGCTTTGATCCTCTGTTCATAACATCAAATATGTACTCCTTATTCTTTACATGGAAAAGGCTCCTTGACTGTGTTATAATTTCTTAAATCTGATGCGTTTAATGGAAAACTACCGTATAAAAACCAACAGTGAAAAGGTTTCTCCTAATTTGAAGAGTATTCAACAAATGTGAACAAGAGGCATCAATGAGGAATAAAATCTATATAGCTTTGAAACCCTACCTCCTTTGCATGATCGATATGAAGGTCATCTCTTTGAAATCTGTCCATTTCCATGTCCATGGAATTTGTGATAGTTCTGCCATATAATATTCCACCTTGAGGGGTCAATGAACCAGATAATCAACCTCTGATGAATATCCCATCTCCTAATATTTGATGGAGTTTTCTAAGTGATCACTCGAGTCTGGGGAAAGATGATCGCATTGAGCATTTGATGGTGTGTATTTTCTACACTTCAATATTTGATAGACTGGAGTGAATGAGTGGAGAACATTGTAAAACTCTGTAGCTTATGTATCCCTATTCACAAAGTAATCCATTTCTTGGCACTCTATATCTTTGGAGTCTCCTGTGACATTTTTATATCATGTAAGGGCCCTAATCTTGTGCTTGGAAATGGATTGTCGTGACTAATTGGAGTTTCAGTATCTATATTCCCTACTAATTCTTCCATTGCAACTTTCAGCCCAGGTGATCCTTCTTTGTGAGAAAAATGGTTTGGTCTTGGTTACCTTGCGAGTAGAGCATGTCAAATGGCTTACACAATCTTGCAAGATTGCTAAACGACATCTCCTTCTTTAATGAAACTATAAATGAATTACCAACTCAGACTGTACTAATCTTATGAATTACCAACTCTGGCTGTACTAATCTTATGAATTACCAACGCTGGCTATAAAATGGATCTACAGACCGTATATAATCTGATTATCTTGCATCTGTTAGAACCCGCACAGACTGGATCCAAAAAAATTTGTTCCACCTCAATTGTTACTATTTCTTCTCCATGGCTAGCATTTTGTCTTATAGCAACAATTTCCAACCTACTCATGACAGTTTCTAATGAGTTGTCTTTGTTTTGTTGAAGGGTCATCATAGGACTTGAGGATAGCCTTGAACTATTTTTATTATGTGTTCCTGTGGGACTCTCATAAAATCCATATCGTTAGAATCCTCACAGCCAGGTCCCAATGAATTCAGATTCATCTCTACAATCACCATTTCTTCTCTGTGAGAAGAATGATCTCTTATAGAATTAATATATCTGTGAGAAGCATTATCTCTTAAGTGCAGAATAATTTATAATAAAAAATATGTAATCATCTCCCTGAGGGAATCTTAATATGAAAATCTCTTTTTAAAGGGGTTCATGATCCTCTAACACATACAAATGTAGATATTTTAGTGGAACAAGATACTCAACGATGGATATTTTACCTTGTTTAAAATTGTAATTTTCTAAACATTTACAGATGCAATAATCACAACGCTAAGGGGTTAACAATGCACAAGCACTCTAACCAATATTATTATAGGAGAGGAAGAGAATGATAACTCATCAACCTTGGGGCTTTTGCCCGAAAGTCTACTTCTGGATCTGTAAAGCTATGTAATGTCCCCAATTGGGATTACCCTTGTTTATTCCTGAAACAATAATCCAAACTTGAAATGTGGACTGCAAATTATTTATAAATATAATTTAATCAAACCCAAAGACATTTCATCCTAATATTCAACTTAAAACTCTTAAGGATATCCACTCGATGGAACTTATCTCGATTTAGAGCCAAGTGATTAGATGGTCCCACTTAGTCTCCTGTCAATTCGCTTCCAATATAGAAGTTGCTATTGATATTCGCTATTGTTTAAGGTCAAGTTTAATATCTCATATTAGAATAAAATTCTTCTCTGAATATCCCCCTGTTTGGTTTTGAAATGTCTTACATATCGCAGTGGGATGATGAGACATTTTTCTTCCTTAATTGTACCCTTTTTTGAAGATACTAATCTACTATAATCGATATCTTAAGTTGATGACTTGATATAAAAAACCGATGAATTCCCCATATCAATAACCAAGCGGATAAGTGCAGACCCAGTGTTCAAATGAATGGAGATGTCATTGTAGGATCTTAAGTTACGATAAAATCCAGTCAAGGATTTCTAATGTCTTCGGTACTTCAGAGCCTGTATACCGAGCGCTTGTTAAACTCCCCTTGGTGATCCCATTCGATTCCTGTTCTGAATCTATTCATTTGGTGGTCTCTGTACATATGCCAAATGCTATGCTGTAGCAGTCAATAAGATGAACTCCAACTCGATGATGACAATCTTGATCAAACTTGTCCCAAGCCATGCACATGTTTCTTCTTGATCTATGCCGCTAGAAACTCCCTGTATCAATATTATGACTTTCTTTTGGCTGTTCTATATTTGATTATTAACACTCAAGAGAATCACAAGTGAGCCACCGAATAGGGATGATAAGTCTGTCCTCTGCCAAGGTGCCGAGTTCATGGTTTTGTGCTATCCTTTCCTACATATCCTCTTTCCTCTTGAGTCGCGACTTCTCTGTTGCTTAGCTTAGGTAACGGATTTGATTTATAACATTACTATATAATATATTATTTGGTATGTACATATCTAATAATATTTTACATATAATCGAGTTTATTTATGTTATTAATATATTATGTTATATTATTGTATTATATATCATTTTTTAATTATATTTTATATTATCTAATTGCATGTTATATTATTATTTTAACAATATATTATATTATAATAATATATTTATTATTATATTATAATAATATATTTATTATTATATTAAAATTATATTTAATTTTATTAATTTATTTATTAACATTTAAATTATTATCATTTATATTGTTAATTATATATAATTATGATCTATATTGTTTATTATTATATTCATAATTAAATTATTATATTGCTTATTATTATTACATTATTATATATTATAATTAATATTTTAATAATATATTACTATATGGATGGTAGATTATATTTTATTTCTTTTAATAATATTTTTATATTTAACAAAATCCTATTGTTTCATTATTATTTATTAT
The DNA here is from genome assembly GCA_027943335.1 of Chamaecyparis obtusa. Lineage (NCBI taxonomy): Eukaryota > Viridiplantae > Streptophyta > Pinopsida > Cupressales > Cupressaceae > Chamaecyparis > Chamaecyparis obtusa. The sequence continues at coordinate 906,619 of BSBK01006031.1, read as the reverse complement.
TAAATCATATTTCGAAATGGAGACATCACAAGCTATTAGTGAATTCATTTTCTTATAAATACACACACACACATCTATATAGACACAAATATAAATACATATCTATATAATATTTAAGCATAGATATATCTTCCACTCAATAGGCCAAAGGAAATAAGGTTCAATATGGAATCTAATTAGGGTTCACTTCAGTTCAATATGGAAAGCTTAATTATGATTCACAATAGAATTGAAGGGGACATGGGTACACCTATGAGCACATGGACACTATTAAAATTAAGATATACAAGAAAATGAATATGGGTACACCTATATTATACACAAATGTAGTGATCAACAATTATGGGTATGGAAACAATGACACAGTCCTCATTAAAATTGACTATATTTTGAAGTAATTTTCCCCTGAGTTGTTGAACTTGTAAGCTTGTAGTTAAAATGTGACTCGTCTCTTTTATAGTATTCTTCCTTCTACAATTTATTATTTAACACATCAATGGGAACCTCTATGGACCAGTAGTTCTACAATTAAATCATCATAAATTTCTTATTATTGTTATACGCCTAACAACATAAATGATGTAGAGTTGTAGCTTCACCAAGTTTATGTATATAAATTTGACAAGGCACCTGAACTGTTTGATGAAATGTCTCAAAGAAATGTGGTCTCATGGACTGCAATGATTTTAGGATATGAACAAATTTGAACTTTACGAAAAGGCCTTAGAAATTTCCAATTAAGTGCAATTGGGAGGTGTGAAGCCAAATTCCACAACCTTTTCCATCATCCTAAATGCCCGTGCCAAAATGGGAGCTTTGAAATAGGGACCAAACATTCATCAAAGCATAAAAGATAGATGGATTTGGTTAGATACTATAGTTGTAACTACTCTTGTAGACTTGTATACAAAATGTGGAATCATGGACAAGGCACTTGTACTATCTTAAAAAATGCCTCATTCCAGCATGTCAGCATGCCTTTCTCCCTTCACTCAACCCCATAATATAGGTGCCTTGAGTTGGTTTAGGAGGATGGCTGACCTCATGTCGCCTAAAAAGAAAAAATAGCAAATCATTTAAATTTAATCAACCCAAGGAAAGACAGTTGACCCAAATCCAAGTATTTGAAATTTAAATAATCTCATTATTTAAAATTTTTAATTATTTATTAAAATTAATGGAAAAGTCAAAAGGTTGGTGTTGTAGAACACCGCAAGGGCCTGAAGGGCCTCTCTTGAAATCTGGGTCATTACACATCCCGCCTCTTTAGTTCTACACACCAAATCCCAGCTCACAAGGCTCCATTTTTCGTTATTCATTTTTTCAGCCCATAAGAACTTTCTTGAGAGGGCACCAATTTCATTAAGAAAACTTTTAGGGGTGGCTAAAGAAGAAAGCTATAGATTACCATTGCCTGCAAGATAGATTTTAAAAGTGTCGATTGACCCACAAAAGAGAGCCATCTAAAGGTCCAATGGCTAACCCTCATACAAAATCTATTTAGAATTTTCTTCCAGTGAGTCCTCTCGAGACTACTAGCTGAGAGGGGGATTCCAAAATATTTCGCAGGAATGTGGAAAATCTTAGCAATCCTACGTTGGTTGGGGCTCTAGATTGTTGAAGAAAAAAATACTAGACTATTCACATTGATATTTTGACCAGAAGTAGATAAGTATCAAGCACGGTCCTAAAATTGACAGCCTCTCTAATTTTAGCCATTTCCATCAAGGCTGTGTCATCCACAAAATAGAGATGAGAATGAGAAGGAAAGTTCTAATTCCATGACCAACCCTAAATAAGACTTCTCTCTTTATGATTTTTGAGCAATTTGCCCAAGCCTTGGGCCATTAAAATAAACACGTATGTAGATAGTGGTTCTCCTTGGTTGAGTCCTCTAGATGTTGAAAAGAGAAGGAATATTATTAGCATAGAGAAGGATGTTGAGCACTCACAACTCATCACCTAGTTGACCCAATCTGAACTAAAACCCAACATCAAAAGGATTTTCTTGAGAAATGATCATTTGACTGCATCATAGGCCTTGGACATGTTAAGCTTAATAAACATGGCCTTCTCTTTATCAGCCAACATGGAATGGATAGGTTTGGCCACAACAATATTGTTCAAGATTTTCCACCCTTTCACAAATTCTCTTTGTTTGAGAGAGATCAAGGAAGCCAAACATTTCTTCAACCTCTCTGCTATTAGTTTAGTGATTATATAATAAGTAACATGGCACATGGCAGTTGATAAAAAATAATCTACATATGAAGCTCCATCTTTCTTAGGAATTAGAGCATTACAAGTGGAGTTGATAGCTTTGAGCATCATTTTATTAGATTGAGATTCTTGAACAACTTTGAGCAGGTCTCAGGTTATATCATTCTAGAAGTCTTGAAAGAAATTAATAGGAAAAACTTTTACTTTTTTTCATCTGTACTTGTACAACTTTAATTTTCATTTTTTGAATTCAGCTTACATGTATCAATAGAATAATTGATGTTGTAGCATAGGTCACTATAAACTAGTCTGGATATGCATCCTATCCTCAAAAAGTAGATTTCAGGATAAAGCTATAAGAATTTACTAGCTGAAGCTACAGAGCATTGTAGCCATCAAGGCTTCAAATATGGTCTAATCATATAGGAAATGTAGCATAGTTCAGTATGGGCATGCATATACATGTCATGTAACTTGTTTAGCTGGCCTAGTCTAAATGTCAGCTTAACATTTGTATCTTTCTTTAATTTAATTCAACATTAGGCCCTTTGGAGTTGCCAGAAAAACTATAGGCTATCACATGCTATAAGTATGTTCGTTTACTTCAGGTGATAGGGATGTCATTTTTAAACACATCTATGTTGTAAACCTTTTGAAGAGATCATTGCTAACCAGCCTGCATTTGAATTGTTGTAAATGTAGTATTCATGTATAAAGATGAGGGGAGATAGTGCAGAGAATTAAGCGCATTATAATTTGTTTGTTGATATTATTCCATTTCAATATTGATGAGTAGTTTGTGGATAGTTTGCAGATGTGGTTATATAGACCTCCCAATGCTTATTCAATTATAAAATATGAAAATTCAATTTACTGCCCAGAACTTCTTTAGTTTGTAGAATTTGTTTCCTATTAACATTAGCATATTTATTGACCTATGGTGTGTAATTGGGCTTTATACATAGTTTTTGGATATAGGATCTTGTTTAGTGTTAGGTTTTCTATTTGTTCTCTATTTTTTTGGATGAACTTATGTATACATTAATCATGTGCTATATGCAATTGTCTCTACATTTTGCACTTCTCAGAGAGTCTAGCTTTTATAATACTGTATCCTGTTAAATATGACAAATCTTAAATTTTTCTCAAAATGAAAAACATTAGAGAGAAAAAATTCACTTTTGACAAATCCCTCATAATTGTCTCACACTGTGCAAACCAACTATACTATAATAATATAGTCAAAACTGCCAGATTATCAGTTGAATGTAACACCAAGTTTTTCTAATGGGTGGGACAGGATATTAATCTAGTATTGACCACCTTTATGGTAAGTGGATGATGATGCCATTGGGCCTAGCCTAAACTCAGGTTCTTTGCCATCAATTTCTTTGTTTAGATCACATGATAGAACTTGATCCAAGATCCTTGGGGTCATATGTCATGCTAATACCATTATGCAAAAACTGCCTCTAAACACAACATCAATGGACAAAATCCTATTGTTGCAATTGATATATGGCATTCTACAACTGCACACTCTTAGCTAATCACCACACCCTAGAACACTCAACTATGAAATTCTTAATCTATGCTTGAAAGAATGAAGAAAGTGTGAAAGGAAGGAATAAAATGTTGTTTATGTATTTATATAGTTTGGGTGAGAAGAGACTCAAATAAGAAATGAACTCATAAATTATGGAACTTTTTTGTTTCATAAACTCTTGTCTTTACTGGTAGTTGACAAGATGGGATTTGGGTTGACTGGATCTATCCTAACTCTGATCTTTTCATAGTGGATTTTGTTTATTTCTATTGATTTGTATATTTTTTATAGCCCTTCTTGTAGACATACTTGGAATAACTTTAGTTGGATGGCATTCAAGGGACTATGGCCATTTTTCAATCTCACTGTTGCTTCAACATTTATGCTAATGTAATCTCATAAATAGTATTATGAATTTCTACCAAGATTCAATTGTTTAGTTTTTTACTTAAGCTCATTGACCCATGTTTCAAAAGAACCTCTTTCTTATATCTAGTAGTTCCATTTACAACAAGAATTGCCATCAGAACTGACAACAGTTGTCTAGATCCCTAAAGGATCAAAAAAAGATTAAATTTATATTACTATAGCTGGTACTAACAACATCTTCAAATCATATACATAAATAATAAATCTACTTAATATGATGTGAAGACACTGCCAAAGATAAAAATGAAATAGCTGCTCATAAAAAAATAAGCTTTTTCGAATCTTCTTTTTTAATCTTTTTTTGAAGAAGATGTGTACTTTTCTGATTGTTGTTGTATTATTGTTAGTTCTTTTTGGCTTGTGGGATAAGTCTTTTTTTGTTTTCTTTCCAGCAATTTAGTCTTTAGTTTCTCAGTGCTTTTGAATAAGCGCTATAGAAAGTGTTATATGTTGCTATCATATGTCAATGTGTTTTAGGATGTCAATTGGTCTTCAGTAAAGGATTTAAGTTTGAAGAAATGAAACTGGTGTGCATAAGCTATTTTTGATCTTTGTTTTATAAATGTTGTATTGTTGTTCAGTTTCCTATTTGTTTGTTGTGTCGGCATTGTGTTTATGCATCTTAATTTTAAAAAAAAATTTAGCTTTGGTATTTCTGTAACTTCCATCTATTTTTTAATTTCTTTTACCTGATAGCATTTCCTACCATTCATAGTTGAATATAATGGAGGAGTAAAGGATGAAAGCTCAAACATGGAGCAATTTGATCTAGATATGGCATCTAAAGTTGCTGTGGAGTTTCAAAATCTAAGAAAAGTGTGCACAACTAGGAAATGGTGGGAATTTTGGTCATTTGGTAATATGATAGGTTATCAAACTAAGATTCCAAAAGGAAGTTGAAGTTTTAAAATGTGTTAGATTGAAATTCTATGAGGGTGAATGTTTTGCCATTGCAGTAAATGCTTTTTGGTTTACTTGGAATTTTTTATTATTTTTACTTTTCAAACACCTACAACAATCTTGGTTTTGAGGGAAAATTAATAGAAAATATGTAGAAAATTAGCATGTTTGAATTTCTCTTTGTAGGTACAGGTAATATTGATGAACTACAACTGATTTTGAATCTGAAGGAGTTGTTGTTTAGATAATGCAAGATGATTAAATCAGTTTTATGTTGTCATTGATGTCAACTAGCTTGACATTACTTATCTTGTAAGTTACTATACCGACACATCTGAAGAAAGGTGGAAAAGATGAAGAAGAGACAAATCTACATGAGGAAGATGTACATGTTAGATGAGGATAAAGAAAATATTGAGTAACTTGTTGATGAGTCTATGACTTGATGGAATTGACTTCATTATGGTGTGTTCATCTATAATGAAGAATAGAGCTGAAAGACACAAAGCAGTGTTGTCAGTAAACTAAAGCATTTCAGTATACACCGACGGAGTGTAGTGTATACCAAGCACAGTATTAACCAAGCGTGTGTTCACCGACGCATTTCTTTGTTAACCGATGAGGACATAATGGATTAAATGATCAGTTTAGCCATTAAGAGTGATGAGTTATAAAGTACCTCGTAATCAGTGATAATGGATAAGGTTTGTTATGGAGATCGACAGCTAACATAATTAAAGGAAGATAAAATGGAGTAGATTTAAATGTGTTATTGACACATCAGCTAAGGAAGCCTAAAGTGGAAAAATCTATGAATATGATTAAGTGGAAAAATCTGATGGAGGAAAATAAAATGATTTACTCATCTATATAAGAGACTAGGGTTTCATTGTGAAATATTTTGGAAGAAGAAGAAACTACAGAATAATCATGTGAAGTAGGTTTCATGCATTCTAATCATACTGGTTATTGAGAATTGAGCTGTAGAATAGTTACCAAGCTACAAAGAGCAATTATTGATGAATAATAAGTTAACACAGTATTGAATCTGACGTGATATATTGATCAAGAGGATTTTTATGAGAAAAATATCGATCTGTAATTTGCAATTAAAGTTGTATTAAGGTAGATCAACTACTGTTACATATTTAACCATTGTATACAGTCAAATCTCTTAACCGAGTGGACTTAGAAAGTCTTTTGATGTATCATTCATTAGAGTGAACATTGTTATCCTGTCAACCCCAAAGTGACTGCTGGTTGGGCAATAACTTCTAGTCTAAAATATTCTAAGAAGGTCACACCTAATAGTGTGTTTGTAACCTTTAATAGGGTTGGGTCTTCACCAACCTCACTTCTGAAGAGTGCACAATTTTGGGTTGCCGGTCCCAGGTGGTTTTTCCCTTCATAGGGTTTCCACGTTAAATCTCTTGTGTTATGTGTTGATTGTGATATTTGTTTGTTATCATACTTTGCATATTACATGTTAGATTTGATCGGTAACTACTATAAGTTTAGAATTGACAATCGGTAAAAGCATAGATAGTGAAAGTATTTTTGTTTACCGAGCAACAAGAATTGAAGTATTTGTTTTAATTTATACATTTTGATTTGGGAGAATGTTTAACTAATTCACCCCCCTCTCAGTTATTCCAATAATTGGTATCAGAGCTTTGGTTGCTTAGAACAGAGTTTTAAGGACTTCAGCACAAAGGTCTCAAGATGTATAAGAGGGAAGTGCCTAGGCTGAATAAAGAGAACTTCACAGTATGGAAAAGCTAAATGTTGTTGCACATATCTAGAATTGGAAACTCAGCTGTAGACCTGATGAAGAATGGCTACATGGCTCCACCCACTGGTCCTTTAACCCTTGATCAACTAAGAGACAAGCATGAACACAATGTCACTATGATGGAACTTGCTACTGCTTGTACCGACACTGAATTTAAAGACATTAAGGGATGCACTACCGCTAAAGCCATGTGGGATAAGCTAAATTTGATATACAGTGGAGATTTGAATGTTAAGAGAGCCAGAGAAGAAAGTCTAAGAGGTCGTTTTGATGATATGAGAATGAAAGAAGGTGAGAACATAGTGCAGTATTCAAACAGACTGAAAGAAGTAGTATATGCTATTAGAGCATCTGATGGAGTTATTGATGATGAAATAGTTATAAGCAAGATTCTCAGAACTTTGTTGCTAGTTTATGTGATCAGGATATTTGAAATTCATGAAACAAGGGCTACATCCAATCTTACCCTTGATATAATGATCAGTAAGCTTACTACCTTTGAATTAAATAACTTTGACAACAATATTGTTCCTTCTGTTGAATCTGCTTTCATGTCTTCTTTGAAGATTAGTAAGTTTAGCAAGAAAATTAAGAATGATGATAGTGATAGAAATACCGATGATGAAATTGATGAGCTTGAAGCTCTTATGGCTAGAAGATTACCCAAAGGAAAAAGAAGATATAGAGGTAAGCTACCTTTGGCATGCTTTAATTGTAAAGAGGTTGGCCACATTGCTGCTAGATGTCCATAGAAGAAAGATGATGATAGATCCAAAGACTGATCAGAAGGAAGCTATGGGAGAAGATTCAACAGAGGCTATCGATACAACAAAAGATATGAACGAGACCACTATGACAAAGGAAAGAAGGTATGTTTTATTGCTAAAGATATTGAATCTGAATCTGACTCTGATGATGATATAGAAGTAGTATTTGTTGCTATGAAAGATGATTCAGAGGAGGAAGAGAAACACGAAGAGACAACACTAATCTCTAGAATAGATAGAAATGATACATGGATCATAGACAGTGGCTACACATATCATATGATCGGTGATGAAGAAAAATTTGATCAACTTGTTGAATACAATGGAGGATCTGTGAGAATGGGAAATGATGCACCTTGTATGGTAAGAGGTAAAGGTTCATTGATGATTAATGATAGAATAAGATGTGAAAATACATATTGGGTAGATGGACTAAACTGTAACTTGTTAAGTGTGGCACAGTTGAACAATTCAGGCCACTGACTTGCTTTTGAGAGCAAAAAGGTGAAAATCTATGATGATGGAGGAAGACTTGTTAGAACTGATACACAATCCAAAGGTAACCTATTTTATCTTGATATGGATTAGTCTTCTTGTTTATTAATGAAGGATGAAGATGCATGGTTATGGAACCAAATATTATGTCATGTGAATTTTGATAACATGATCAAGATTAGTAAAAAGAGAAGAGCTAGAGGATTGCCTAACTTGTCAAAAATGGATCATGCTATGTGCCATGGATGTCAGATAGGTCAGATGACTAGGTCTAGTTTCAAAAGAAAAGACTACTCAACAAAGAAGATACTTGAATTGGTTCATACCGACCTATGTGGTCCTATGAGAACTCAGAGTTGTTCTAGTGATAGATACTTTATTCTTTTTGTTGATGACTATACTAGACTGATGACTGTTATGTTTTTGAAGGAGAAATCTGAAGCTTTTAAAATGTTTAAATTATATAAAGCTAAGGTAGAAAAAGAGAATGGAAAAGAAATTAAATGCTTAAGATCTGATAGAGGAGGTGAATTTATCTCTGATGAATTTACTAATTTTTGTAATGAGCATGGAATTAAAAGATGGGTCTCTACACCGAGGATGCCTCAGCAAAATGGCATTGCTGATAGAAGAAACAAATCAATAATTGATTGTGCTAGGACACTGATGATATAGAAGAATGTTTCTTAGAAATATTGGAGAGAAGCTGTCAGTACAGCTGTAGATGTTCTTAACTGAGTACAACTAAAGAAGGACACCAACCGAACACCTTATGAGCTATGGTTTGGACACAAACCTACTATAAGTTATTTTAAAATTTTTGGAAGAAAATAATTTATCTTGAAAGATGAGAGAAATGGAAAATTTGATTCTAAAGGAAATGAAGGAATATTCTTAGGATATTCTACCAAGAGCAAAGCATACAAATTTCTAAATAAGGTTACAAATAAGATTATTGAAAGTACTAATGTTTGTGTTGATGAGTTTGATGACAAGAACACAAAGGATAGTCAAAAGGAATCGAAAGAATACACTAGATTCACATACATTGAACATCTAGAGTATCAACTGAAACCACAACCTATGATAACTAGTCCGTAGACAAACAATGCTGAACAACAGGAAGAGGAAACTGACAAACAAAATGGAGCTGCCGAGCAAGCTGATGAACCTGAATAGGATGAACAAGAAAGGAGAGATAGACTACTGGCTAGATTTTTTAGGAGACACTGCCCTAAGACAAATATTATTGGATACAGACAAGTTGGAATGCAAACTAGGAGCAAAGCAAGACAAGGTACATGCTTAGTTTGTGAATTTGAACCAAAAAATGTGAAATTTGCATTAGAGAATGAAGAATGGGCTAATGCAATGACCGAGGAAATAGAGAAAATAGAGAAGAACAAAAGTTGGAGCTTAGTACCCTGGCCAAAAGACAAAAATGTTATCGGTACTAAATTGATATTTAGAAATAAGCTGAATGAAAATGGAGAAGTTACAAGGAATAAAGCTAGTTTAGTATGCAAGGGATATGCACAGGAAGAAGGCATTGACTATGGAGAAACATTTGCTCCTGTTGCTAGATTAGAAGGAGTTAGAATGCTACTTGCATATGCTGAACACAAGAAATTCAAAGTCAATCAAATGGATGTGAAGTCAACATTTCTGAATGGTATACTTGAAGAAGAAGTCTACATAGAACAACCAAAAGGATTTGTTGATCCAGACAACAGAGACATGGTATGTAGATTACACAAAGCTTTATATGGATTGAAGCAAGCACCAAGAGCATGGTATGAAAGACTGCATACTTACTTGCTAAGTATTGGATTTGTTAGAACAAGTGAAAACAATAATCTGTATATGAAAAGTAACAATGATGACACTATTCTTATTGCTGAAATATTTGTGGATGATATTATTTTTAGAGGACAAGATCATATATGTAAAGCCTTTGCTGATGAAATGAAAAAATAATTTGAAATGTCTATGTTTGGGGAGATTAAATTATTTCTAGGACTACAAGTGATTCAACAAAGTGATGGGATATTCATCACACAATCTAAGTACATAAAGGAAGTATTGAAGATGTTTGGCATGGAAGATTCTAAACTTGTGGTAACACCGATGGCTACAAGATGCAAATTAACAAAGGAGGATGAAACTATTGAGGTAAACTAGACACTTTACCGATCCATGATTGGTAAACTAATGTATGTAGTTCACAGTAGACCAGACATAGCACATGCTATGGGGATTGTTGCTAGGTTTTCTGCTAACCCTAAAGAGTCACATATGATAGCTACTAAAATAATCTTAAGATATCTGAAAAAGATAGAAGATTATGGAATTTGGTATCTGAAGGAAGGAAAGTTTGAACTGAAGGTATATACCAATGCTGATGACAGAAAAAGCACCACTGGAGGAGCATTTTTCTTTGGTTAAAGACTTGTAACATGGACAAGTAAAAAGAAAGCTTGTATTTCTCAGTCAATTGCAGAAGAAGAGTATGTTGCTACTGCTACAAAATTGCTCAAACATTGCATACATAAAGCAAGTGTTGGAAGGAATGAATGAGGTAATCATTGACCCAGTGATTATATACTGTGACAACACCAGTGCTATTAACATTTTGAAGAACCCTGTAATGCACTCAAAAACAAAGCATATATCTATTAAGTATCATTAATTAAGAGAAAAAGTGCAGGAGAAGCAAATGAGGTTAGAATTTGTCACATCTAAGGAACAACTTGCAGATATCTTTACAAAGCCTCTATCGAAGGACACATTTGAATACTTCAGGACTAGACTTGGGGTTTGTCCCCTATCTATCGGTCACTAAAGTGATCTGGATGTTACATCAGCCTACTTATGTCAGAAGATCATTCATGTTGATGCAGCATAGTTCACACTTGAATCATGTTCAAGGTTGTGATTAATTTTGGAGAATTGAGACAAATTGAAATATAAGTATTCAAAGATATAGAGAAGATGATGAATAGTAGAGAGTTACTTGGCTACCAATAGAGATATTTGTTTATTTGTTTCTTTGGCATTGTTTTCAAAGGGAGAGATAATAATATGAAAAGGAGAGATAAATACAAGGAGAGAAACAACACCGATGAGAACTATCTGAGGGAGAGACAATCTGAAAGGGATAGAGCATTGAAGATAAGTTACTAAGAACAGAAACAGAAATAGGAGAACTGAAAAGAGCATATCTAATGTCAAGCATTATAGCATTTGTTTACAGAGTTGTAGAATACATGTTTGGTATGTGTATGGTACATTTCATATTACTTGAGTTGCCATCAATGCCAAAGGGAGAGATTGATGAGCTACAACTGATTTGGAATCTGAAGGAGTTGATGTTTAGATAATGCAAGATGATTAAATTAGTTTTATGTTGTCATTGATGTCAACTAGCTTGACAGTACTTATCTTGTAAGTTAGTATACCGACACATCTGAAAAAAGGTGGAAAAGATGAAGAACAGAGAAATATACATGAGGAAGATGTGTACACACAAAAGTAGTGCACTTCTATGAATCCTTACATGTAAGGTTGCTCAACAATGAGGTCTCACAAAGTGACTCATAGCTCTTTATGCATGGAGTTGCAAGGGACTATGATGGATTTACTCTCAGCTAGAGCTACAAGCTTGTGACCTTGCTAGTCAACCACACAATGAGAGATTCCAAGTGAAGACAAGGGAAAGAATGCCAATATCTCCAAGAATCACTATGAAAATGCAATGCAATGCAAACTAGTCTATGGAAATGAAAATGTAATGCAACTAAGCTATGAAATGGAAAGAGAAAGTGTTACAAATCCTTCCTATTAATCTATGTGAGTTAAATCTATTGCATCGAAGGAAAATTACTCTAAAATGCCATGATATGCAAACTAATCAAATGAAATGTGCAACTAAATGAGATAACAATGAAAAAGAAATCTTCAAATCTTGGATGCAAGAGTATCTTCAAAGAGATCTCCAAAACCTGCAGCATAACACTAGCATAAAACAAGATGGAAAATGAAGAAGAGAGCTCTTCTTTTATAGGAAGTGAGGTGAAATAGACCATTTAGATTAAGAGGCAAAAAAGACTTAATCAATGGTGGAGCTTGAAAGAGGAGCAATCCATGTGCACAAGTATCCTCCAATAGGAAAATAAGAGTTGACTTTATGTCCATATGAGACAAAAAGTGCTTTTTCTTTTTTTATAAAATAAGAATAATGCTTTATTTGTGCAACTTAGGATAAGAGGAAAAGTGAGGGCTTTTTATTTATTAAAAGGGGAGGAAATATTCCTTTTAAATAAATAAGGACTTAGGATAAAATGGTTAGTCGATAGGATAAAAATCCAATATATGATCGAAATTAAGACTTGATCGAGGAATTGATAATGTTGAAAAATATTGATTATTGATAAAATTGATTCAAGATTGATAAATCAAATAAATGGGGCCCAAAGTCTAGGCGACCATTTTAGGGTGCATACATTTGCCCCTCTTTGACTAATGTGTGATCAATCTGGGAACACATGCAGTCAAAGAAAAATTAAAATGTGAGATCGATTTGGGGTCATAAAACAACTCAGATGTGAGGTTGATTTGGGATCACACCCGAACAAAGCATAAACAAAGGCTTTTGAACATGAGGTTGATTTGGGATCACATTCAAAGTAAGAGATAAGAATCTCAAATTTGAGCAAAAGCTCACAAAAGATGTCTAAATCAAAAAAATCAAGGGAATCAGGGATGATAATCCCATAAATACTACCCCCTCAAAGTTGAAATTGAAATCAGGTAGAGGGGAGCAGTAGATTGACAAAGATTTGATCAAATCATAATGAAATCACAATCGAAGATAAGGGTCAATAGGTTAACCATTAGGCAATAAAACATGCCCCAGTGATGAAGTAGAAGAAAAGAAAATAGAAGACTAGAAATAGAGTGAATGAAAGACTAGAAAATTTGAGAGACATGGAAGGAAGAAATGCCACCAAAAAATCAAATTATGTCGCAAAAAGTCAGTCAACTATGTAGAAGAAGGAAAATTTTGAAACATGATTTTGACTATCAAGATGACTTTTGATTTTGATTTCAAGTCTAAAAATGAAACCAGGACATTGAAATTAACTAGGGGTGCAATTTTTGCGCAATTCTGAGGTGTTTTGAAAATTAGGTTAAAAAGTCAAAATGCTATAAAAAGGGTCAAAAATGTCATTTTTAAAATCATGTGACTTTGATTGATTTGAGAATTTTGAGAGCTTAGAGAGAGAGAATGGCCCAGCAAGCAGGAGTTCTGATGAAGGGTGCTCCCCTTAATACCTCAAACACATAACAGAAATAGAGAAACAACAACAATAATATGCAAGAACAGAAAATTGGCTTCTTATTATCTCCACAAATGTGGAATTACAAACTTTCAGAATTACAATATGCAAAGCCACATGGGCATTCCCTTACAATATTCTGTAGGACAAAGCCTCGAATCAATACCCAGATCTACTACCCAGAACTGCCCTAGACAACACTACGGGCCTTCTTTATATAGGCAATTTCCACCGCCCGAGAAGGTTCTAGAAATTTAGCCCTTAGGGCCGACCAAACTTAGAATTATTTTATTTTACAATTTATTACATCAAAGTCGGCTCAAAATGAGTTTTGAAACCCAAACAGAAATTTTGAAGAAAAATTATTTTCCGCCATTTCAGGTGACCCAACTTCCGAAGACCATAAGTCATCGCTCGTTGACCCGATTGGCTATTATAACCCCATTCTGGAAACGCCACGAAGCGCTCTACAGGCTTGATCGGTGCAACGCGCCTATCACCCAAATTTTCAACCTCATCTGGGGCCTCTAAAGCCTTCAAAATTGAGTTCGAAGTTTTTGTACCCTGCTACCAATACCGAAAATCTTCAATATCTTCAAAACTACACCTGATCTAGCCATGAAACTTTGCTGGCAGGTTGATATGACTGAGATGAACCTTCATATGTAAAATCAGACATTCCGAGATCGCAAGACCAACTTACTAAAAATAGAAAGTTTCCATAAATAGCAACTCTGCACAAGATAGCCCTTATTGAATACAAAAACATAAATATTTTTGGGTGATGCAAGATTGCTCTTACACCCAGGATGCTCCTGCATCAGACACCCGGGGTAATTTGAGAAGTGACCCTGTCACGACTCAGGTGTGTAGAGGAAAACCAAGACGGTTAACCTCCTCCTTTGTTAGCCATGATGAACCCTCAACAGGTCATCCTTTCCACTTGACCAAATATTCTTCATATGTTCTGTTCCTTGTGCTTCTGCTAACACGACTATCCAGTATGTCCTCAATCTCCTTAGTATCTGAACTAGTTGCTGGAATACTCCACTGTGCTGCTGTGATCTCATCTTCAACACCTCCTTTATGATACTCTGTCAAATCTGAAATGTTAAACACTGGTGAAATATTCAGCTCAGTAGGCAATCCTACCTCATATGCATTTCCCGAATCATGCTTCTTCAGTATCATACATGGTCCAAACTTCTTCATTTTCAGCTTGTTATATGTACCAACTGGAAACCGTTCCTTCCGCAAATGAACCATGACTTCATCCCCAACCTGAAATTCTTTATGCCTCCTTTTCTCATCTGCCTTAGTCTTATACTGCACATTCATCTTGGTAATATGCTTCCTCATCTCCTCATGGATGTTCTTCAAATGTTCTGCAAAATTCTCAGCTTCAGCACTACTTATTTCTCCTTTATCTATTTTTCTCAACTCAGATGCATTTGATGAAGGGTGCTCCCCTTAATACCTCAAACACATAACAGAAATAGAGAAACAACAACAATAATATGCAATAACAGAAAATTGGCTTCTTATTATCTCCACAAATGTGGAATTACAAACTTTCAGAATTACAATATGCAAAGCCACATGGGCATTCTCTTACAATATTTTGTAGGACAAAGCCTCGAATCAATACCCAGATCTACTACCCAGAACTGCCCTAAACAACACTATGGGGCTTCTTTATATAGGCAATTTCCACCACCCGAGAAGGTTCTAGAAATTTAGCCCTTAGGGCCGACCAAACTTAGAATTATTTTATTTTACAATTTATTACATCAAAGTCGGCTCAAAATGAGTTTTGAAACCCAAACAAAAATTTTGAAGAAAAAATATTTTCTGCCATTTCAGGTGACCCAACTTCCGAAGACCATAAGTCATCGCCCGTTGACCCGATGGGCTATTATAACCCCATTCTGGAAATGCCACGAAGCGATCTATAGGCTTGACCAACTCAAAATACCTGTCACCCAAATTTTCAACCTCATCCGGGGCCTCTAAAGCATTTAAAATTAAGTTTGAAGTTTCTGTACCCTGCTGCCAATACCAAAAATCTTCAATATCTTCAAAACTACACCTGATCTAGCCATGAAACTTTGCTGGCAGGCTGATATGACTGAGATGAACCTCCATATGTAAAATCAGACATTCCGAGATCATAAGACCAACTTACTAAAAATAGCAAGTTTCCATAAATAGCAACTCTGCACAAGGTAGCCCTTATTGAAAATAAAAATAGAAATATTTTTGGGTGATGCAAGATTGCTCTTACACCCAGGATGCTCCTGCATCAGACACCCGCGGTAATTTGAGAAGTGACCCTGTCACGACTCAGGTGTGTAGAGAAAAACCAAGACGGTTAACCTCCTCCTTTGTTAGCCATGATGAATCCTCAACAGGTCATCCTTTCCACTTGACCAAATACTCTTCATATGTTCTATTCCTTGTGCTTCTACCAACACGACTGTCCAGTATGTCTTCAATTTCCTTGATATTTGAACTGGTTGCTGGAATACTCCACTATGCTGCTGCAACCTCATCTTCAACACCTCCTTCGTGATACTCTGTCAAATCTGAAATGTTAAACACTGGTGAAATATTCAGCTCAGTAGGCAATTCTACCTCATATGCATTTCCTGAATCATGCTTCTTCAGTATCTTGCATGGTCCAAATTTCTTCATTCTCAACTTGTTATATGTACCAACTAAAAATCTTTCCTTTCGCAAATGAACCATGACTTCATCTCCAACCTGGAATTCCTTATGCCTCCTTTTCTCATCTACCTTAGCCTTATACTGTGTATTCATTTTGGTAATGTGCTTCCTCACTTCCTAATGAATGTTCTTCAAGTGTTCCGCAAAATCCTCAGCTTCAGCACTACTTATTTCTTCTTTATTTATCTTTCTCAATTCAGATGCATTTCTTGGACTACTCCCATATACAATCTAGAATGGTGATTTACCAGTGCTCCTATTGATAGAATTATTGTATGCAAATTCTGCCTATGGTAAAATCAAATCCCATCCTGTTGGCTTGTCTCTAACCAAACATCTCAATAAATTTCCCAAACTCCTATTCACCACCTCTGTCTGTCCATCAGTCTGTGGATGATGTGATGAACTGAACCTCAAATCTGTCTTCAGCTTCTTCCACAATGTACGCCAGAAATATCCAACAAACTTCACGTCCCGATCTGAAACTATGGTCTTTGGCAAACCATGTAGTCTCACCACTTCTCTGAAAAACAATTTTGCTACATGAACAACATCATTAGTCTTCTTGCAGGGAATGAAATGTACCATCTTCAAAAATCTGTCAACTACTACAAAAATTGAGTCATGTCCCCGCTGTGTCCTCGGTAAACCAAGAACAAAGTCCATACTGATATCCTCCCAAGGCTTCTCTGGTACAGGTAATGGCTGATACAACCCTGTATTTTACTTCACTCCTTTCGCCATCTGACATACTCTGCAACTCTGTACAAACTTCTTCACATCTTGCTGCAACTATGGCCAATAATAATTTTCACTAACCAAAGCAAGAGTTTTATCATGACCAAAATGTCCAGCCAATCCTCTGCTATGCTTCTCCTTGATGAGATTCTCCCTCATAGAACTTCTTGGAATGCACAACTGACTCCTTCTGAATAGCATATCATCCTGAATGATGAAATCCAGCCACTTCGTTCTGTCTAGAGTAACAGGTTCTTTACAAGCTTTCCAAGCTTCACCAAAATCAGGATCCTCTGGATACAAATTCTTGAGTTCCTTGAACCCAACCACCTCAATCTGCATTTTTGTCAGCAATAGTTGCCTTCTGCTAAGGGCATCCGCAACCCTATTAGACTTTCCACTCCTGTGTTTCAAAACAAATGTATAACTCTGCAAAAACTCAACCCATTTCAAATGCCTCTGATTCAACTTTCCTTGACTATTCAAATATTGCAACGCTTGATGATCAGTATACAAAACAAACTCCTTAGGAAGCAGATAATGTCTCCACTTCTTTAATGCCTGAACTATAGCATAAAATTTTTGATCATAGATAGAATATTTTCTCTTGGCATCATTTAACTTCTCACTGAAATAAGCAATTGGTTTACCTTCTTGGCTCATAATAGCTCCTATTGCAGTACCACTAGCATCACAATCTACTTGAAACACCTTATTAAAATCTGGAAGTGCTAAAACAGGTTGTTCTGTAACTTTTTGTTTCAACAATTGAAAACTCTTTTCTGCCCCATTAGTCCACTTAAACCCTTTTCTATCCCCTCTCATTGTTTCAGTCAAGGGTCCACAAATACTGCTAAAATTTCTGATAAACTTTCTGTAAAACCTAGCCAAACCATGAAAAGATCTTACCTCGGTAGCACTCCTTGGAGTAGGCCATTCAAGGATAGCCTGTACCTTCTCTAGGTCCATTTTTAGACCTTCTGCTGAAACTACAAACCCCAAATACACTAACTCTTTCTTCACAAAACTACACTTCTTCAAATTAATCAACAATTTTTCATCTCTCAACTTCTCAAACACCATATGAATATGCATCATATGTTCCTCCAATGTCTTGCTAAAAATCAAAATATCATCTAGGTAAACAATGACAAACTTACCCAGAAATTCTTTTAGAACCTCGTTCATGAGCCGCATGAAAGTGCTCGGTGCATTGGTTAGCCCAAAAGGCATGACTAGCCACTCATACAGTCCTTCCTCTGTCTTGAAGGTAGTTTTCCATTCATCTCCTTCTCTGATCCGAATTTGGTGATATCCACTATTCAGATCTATCTTTGAGAAATACACAACTCAGCTCAAACAATCCATAATATCATCCATTTGTGGCAATGAAAACCTATACTTGATTGTGGTCTTGTTTATTGCTTTGGAATCTGTACACATCCTCCATTCTCCATTCTTCTTTGGTTCTAATACCGCTGGTACAGCACAGGGACTCAGACTCTCTCGAATCAACCCCTTCTGCAATAACTCGTGTACTTGTCTATTCAACTCTTCACTTTCTGCTGGTGTCATTCTATGTGCTGCCTTGTTTGGCAAATTGGCTCCTGGAATCAAATCCATCTGATGACTGATCTTCCTTACCGGTGGTAATCCATCAGGTACATTATCAGATACAATATCCTGAAACTCATTCAACAAATCTGCAACCTCTACAGGTACATCCTCTACTTCTTCTTTACTAGCTTTTGGAATTAAAGCAAAACACACATGCTCATGCCTCATACCATCTAGGAATTTTCTTCCATCAAAAAAAGTTATTCTTGCATTACCACATACCTTTTCTTCGGTCTCCTTCAATGGCTTTAGCTTATGCCGCACTCCATCCTTTGTTAGGGAATAGGTATTCACACGACCATCGTGTACAACACATCTATCAAACTGCCATGGTCTACCCAACAACATGTGACATGCATTCATAGATATTATATCACATAGTACCTCATTTTGGTACCCGCCGATCTTGAACTTTACCAGGCACTATTCACTAACCATGACCTTGTGGTCATCCTGCACCCAGGCAATCCGATATGGATGTGGGTGTTTCTGTCTCTTGAGCTTCAACTTTGTCACCATCTTTTCTGACACCAAATTGTCAGTGCTTCCACTATCAATAATCACATCACAACATTTACCCTCACACTTGCATCTAGTGCAAAACAGGCTCCTCCTTTGTTCAGGTTCATTCTCACCACTCAGCAAGACTCTTCTATTAATTAGCGTTTCTCCTCTTTCAGCATCTTCAAAATTTGAGGATCTATCATCTTCATCTACATGTGCAACTCTGGCCTGACCTTCATTTCTTCTGTCCATTCTGCTTTGGCGCCGAGGACATTCAAATGCCCTATGACCTTCTTCTCCACAGTGAAAACACATTCCACGGAAGCCTCCTCTTCCTGAACCTTGTCCTCTTCCTCTTCCTCTCTGATCTCTATTATTCTGAACTTGGAAACGATTAGAATTATTTTCTCTCTGATTCTGGCTGCTACTGGCGTCATCCTTCTTTTTCAGATCTTCATTTTGGCCACCATATGACCGTCCACCAGATCTTCCACCATGACCTCTTCTATTTTGTCTGCTCTCAAACTTCTTGTTCAACTTTTCCTCTACTTTGAGGGCAAACTGGTATGCCTCCTCAATACTGTTCATTCGAACCAGATTCAACTCTTCCTGAATGCTTGGCCTTAACCCATTAAGGTATCAGGCAACTTTCTCCTTATCAGCTTCTGCATGGCCTGTTCTGATGAGGAGTCGATAGAACTCTTCTGTATACTCCTGAACAGATCTTCCTGTTTGCTTCAAACTTTACATTTTCTTTAGTAGGTCAAGCTCATAATCAACAGGAATGAACTGACGCTTCAATTTATCCACCATCCGATCCCATCTTGTGATTTTATCTTTCCCTCTTCTATTTCGCTCCAATTGAATCTCTTGCCACCAAATCTTCGCATGACCTTTCAGTCTGGCCTTCGCAAATTTGACCCTATCAGGATCCTCAACATCTTCATACTCAAAATATTCTTCACATTCATTGATCCAGTCGATCAGTTTCTCTGGGTTAAGATTTCCAGAAAATGTAGGAACCTCAATCTTAGGTCTTTTCCCAATCTTGGAAATCGCCCGAAAAAGTTTTTCTTCCTCCTGGTTCACAACTTCAGCTTCTCCTTCTTGATATTCTTCTTCAGCTTCATCATCACTTTCATCGCTGACATTAAGATTCATTCCTCTGTGAATCTCTTCTTGCAATGCTCGCACTTGTCTCTGCAGCTCTCTAACCTCAGATGTCACAGCACCAGCTCTTCCGCCACGTTCTCTTCGTGGAGGTATTTTCGCGATGCGCGCTGAAACCTTAACCACGGTCCTAGTGCAAACTACCTCATAGTCGTCGATCGGTTTACACACTCAAGAAAACCTGGCTCTGATACCACTTGATGAAGGGTGCTCCCCTTAATACCACAAATACATAACAAAAATAGAGAAACAACAACAATAATATGCAAGAATAGAAAATTGGCTTCTTATTATCTCCACAAATGTGGACTTACAAACTTTCAGAATTACAATATGCAAAGCCACATGGGCATTCTCTTACAATATTCTGTAGGACAAAGCCTCGAATCAATACCTAGATCTACTACCCAGAACTGCCCTAGACAACACTACGGGCCTTCTTTATATAGGCAATTTCCACCGCCCGAGAAGGTTCTAGAAATTTAGCCCTTAGGGCCGACCAAACTTAGAATTATTTTATTTTACAATTTATTACATCAAAGTCGGCTCAAAATGAGTTTTGAAACCCAAATAAAAATTTTGAAGAAAAATTATTTTTCGCCATTTCAGGTGACCCAACTTCCGAAGACCATAAGTCATCGCTCGTTGACCGGATTGGCTATTATAACCCCATTCTGGAAATGCCACGAAGCGCTCTACAGGCCTGACTAGCGCAAAGCGCTTGTCACCCAAATTTTTAACCTCATCCGGGGCCTCTAAAGCCTTCAAAATTGAGTTTGAAGTTTCTGTACCCTGCTGTCAATACCGAAAATCTTCAATATCTTCAAAACTACATCTGATCTAGCCATGAAACTTTGCTGGGAGGCTGATATGACTGAGATGAACCTCCATATGTAAAATCAGACATTCCGAGATCGCAAGACCAACTTACTAAAAATAGAAAGTTTCCATAAATAGCAACTCTGTCCAAGATAGCCCTTATTGAATACAAAAACATAAATATTTTTGGGTGATGCAAGATTGCTCTTACACCCAGGATGCTCCTGCATCAAGTTCCCATCCATAGGCATCAATTTGAGCATGCCCGGTTGCACAATCGGCCACCACACTATCCTGCCTTGGTACATTTTCAGAAAACTCACATTTTTTTGAGGCATTTAATACATTTTTAGCACATTTTTAAATTTTCAAATTTTTAGGTTTAGGCAAAATATCGCGCGATACTTTAGAAGTATTGCGCCCTTTGGGGAGAAATATTGCGTGATACTTCACGGGTCTCCAAAGTATCGCACGCGTATAGACACCAGTATCGCACAATACTGGGTGAACTATCGCATGATACGAGGTGAAATATCACATGACCAAAGGTATATTGCCCTGCTATAGAGAGAAGTATCGCGCGATACTTGTTCCAAAAGCAGTATTGCCTAAGGGAAAATTTTGAAATTTTAAGTATATGTGAGCAAAAATGACATGGGTCCAGACAATTTTACGTGTTTAAAGATGTGTTATACTGATTTTAGACATCCATCATGATATGTGTTAACAAATGGCTTGGTTCAATGGCTTATAGGAGGTCTTTCTAGCATTGATCATCAGAGCGTCGAAGGTGACCGGGTTGAGGTGTGTCCAAGATCTAGATGATTCGGGCAATGCTGACATCAGAGCCATGGGATTCAGATATCTATTGAGATATCCATATATTAGGGCCGATCATGGGTTGTTTACTTCTCTTACCAAGAGATGGCATAGTGAGCACAAGACCTTCCACCTACCTATTGGAGAGGCATCGATCACACTGGAGGATGTCTATAGGATACTATGGGTTCTGTGCCATGGTGAGCCTGTGAGTATAATCATGTTTTGAGAGATAGTTATCAATGTAATGTTTTCATAGAAACTAACATGATTCGTGTGATGACACAGGTATACTATGATCAGGATGCGACTGAGGGGTGACGGTTGATCCAAGAGATGTTCCAGGATGTGACTATCCTTGATCGGCATGTCAACTGGGAGTAGCTGCTAGACAACTTCAGTAGAGATTTTTTGGTGCCATGTATTGTGGTATCTATCATATCACAGATCCTGATGACTGATCACAGTCAGAAGGGATTCCTGCTTAGATGGGCCAGGTTACTGATAGATTTGGTAGGTAGACCTCAGCGCATGGCATGGGGTCCAGCCATACTAGTAGAGATGTATCATGAGTTGCACGAGATCGTCTATAGGGATGGTCAGACATTGGCTTGTAGTGCCATCCTGGCACAGGTGTGGACGTGGGAGCATATCGCTATGATATGCCCTAGAGTTTAGCCTAGGGAGCGGAGATACCCATATATATACAGGTACATAGGATATATATCATATGCCCATACTGGGGATGTGACATACTATAGGTGGATACTAGATGAGATGACTTCCATCACATGGAGGCTATACACAAATGATAAGGGATGGAGTGATGCAGAGGACGAGCTGAGTTACATGCTATGTACTCGGCCACTAGTAGGCTGACACGCAAAGATAGTTGAGAGATTCTGCATCACTTGGGTATGGAGGCAGTTTGGGTGCCAGCAATGAGTTTCCATGGAGATGAATACATATGCACGGGCCCGAGATGAGGAGGGTCATGGGTGGCTGCCGATGCTAGATCACCAGCAGGCAATGTAGGACACAGCTACTATCAGGAGGGAGCCTTGGGAGTATCTCCCAAATATGGTGGACACAGGAGCACACAAAGCATACAGGGTTGAGAGATGCAAGGTGCCATTCCCTTAGTTTACTGTACCAGATGCACAGGGACGAGTTCAGGGTGGAGATGGGGGTGATGATGGAGGGGATGGAGGAGATGGCGAAGATGATAGAGACAGCAAGAGAGGGAGAGGGAGAGGGAGAGGGAGGGGGATGGAGAGAGGGGAGGGATCCAGATCAGGTGGCCAAAAATGGTCATGGGGACAGAGATTGGTGACTCTTGAGGATGAGGTGAGACCAGCTCACCGGTAGGTAGAGGTACAATAGGATCAGCCTGTGGGTGGGGAGAATCTAAGAGCCCAGATACAAGCTCTAGAGATAGAGATGCAGTAGCTAAGGATTACCATAGCTATGAGGGATCAACAACTAGCAGATCTAAGAGTGGAGAGAGATCAGTAGATAGTCGATCTCAGGGCAGAGATAGCATGTCGTGAGGTGTTGGCATAGGCAGATGCTCTAGAGATTCAATGGGAGATGGCAAGAGCAACATACTATCATGGACTCTACGTCCAGGCTATTCCAGAGGATTATAGAGCACCATCATACTCTCAGAGGGTAGGGGCATTAGATATGGTACCTGATAGGAGAGCCATGCCCCCTCCACCACCACGAGCTCCTCACGAGGGTGGTAGCAAGTCCTAGGTTTAGGGTTTAGGTTGTTAGATATTTAGACATATCTTGAGATATTGATCCAGATTTTGGGATCCCATATTGTACATTGTATCATGACATTGATTTATATATATGAGATGACTAGATTTTTATATATCATGTGTTTATGTCTCACTTGTGATGGATGTATCAGTTTATGTATATTGTCTTGTCATTTTACTCAAAATGTTTAGGTATATGCTCATGTATGTTCTCTCTCATAGATGTATGTTTGATTCTCATGTGTATGATATAGACTCATGTTTCTCAAAATGAAAGTCGTGATATAGATGTGATTATATGATTAACCCTTTGTGATGAACAGGAACAAGTTTTAGACGAAAAGACAAGGAGTGAAGATATGATCGAGAAGAAGAAAAGGTGAGCGCAGTCGACTGACAAGTCCACGTAAGATGAAAAAGGAGAGCTCTCTCCATATGCAAAAATACAAAACTAGACTAACATGAACCTAAGAATGCAAGCTACTATGAAAAGTGGTTGACTTGCAAGGTCACAATGCTTATAGACATCTAATTATCATCATCAAGCTTTAGATAGTGCCATAAGATCATACAATGCACACTAGCATGACTATGTGGATATGAATATGATCTCTATCAAATAGAAATGTGAAAATTCCACCTAGGCATCAAAGACATGTAGATCAAGATGACAAGTGCAGTGAGATTACCTAAATTTGATATGGCGGGATTATGCTTGTATCAAGATACATGAAAGTCAGGATAGCTAGAAGCATGCACTCACAAAATAGTCAAGGATAATACCTTGTCAATCCACAGTGTCAAGTAAAACTAGCATAAATGCTCATGACAGGTAGGACCAACAAAATATACCCACAAGCAAATAAAGAAATAAAACATGTTCTCATACCCTCAGTCTTCTAGCTGTGCATCATTGAAAACTTCTCAGGGAGAGACCACTCATCAAAGAAATCCTCATAGATAGCACACAAAGAAAAATAAAGTCATCATATCTCAAAAAGTTGATTGTTTAAGTGCATGTGTTTTGGTCATAAAGTTAGACTCTGGTTATCCCATCTTCAAATGAGAAATATCACATCATACTAGACTATAGGGTAAGACATCTGATAAGTGTTAAGAAACACTCGATGCAATGGTACTGTTGAAAAACACTATTTGGGGTGGTGTTGAAAAACACCTATTGTGAAATGCCCCAAGAGACAAATGCACCTAAAAGACCTATGCTAACAGGTATGCCCCTTAGACAAAGACGAAGACCAATTTCAGACCAAGTCAAATAAGGTCAAGGCATGATGGAGAAAGGCTAAGTGTTGAGGACACATGCTAACAAATAGGAGTGCAAAGGCCTCAAGTAGCGCCTATTTCCAGGTTTTCACCACTTTGATTTATTGCAATTTTTTTTTTTAAAAAAAAATTTTTTTGTATTTTTTCCTACCAAGGTGCCTGTTTCCAAGTTTTGACCAAGGCACTTTTTCTATTTTTTTAAATATTTTTCTATTTTTTGATTTTTTTGTAATTTTTTCAGGACTTTATATGCCTTTTTAGGATTTTTTCAGCATCATATATGAATTTTTTTGGTATTTTTTCAGGATCATAAAATATGTACAAAGGATGCCCCTAGATAGAAATAGGCATCAACAATAGAACTTTTTGAGGTGCAAAATATTGATGGGATCAGGGAGCTATTCTCCATCGGAATTTGATAGTAAATATGCACCTATACCAAAAGAAACTATAATAACATATGGTCCAAGCCAATTGGGTTCGAACTTACCCTTTTGTTCTCTATGTTGTTGGTTCTTAGGATTCTCTCACAAAACAATATCTCCTACTTGAAACTCTCTAGGACAAACCTTCTTGTTGAATGCTTTGGACATATGCTTCTGATACACTCTCATATGATCAAATGAAGCCTTGCGCTTCTCATCTAGAAGTTCTAGTTCCTGTAACCTCATGGCGCGGTAATCCTCATTTGTTATCAATCCTTTGGGTGAGACTCTAAGTGAAGGTATCTCTACTTCTAAAGGCAATACCACTTTAGTGCCATAGGCAAGAGTAAAAGGAGTAGCTCCTATAGGTGTACAAATGCTAGTTCTGTAAGCCCATAGTGCAGGATTGATTTGCAAGTGCCAATCCCTACCATTCTTGTGCACTGTCCTATGAAGAATCTTAAGAATGGTTTTATTGGAGGCTTCTACCTACCCATTTCCCTATGGAAAGTAGATGGAGGACCAATGTTGCTTGATTTTAAACTTTTTGCATAAATGCTTTAGGTCCTTATTCTTGAATTGACCTCCATTATCAGTGATAATCTCATAAGGCACTCCAAATTGGCAAATAATATGATTCAAGATGAACAAAGAGATAGTCTTACCTGAAGAAACAGAAAGTGGCACAGCTTCCACCCATTTTGTGAAGTAGTTAGTAGTAGTAATAATGGACTTATGTCCACCTGATGAGTTGGGGTGAATCTTCCCAACTAGATCAAAGGCCCAGCGCTGAAATGGCCAATGAGAAATAGAAGGAATCAGCTCCCTACCTGGAGCATGAATTAGGTTTCCATGTTTCTGACATTTTTCACAAGACTTAGCAAAGGCTATTACATCTATCTGCATCGTGGGCCAATAATACCCTGCCCTAAGCAACCTTCGAGCCATGGAAAGACTATTGGAATGTCCACCACAAATGCCCTCATGGATGTCTACTAACGCTTGGTCAGATTCCTCCTTTTCCAAGCACCTAAGGAGTGTCCCATCTAAACCCCTCCTATATAAATCACCAAAGATAAGGGTGTGGCAAGAGGCATTGCGGACAAGGTTTCAGTGTTTAGAATAGTTGAATGTGTCGGGGATGATGTCATCACAAAGATATGAATAGATAGCACCATATCAGGAAGACTCATGTGTGACAAGGGTACAAATGACATGGCTATCAGATGAGTCAAATATGGGATGGTGTAGCTCTTCCACCAAGAATTCGAATCTTGATTCATGTTGTTTTAACTGAAGAAGTGAAGCTAATGTGGCCATAGCATCTATAGCTTTGTTCTCTATCCTAGGGATCTGTTGAAATGTCACAAATGTAAAGTAACGTCTCAATGATTCAACCATCTTTTTGTAATGTATCAATTTATCATCCTTGGTTTGATACTCTTCATTGACTTGGTATGATAATTAATTGGGAATCCCAAAAGACATAACTCTGTTATGTTCCATTCTATAGCCATTTTCAATCCATTGGTTAAAGCTTCATATTCTGCAATATTATTTGTAAATGGGAATAAAAGTTTGTAAGATTTTGGAATGTTGTACCCATGTGGAGAGACAAATAATACTCCACCACCTAATCCATTTTTCATGTGAGAACCATCAAAGAACATTTTCCAAATGCGAGTAGTCATATATAGTATGTGTTCATCTGGGAACTCTACTTGAATAGGCATGCTATCTTTAACTGGGAAATCAGCTAATTGGTCAGCAATAGCTTGCCCTTTTATGGCCTTCCTTTCAATGTACTCTATGTAAAATTTAGTCAAAACTATCATCCACTTAGCAAGCCTACCCATGAGAGTAGCCTTACTAAGTAAGTACTTTAGAGGATCAATTTTAGAAATCAAGTGTGTAGTATGAGCTAGCATGTAATGTCACAACTTTTGGGAAGAAAACATGACTGCCAGATAAGACTTTTCAATGTTATTATAATTGATCTCATAAGATACCAGAGTATGAATAATGTAGAAAATGGCCCTTTCTTTCCCAGTGTCATCCAATTGATCCAACAATGCCCCCAAGGAAGAATCTGTCGCTGAAATGTACAAAATCAATGGTTTCCCTGGAATAGGAGGCATCAAAATTGGAGGATTGGCCAAATACTATTTTATTTGATTGAGGCTCTTTTGGAAATCCTCATTCCATACACATGTGGCTCCCTTATGCAGTGTTTTGTTGAATGGTTATGCTCTTTCTGCAAGCTGTGAAATAAACCTCCTTATGGATTAGAGTCATCCCTGAAGACTTCTCATCTAACTAATGTTTCTTGGAGGTGGCATATCTAATATGGCTTGGACCTTTTCAGGATCAACCTCTATTCCTTTTTCTAATATTATAAATCCTAAAAAAATTTCTGAGGTGACACCAAATGCGCACTTCTTTGGATTCAATCTGAGTTGAAATTGTTCCATGCGATCTAGAATTACTTCCAAATCGGTAAGGTGTGTATCCCTTTCTCTTGATTTTGCCAGGGTATCATCCACATAATCTTCCATGTTCTTGTGCATCATATCATGAAAAATAGTGGTCATAGCTCTTTGGTATGTAGCCCCTGCATTCTTTAACCCAAATGGCATGACATTCCAGCAATAGGTTCCCCATGCACATGTGAATATTGTTTTCTCTTGGTCTTCGAGAACTATTTTAATTTGATTATATCCTGAGAAACCATCCATTAGAGAGTATATTTCATAACCCATTGTCATGTCCACTATCATGTCAATATTTGGAAGTGGAAAATCATCCTTTGGGTATGCTT
Organism: Chamaecyparis obtusa; assembly: GCA_027943335.1. Classification (NCBI taxonomy): domain Eukaryota; kingdom Viridiplantae; phylum Streptophyta; class Pinopsida; order Cupressales; family Cupressaceae; genus Chamaecyparis; species Chamaecyparis obtusa. The sequence goes on along the minus strand of BSBK01006031.1, from coordinate 878,441 downwards.
TGTTTAAATCTCTAAAATATGTGCATACACAAATGGACCCATCATGTTTGGAAAATGGTACTATGTTGGAGATCCATTCAACATAATCGATGGCTCTGATAAATCTAGCTCTTAAATTTTTTTCTAATTCCGCTTTGACGAGGAGAGCTACATGTGGATGCATTTTTCTGAGTCTCTGTTTCACTGGTTTGACTCCTGGAGCTATGGATAAGTGATGCATTATAAGATCTGTGTCAATCCCTAGCATGTCTGAATATGTCCATGAAAAATTGATTTTCTTCTTTTGGAGGAATTGTATATATGCCTTGGTTTCTTCTTCTGATAAAGACTGAGCAAGATGAACTATTTGAGGAGCTTCTTCTATGTTCAAATTAACTAGCTTTGTTGGCTCAATCAACACTGATGATCTGTCTTGAAAATAACTGGGAAAGTTATTAAGTATCCCATCCTTGGGCACCTCAAATAGGTTTTCACCCTTAGATATGTCATTTCTTTTTACTATTTTTGGTTCTGATACCGCCATAAAGTGGTTTTCGCCATCAGACCTTTTTTTCTTTTTTTCTTTTTCTTTTATTTTTAGACTAAGGTACTTAATATCAGGCTCTGTCAAACTCATTGTCGGTTCACTGGTGGAAGAAGCCATGGGTTCAAGAGCATTCAGATAGTAGGCAATTTCATAATCATTCTAAAAAGTGAGGAATCTAGGCTCTTGATGGTGTTGAGACCAGTCAATTAGGTCATAGTGAACAAGGGGTAGGTCAATGACTGGTTCAACATTGTTTATGTGGAAGGTGTTATCTCTGGTGACCATACAATTGGGATTCATCAAGTCTCCTCCTAAAATACCTGAATCAGGATTTATCCTACCAAACAAAGCATCATCCACTAATGCAATTTGAGGAGTCCAATCCTCTAGTCCTATACTAGGCTCGTTGGTCACATTGGGTTGAGTACTATAAGTACGGACAACATCCATGTCCAAATCAACTGTTGCATCTGAAAGTGAACCCCATTCAAACTCATATGAGTCTGTGTCTGAATCATTATTTGGGCCTCGTGATGTAGAAACCTCAAGGTGGGGAAAGGTTTCTCCTTCTCTAATACTAGCATTGTTACTATCCATCGTAGCTAAGATAGCAACACTTTCCATTGTCAATCTAGCATTCATATAGTCACTATCCATCGCAGCTGGGATAGGAGGACTATCAATTGTCAAATTTTGAAATTCTCCCCAAAGGAGATTAGTTGAAGGCACATAATCTTTTGTCATGTCTTGTTGGTTAGAAAGATTAGGTGTGTATTCAAAATTAGAATCATTGTCCTTCACAACTAGGATAGCAGTACCTTTTGGTTTATCACTTTCAAAACCTAAACCCACTGTGGATTTGTCACATCGTGCAAATAAAGCATGATCCAATGGCTTAGATCTAGCATCCAATCTGTGGCTAAGGGGACCATGTCCCAGATATCCCATGTTTTTCACTAGCATGTAACCTCTCCCATAAACTTTAGGTGAAGGAGAAAAATTTTCATTGTGTTGGTACTTTTCCTCATGATAGATCTAGTCTCTTACGGAAATTTCCTCCTTCTCTTCCTAAATAGGAACTGAAGACTCAAAAAATTTCCCAAATAATGTTTTTGCAGATGATGAAGGTTTCATATCTGGTGATGGTTTCCCATAAGACCTAGGAGAGATTGGCAATTTTGTAAAAAAATCAATTTTATAATCTCCCATCCCAAGATCTATGGTCTTAAACTTCTCCTTGCATTGTTCAAGTGAAATACTAGAACTATCAGCTTCCCTATTCAAAGGTATATGTGATCTAGTAGAAATGTTATTAACTGACAAAGCACTATCTCCAGGTATGCAAATTTCTACACCATTATGAGGAAACTTAACACACTGGTGATATGTTGATGGGACTGCTTGCATTTCATGAATCCATGGTCTACCTTGAAAAATGTTGTAGGCTAAAGGTCCAACATCAACAATTTGAAATAAGATATCCTTTTCTACTAGACCAATGCAAATAGGAAAAATGGCCAATCCCTTAGAACTTCTTTCTGCTTCATCATATGCCTTGATTGTGATCTTTTTCCTTGTATCAATGACATTTTCTGAATAACCCAAGGCCAACAACAAACTCATGGTGCAAATATTTAGCCCTGCACCCCCATCTATCAGCACATGCCTCACACGGGTCTTGTGGATCATAACCTCTATATGAAGGGCCAAATTGTGGGGGTGGCTTAATGACTTGTCATCTTCTTCTTAGAATGTGAGGTAGTGAGGGCTAGCCAAGTGGTTGACCATATTCTGGAATTGATCTACATCTATATCATTAGGGACATTAGCTACTCACAAAGCATCCTCAAGGACACGCTTATGCTTAGGGGACAATTCCAAAAGCTCAAAAATAGATATCTGTGTTGCCATCCGTTGTAATTGGTCAATAAGGTTATAATTTGAATTAGGACCAACAATAGATTTAGGAAGAACACCCTTTGACATGGGCTGCTTAGACTTACTAGAGCTAGGACCTCTGATAATAATGGGAGCTTGAGACTGACTCCTAGTGAAAGTGTTGAGGGGTTGGGGCATCCTTTGTGAGTGAGGGCCTCTTAGTACCACAATGGGTCCTTCATTAGGCATAGGAGTTGAATCCACATCATATCCATAAGGGTCTTTCCCCTTCACCATGTTGATATTATCATCAACAACTTTAAGCATGTTAATAACATTTTCAGCATTTCTGTAACTGTAGTTAATAGCAGTCTTGTCATTCTTGTTGTTAGAATTCTCTCCTTTCTCATATTTGGGCAAGGGTTCTTTAAAAGCTTTGTGATCCGCATTAGTGGTTAAACCATCAACTTGTAATTTGTTTCTCTTAATAAGGTCTTGAACAAGATGTTTAAGTCTAAAACAATTTTCTATATCCTGCCCAATTCCATTGTGAAAGACACAAAAAGCCTTCTCATCCCACCAATGAGGTTTAGGATCTAGTATGCAATGCTTGGTAGGATCCTGAGGTTGTGCCAAATTATGAGCAATTAATGTCTTGAAAATGTCTGCATATGAATCCCCAAGTTTGGTAAATTGCCTCTTTTCCTTTTTAGGTCTCCCTTGATACTTGGGTTTATTCTCTTGTTGTCCGAAAGATGTTTGCAGCTTCATGGCTTGGACCACATTAGAGAGATTAAGGACTCCTTCATTCTTAGGTTTGGATGAGTCAACAACTCCATCATTGACCACTTGCTTATTCTTGTTCCAATAAGGGTTCTTTTTGTCCTTATTACCATTGGTGTTGTTGTTTTGGCTGTTGTTGTTATTAGTTGATTTAGCCAAAATTCCTTATTCTTTTAGGACATCCTCTATACGACATGCCACTTCCACCATGGTATCAAAAGAATTAAATGGGATCTTCCTTACTTCATACCTTAATTCCAGCACCAAGTTGCTCACAATGATGTCTATTCTTTCCTCAGGAATTGTCCTTGGATATTTTGAGCACAAACGTCTCCATCTTTGTAGGAAGGTGACAAAAGGTTCTCCTTGATTTTGTTTGAGTTTTCACAAATCAAGCATTGTGACCGACCTTGATAGATTATAAGAAAAGTGCTAAACAAATCTCTGGACAAGTTCTTTAAATGTCTTTACTGGAGGAGTAAGGTTGGTGAACCACTGCATGGCTTGACCTTTGAGACTCCTTGGAAATAATCTCATCAAGTAGGAGTCTTCATGGTGAAAAGAAAAGCTCATTATGTAGAATTGTCAAACATGGTCGTGAGGGTCACCAATGCCATCATATTTGTCATAGGTTGGAAACTCAACTTTCTTAGGGAGCTCAACCAACACCACACTCTTGTCAATTGGGTTGGGGCATATGGAGTCCAAATTAAACGTGCTCTTAGGAGCCCTCATCCTTTCTATATCCTTTTGTATTTGCATGATCACCTCATCAGTTGAAGGATTCTATTTCTTAATCTTTTGGTGGACATCAAAATTATATGGAACCTTAGCACCTTTGTTGATGAGACTTTCTAGGAATTGATCATTGTTTTGTTCCACATATCTTTCCACATATGCTTGAAAAGATGGTTCTTGCTGCATAGTCATAAAATCTATATGATCAAATTTGGCATAACTTCCTCCATGTTGTGAGCCATGATGTTCTCATTGGGAAGGTTTCTTTGAATGTCCATGAGGTGACTATCTCCTATGGTGATCATATCTCAAAATCCTTCTACCTCTAGGACTTGGGGATCTTGAGGGCATCCTTGACCTTCTTCTAGGACTTGGTGAGGGGGTAGATGGGGGTGAGTTGGTCCCACTATTGGTACCCCTCCCATTGAATCAGTTTTGGAGTTGTTGTGCATAGAGCTTATCTTCTTCTTCTTGGGAAACTCTTTTTCTTATGTCCAATAATGCACGTTCCTCTTCCTCTAATTGTCTGAATTTCTCCTTTTTGGTAGCTTGTTCATCTAAATAGGCTTGCTTCTCCCTTTCAATACTTTTCAACCTTGTATTTGAATATCGAGAGGTATCTTTAAGTGGAGAAGGTTGTCTTGAATACCTCGTTGCATTGGTTGTGTTGATGTGGTGAACACTAGACTCATTGTTCTGGTCCTCGTGTTGTGACCCTGAGTTTGAGTGAGCTTGTTGGTAATGTCGTACAGCTCATTGGTGAGCATCAAAATATCTTGTGTTGCTGGGGGGGAGTGACCCAGGTGGACTAACATGAGAAGAACCACCATACTCTCTGGTACTCCTATGTCGTTGGAAAATATCCTCAAGAGTTTGATTCATGGCTTCTCTTTGTTGTCGAGTGAAAGTGTAACTCATATCCATACTTGATGAAAGTGGTAAAAAAGAGGTGCTCACTTCACTAGGATTACCCTTTGGATTAAAACAAACCTCAGATTCACTCTTAGGAGATTGATAAAAAAGGTGTCCTTTTCCCTTATGCTATTGATGAGTCTTAATTGGTGGCAACTGGCTAAAGACAACAGGGGGTCACTTCCCTTGATTGACTTGGTACCTTGTTGTAACTGACATGAAAGAAAGAGACTCTTAATGATAAGATGACCTCTCAAGTGTCAACACCAAACTAGGGTAATCAAAGTTCTCTATTGTCCAAAATAAAATTAAAAGATAGAAAAAGGGGCTTTACCAACACTGTCAAAGAGGTGCTTTAATTCAAAAGGGTGACTACCCTTGCACTTTTGAACTAGGAGGTTGGGCTAGGCCAAAATATAATTGAAACTGAGATTTAAATGAAAGTGATTTGGATAATAAGAGCACTAAGATTTTCCAAGAATGTAGCTAACAATCTTAGAGATAAATCTTGTCACCAAGAATGGCCTTCTAACTTGACAATTATTCCCAAAGTGACCTCATAAATCAGATGATGCTATCCTAGAGGACTAAAACCAGAAATTTAGAGCCAAGATAGGTCTCTAACGATAGAGCAAGAAACATACTCAAAGACCGAACTTGACTAACAGCAATTGAAATTGACTAAACTAAAAGCACGACAGAAATCACCCAGGCGATATACTCCAGGCTACTAGGGTGATACAACTATAACTGGGAAATACTTCAGCTTACACCAGGTGATATACCTCAAAATAGCTAGGTGATAAACACCAGGAAGGCCGGGTGATAGTCCAGCAGGGGCAAACTATCGCACGATATTTTTTCTCAAAGCACGCGATATTGTTGCAAAATTCTTTAAATCTTGACTAGAACTATGTAAAATTTGCATTTTTGGGTCTATTTGGTCAAAATTTTTGGTCTGAGGGTTGATGTTTTTGATCTTAATCACAACATTAGTAGAAATTTTGGTAGGTTTGCAAATAGTGAGGGATCAAACATGTCTCAAAACACTTGAAACAAGGGCAAAAGAAACCTTGCCAAGACAAACACTCGTGATATCAAAATTGAAAAAGAACCCTATGAATGCTACCGATTGTTTGTATGTTGAGAACGTTTACACTAGTATCACACAATCAAAGACAATTCAAGCAAAGCTATCCTAAAAAGTCAAGGCTCAATACTTACCAACTTAGCCCACAACTTGATGTCCCCTTTCCTCACACAAAGTGGTTACCCACAATAGATGTTGGCTTTTTCATGGAAGTGCCAAAGACACAACCAAAGGAACACATATGGTGAGTATCTTAAGGTGATATGGGTTGTTCCACTTGAATCAATCCTTGCACTAAGAAGAGAAGTGGCTAAATAAGGTGGCTTCTATCTAATGGTTATTAATAAGGGCTTCCATTCACAACACCTCTCTTGCTCCTCAAAGAGGACTCAGACCTCACGGCCTCAAGAGTACCTTAAGCATTCTTTCTCAATGCTTTTCCCATGGTCACAATCCCATGAGCTACTCACATCAAGTGAAGACAAGTGTTATGTCTACCAAGGTTTTGTGTCCTTGGTAGCCTTGAGATTATAGTGAGTTGGAATCACTCACCACCAAGGAAAATGATGACAAGGTTGTCCCCACTTGGGTCATTCTTCTTGATTGCTCAAGAGAAGGCCCGCTAAAAGATTCTAAATCTAAACAAAAATTGGATGATTTTTAAGATTCAAGGTTTTTGGTTCACCACAAGGGTGAAGAGCATACTCCTCTATCTCAAAAACTTCTCCCAAACACACCAAGAAAATTCAATTACCCCATTGGTTCCAAAACCTTAAGATGGGTCAAGATTTTCTAGTTCACCTAAAGGTGAAGAGCATACTTCTCCTACCACCTCAAAATCTCTTTCACAAGGTATTAAAGCTCCTAATACAATTAGTAAATGGCACACTTGAAAGGAAAACAAATAAACAAGCAAGATTTTTTTTTGTTTTTATGCTTGGGCAGCCCTACAAAAACCATTAGTAGCCCTCTTTGACATGCGATTTTAACAAAATATTCAAGCAAGAGATACCTACAACCACAACTTGTTAGACAACTAGGGTTAGAGAAATCAAAATCCAAATGAAAGTACTACAAGAAACTGATTTATTTAAGCTAAGAAATGTAGGTTAGACCTATTAAATGAAGTAAAGTAAACCAGCAAACTAAATGTGATCAAATTCGGCTGATAAAACTCACAATCCAGCTCTCTGCTGTATCAGGTGATATATCTCAGACTTAACCAGTATCATGTGACACAGTTTCCTGTAGTCAGGTGATATACCTCAGTCTAGGCGATATACTACACAATAGGTGGGCAATACTTTGCATGACACCAGGTGATAAACCTCAATATGTGTGTGTGATTCTTTTATGATGCAAAGTGTCGCACTGGTATTATAAGGTATATCGCATGATATACCTTAGAAGTATCGTGCAATAATCTAAGACAGAGAACTAGAGAACACAATTTTTGCAAAATAATCCAAAAAATGATGAAAATGCAGTAAACTAAAGGACAAAGTTATCTACTCTGCCCCACGGTGGGTGCCAAAAATGTACACACAAAAGTAGTGCACTTCTATAAATCCTTAAATGTAAGGTTTCTCAACAATGAGGCCTCACAAAGCGACTCATAGCTCTCTATGCATGGAGTTGCAAGGGACTATGATGGATTTTCTCTCAGCTAGAGCTACAAGCTTGTGACCTTGCTAGTCAACCACATAATGAGAGATTCCAAGTGAAGACAAGGGCAAGAATGCCAATATCCCCAAGAATTACTATGAAAATGCAATGCAATGCAAACTAGTCTATGGAAATGAAAATGTAATGCAACTAAGCTATGAAATGGAAAGAGAAAGTGTTACAAATCCTTCCTATTAAGCTATGTGAGTTAAATCTATTGCATCAAAGGAAAATTACTCTAAAATGCCATGATATGAAAACTAATCAAATGAAATGTGCAACTAAATGAGATAACAATGAAAAGAAAATCTTCAAAGCTTGGATGCAAGAGTGTCTTCAAAGAGAGCTCCAAAACCTATAGCATAACATTAGCATAAAACAAGATGGAAAATGAAGAAGAGAGCTCTTCTTTTATAGGTAGTGAGGTGAAATGGACCATTGAGATTAAGAGGCAAAAAGACTTAATCAACGGTGGAGCTTGAAAGAGGAGCAATCCATGTGCACAAGTATCCTCCAATAGGAAAATAGGAGTTGACTTTATGTCCATATGAGACAAAAAGTGCTTTTTTCCTTTTTATAAAATAAGAATAATGTTTTATTTGTGCAACTTAGGATAAGAGAAAAAGTGAGGGCTTTTTATTTATTAAAAGGGGAGGAAACATTCCTTTTAAATAAATAAGGACTTAGGATAAAATGGTTAGCCCATAGGATAAAAATCCAATATATGATTGAAATTAAGACTTGATCAAGGAATTGATAATGTTGAAAAATATTGATTATTGATAAAACTGAATCAGGATTAATAAATCAAATAAATGGGGCCCAAAGTCTAGGCATCCATTTTAGGGTGTATACAAGATGTACATGTCAAATGAGGATAAAGAACACATTGAGTAACTTGTTGATGAGTCTATGACTTGATGGAATTGACTTCATTATGTTGTATTCATCTATAGTGAAGAATAGAGCTGAAAGACACAAAGAAGTGCTGTCAGTAAACTAAAGCATTTTAGTATACACTGACGGAGTGTAGTGCATATGAAGCACAGTATTAACTGAGCATGTGTTCACCGATGCATTTCTTTGTTAATCGATGAGAACATAATGGATTAAATGATCAGTTTAGCTGATAAGAGTGATGAATTGTAAATTACCTCATAATTAGTGATAACAGATAAGGTTTGTTATGGAGATCGACGACTAAAATAATTAAAGGAAGATCAAAAGGAGCAGATTGAAATGTTGTATTGACACATCAGCCGAGGAAGCCTAAAGTGGAAAAATCTGATGCAAGAAAATAAAATGATTTACTCATCTATATAAGAGACTAGGGTTTCATTGTGAAATATGCCAGAAGAAGAAGAAACTGTAGAATTATTGTGTGAAGTAGGTTTCATGCATTCTGATCATAGTGGTTATTGAGAACCGAGCTACAGAATAGTTACTGAGCTACAAAGAGCAATTACCAATGGATAGTAAGTTAACATAGTATTGAATCTGAAGTGATATATTGATCAGGAGGATTTGTATGAGAAAAATATCGATCTGTAATGTGAAATTAAAGTTGTATTAAGGCAGATCAACTACTATTACATATTTAACCATTGTCCATAGTCAAATCTCTTAACCGAGTGGACTTAGAAAGTCTTTTGATGTATCATTCATTAGAGTGAACATTATTATCCTGTCAACCCCAGAGTGACTGCTGGTTGGATGATAACTTCAAGTCTAAAATCCTCTAACAAGGTCACACCTAACAATGTGTGTGTAACCTTTAACAGGGTTGGGTCTTCACCAACCTCACTTCTCAAGAGTAAACAATTTTGGGTTGTCGGTCGCAAGTGGTTTTTCCCTTTACAGGGTTTCCACATTAAATCTCTTGTGTTATGTGTTGATTGTGATATTTGTTTGTTATCATACTTTTCATATTACATGTTAGATTTGATTGGTAACTACTATAAGTTTAGAATTGACAATCAGTAAAAGCACAGATAGTGAAAGTATTTTTGTTTGCCGAGCAGTAGGAATTGAAGTATTTGTTTTAATTTATAGATTTTGATTCGGGACAGTGTTTAACTGATTCATCCCCCTCTCAGGTATTCCAAAAAATATAGGTTTATGTTTTTTGGAACCTACAAAATCTAATAGTCTTTTGGTGTGTTTCTTATCAAGAAGACGCTAGGCATGGTAGATATTTTTTATAAATTTGTTTGATTTTCAAGGAAACTAGTTAACATTGTATTTTAAAAAAGTAACATTGAACTAGTCAATTTAGTTTCTTTTAGTATTTTTTTGTGACCTAGGTATTTGGTCATAATTCGAAAACTAAAGTGTTCAAACAATGATTAGTGATTCCAATGCATTACTGACTTGTGGCATCCTTAAGTAGTTTTAAGGTCAATGTTTAATATTTTGTGTTTTCCAGCTATGATAAGAAAGATGCTACGTTATTAGTTATTAATGTATCTTAAGGATTAGTATATACCACAAATAGGAGATCTTGGAAAATTGCTATCAATTTTTATAAGTTGAATTTAGTGTGTATCAAATTTCCTTAATAATACTAATTTTATGATTGATGTATTGGATAGAAGTGCAATAGATTGATAGGTTATCAGGAGTGTGAACTTCTAAAGCTGTAAAGCTTTTGATGGGTTAATAAGGAGTTAAAATGTAGAAGGTATGATCATTGGTACATACTTTATCTCTATTTAATGTGGTTGGTTTCCCCTAAAGATATATGCTTGTCATTATAATAAGGGGAACAAGCCACATGTAATGTATTTTCCAATGGCATCATTCACTTCATTCTTATATTGCACATTGAATAACTTCACCATTGAGTTTAAAGTATCACTAGTCATCCTCCCCTTAAGCTTTGCTACCCTTGAACTATAGATGGAAAAACTTGAAATCATGTTTAGTGGAAAGTACTAGTATACATGGTATGATTATTCTTTAAAGGGTACTAGCTCAATGGAAGAGCACCTACTTTACAAGTAGGAGGATGATGGTTTGATTCCATTGTGACCTAATATGACTAAATATATGACTAAATTAATGACTAAATATATGACTAAATATATGACCAAATGAATGACCAAATAAATGATCAAATAAATGACCAAACAAAGGACCAAATAAATGACCAAACAAATGACCAAATAAACAACTAAACAAATGACCAAATAAATGACCAAATAAATAATCAAATAAATGACCAAATAAACTACCAAATGACCAAATAAACTACCAAATGACCAAATAAATGACCAAATAAATGACTAAATATATGACCAAATCAATGACCAAATAAATGACCAAAATAGTTTAGTCATAAATTTGGTCATGAGATAAATGACCAACAATAAACTACCACTGGTCACATGACCAAATTTGGTCATTTATCTACAATTTTTGGTAGTTTATTTGGTCATATATTGTTGTTTTTGTACTAGTGGAGGAAGCTTCCATTAAGCAAATGAAACCAAAAAAATAGTTCTAAAATCCTCGGCAAAAGATTTGACTAATTTTTCATTCAATTTAGTTAGAGATCTCATTTATTTTTTGGTCAAGTTTATCTGGTCAAATCTTTCAGCCGACTCTAGGGGGCTTCGGGAATTCTAGGAAACCTATGGAAGGTTGGGTGTATTCTTGGAGAAGACTTTAATATGAATAAATTCAAACCTTATTTGTATTTTTGGTTATTTTTTGAGGTATGTTTTTAGCATGGGTACAGTTTGGAAGTCCGTTGGAGAGATTCAATACCTTCATTTTTAAGGGAGAGAATTTCATAGTTGATTATTAATTTAGTGTTATTTAACTGTATTCATGATAGGAATAATAATATTCTATCCTTGATTTCATAATTCATAAAAAGAAATGTACGTATTTTCCTTAAACTAGTGTTGACTATTTTAAGTATCTCCATTCATTGACTTTGATCTTTAGCAAAAAAAGATAATTCCATACTCTTTATATTTTCACTAGTTCATCCCACTTTCTTGCTATGATAACACTATACCATTGGCTCTATTCGAGGGCTTCTTGAGACTATATTAGGTGAATTTTCCCTAATGTATTCATGAAAATATCCTCTAAAACTCATGTTCTTGGACTTCTATAGTGGTACTCTTTCCATAATAATGAAATTCAATATCATGCATCTACTCTTTAAGACATGGTCTATCTCTATTTCTCTTCATTTTTACTTGACATTCAATATATTACTTCTAATCCTTTATCATTGTCTACTGCTTTCAATGCATCTTTGTCACATCATTTGTATTTCCTTCATGAGATATTTATACCTCTACTCTGGTTAGGGGCAAAACCCATGCTCACAATTATGGTAAACCTTATTGTGATCATTAAGCATTAAACCTTTAAGAACAATGATTGACAACTACAATAGACCTTGGACTATTATTTAATCTCATGTCATGACCACTTTATATTTTCTTTGGTGACTAGTTTAAAAAAACATGATGCCTACTATGATATTATTTTTACTACCTTCTAGGTATGATCATTTTGAAAAGCACCCTCTTCACAACAACATTATGGATATCAACAACAATTGTGTTTACCTTTGTGATCTTTCACTATGATGAACATAAATAATCATAGTAGTCATTGTTTTTATATATTATGTATTGAATCCACTTCTTTGATTGTTCATTGTCCTTGATCCATTGTACTCCATGTTCAGACCTTTATACACCACTGTTCTAATCTCTTGACTACCCTTTCCCCTTTTCATTCATGATTTCTCACTGGCAATATTCAAATTTTTTTCTATGTGCTTCTTGGTGGTATATTTATCATCATTCTTCCCGCTCATCTTTATTTCTATTTTCTTGACATTGACCATTGTTTTGATCCATTTTCTATGTCTTTTAACTAACTCCTAATCATGTTACTTGCAAAAAATTGTTATCCCAATCTTCTGCCACTACTCTATCATGTTGATACCATTTTTAATAAATCTTATCTCTATCTAGACCTTTGAGAAGTAGTAAGACCATGATCTATTGCTAAAATAAAACTCTTCTTCAATACCCTCCCCATTTAGCAAGCACCAACCCATGTAGTCTACTTCCATTTCTATATATTTTAAACTATTCAATTTTCTTTTTTATTGAACCCTTGTTAAATTGTTTCTAAATTAGGTGGCTCATTATAAATTGACAAAGGTCTTTGCATCAGTATGGATGTGGTATATGATAATTAATCTCTATGGAAGTGCTTCACAAAATATTTGAATTTCACTATTAAAAATAAATAAGTTTGATAAGATTTTAGATCCAACAATTTGAAGAATCCTATTTTTAGGTGCATTAGGGAATATTTAAATTCTAGATTAAGATGGAACCTCAAATATTCCACCGACCTTATATTTAATCAATTTTAGATAATATTGGAGTCTCGATTGATCACTCAATCACACACACATACATATGTATATTATGTTGAGAAGATTAATATTATTATCCAAGGAGTGTGGGAGGACTAAACAACCTATAAGAGTAATTCTATGCCCCTAACCCATAAATTATGATAATGAATGAAATTAATTTTTATATGCAATCATTTTACCTTAACACCTCTGCAATATGGTAACTTTGTGATCAGCTAGTGTATCTTTCTTATTTTCATAAGCTGAATATCCACTACAAGCATACTTGAAATCTTCCAAGCTCCATCACTCATTTGAAGTCTCTATATTAAATCCTACTTCAACATAGTTTGGCAATGTTAGCTAGTGTTGTAATGACCCTTCTTCTCGAGATGTTGTAGTTTCAAGGATTTCACTTTTAAGGCTTAAGAAAAAATGAAGTTGTTAAGATTGATATCTTCTATAAGTTTCTCTATTAACGATAGGGTTCTTGATAGGATTTATTTCCAACAAAGTACTTTTTGATAAAAATAAATTTTTGATGATGAAAACAAAGGAGTAGAATTGTCACTATAAAGACTAAACAAAAAGATATCATTCTGAGTAATTTCTACATCATTCAAACTAAATATTTGAGTTTAAAATTGGACCTTGTATCTCATAGTTCCCCAAAATGGTTTACAGTAAGCTATATGACTACAAACTCAAAAAAAATTGAACTCCCTTTGAATCTATTTGGAATTCTTTTAAAGGTGTTACTATCTGTTCAAATTTGAAGAATTTGTATCTATGATGTTGTTTGAGTATATTTTCAATCCTTCCTAGAGTAATTTATCATTTTTTATTGAATACAAGCCTCATTTATCCTTGGTAGATGCATAAACCCTAGGCCCTATTACACCATGTCTATTTGTCCCTCATACATCAATAAGAATTGAATCCTAGCCTTTGAAATTTATATCCAAAGAACAATAACATAAAGGAAGAACATAGTAGGAAAAGAGAGGTTATAAAGAGAAGTGAATTTTACTTCATTAACTGTAAGGGAAAAAAAAATTTATTGACTCAAAGAGAATTTTCCTATTTTGGTCTTATGGGTTCAAAGGGAACAAATGTGAAAGAGAAATATATGGTTGAAAGAGAAAATTTAAAAATGGAATTTGTAGACATTAAAAGTGAATACATGGGTCATTTCCCCATATGTTTTGAAGAAAGACCTTACATTCTCAAAATGTTACAAATGCCTTAGGTTTTTGTGGTTCCCATGTGGGATATTTCATTTACTAGTACAAATTGAAAGTTGTCCCTCAAACACCCCCTCTGTCCCACTCAAAACAAAATGAGAATGTATGTAGATTAAAAATGTTGTCCACTATAAAACGTGTCATTTATGAATGGTATATTCATCCTTTTTATCATTATGTTTCTTAACCTTCCTCTTATCTCTTCATAGAATCTACATACTTTATATCAATATGTCTACAACCTTTGCCTTCTCTTCATGCGGTGGAAGACCACAAAGTCCGTATGGAATTATACTTGTTGAACATGACAGTTTCTTCTATGACATCATACACATGGAGGGAGTGACAAAAATGTACTCACAGTTCAAAGCAGAGGAGGATGATTTTTTTGTGTGCTTTGGAATGAAGACATGAACTACTTGATTAAAATCTATCATTGTCAGCATTATGAGTGAAAGCAAGGTTCATGTATTGAAGGGAAAGAATACCCATGAGGTGATTTAGAACATATAAAAATACTAAAATTCATGAGAAATTCCCTCCTACAAGCTTCTTAGTTATTCATGAATGTATTCCAATGGTTATTATAATAGTTGTTAATTTAAAACCCACACTTGCTGATTTAGTATCCAATATATTTGAACACATTATACTAATAGTTGTGACTTTTAAGTTATTTTTATTACTGACGAGTACCCATAATTGAATGAAATATATCCCTTATTCTAAAAAGAAACCAATCATGTGAGCCCACATTAGTTGAACAAGTACGGGGGTCCCTAATGCACTACAATTGGTCTCGCTTTTTCTTTGGACTATTTTGGATACCTTGTCAAAATAATGCTAGTGTGACATCATATTTGATGAAGTGGCTCTAAAACCTCAATTATAATTAGGGGACTCACCAAGTAAGTTGTAAAAAAATATGAATGATTTAAAATTTCCATGTAGGATCTTGAGAAGTGTGAAGTTAAGGTGCTCAAATACTAGGTCATCACCCCTAAAACTCATTTTTTATTATCTATCCATGCAACCTTCCACTCTATATGAAATTGGAATTTTGAAACATAACGGTTTCTTCTATGATCACATACTTGTGGAAAGAGAAATGGAGATGTATTAACACATCTTACTAAATTTTGTGGAAGAAGTAATGGGAATCTGTACTCGACACATTTTTTAATTTTAGGTAAGATAGGTGCCATTTTGTAAGTAGTATACAGAGATGTCATGATGTGATGCAAATAAGGAAAAAAGAATCTAACAAAAACACAATTTAATTACCTTGAAAATTCTCAAAACCCCAAAGTACAAATCTTTCTCCTAACTCGCCGATTTATTCACTAAACTCGTAGTCATAGGCCCTTATGGCACAACCTTAATGCAGACCTCAATTTGACTTAATCTTCAAAGGTAAGGGTTATAGAGTGACTTAGGGAACCATGAAAATACTCACTATTCACTAGTGTAGGCCTTCAAAAAAAATTTATCAGGAGTTAAGTCGTAAGTGGGATAAAACCCTTTTATCCCTACTCTGAGGGTTTTTGACACATAACTTCTAATATAGAGTAATATCAATAGGGTAATAAAATTTTTGTATAACATTTTTGATATTATTAAACATTAAAAAAAATTATCAATAGGTTTCTTTGGAACATACAATCTTATAATTGACTAGTAATGTACAACCTACGACCAACTAGTAAAGAAATTGGGGTATTCTGGAAATAAATTTTTACACAACTTCATCACAACCAAAATATAAGATTATTATAGGATGTCATTTTGGGAATTTTAAAACATATATGAAAATTGGGCAGGGTTACTTTGGAATAAATGGCTCTAAAATTGACTAATATTACTTCTACAAGGCCTAATTAAGTGACTTTCACAAAGAAAGTGCAATATATACTCATTCCTAATGGCCAATATCTACTCCTAGGATCTAAACACATCATAAGAGGTCTAAATAACCATCTCCCAATAATTGGAATATTCATTCATTCACCCTTTTACCAAAACTTTCTTCTATTCATCAATTCCTAGCCAAAACTCATGAAAACACAACTAGGACATCATGGAAATTAATCCCAACACAATTTCTCTTCTTGTAACTTGCATATTATTAAGTTAAATGAAAAAATACTCCATTCTAGTGATGGCCATGATTTATAATGGTGAAATGGATGAGAAAACATTATTTCTTCTTCAAGACCCTTGAACGTTGGGTTTAGTAGTACCAATTATTAAAATTACAAAAGCTTATTCAAAACATAATGAAAATAAATATATAACTATATACACATATATACATGTATGGTGCATCCACGAATAGAGGGACCCCAGAGACATCATTGCAATCATGCAACAAGAGTAAACACAATTAAAAAACAAGAGAATACAAAGAGAACAAGAAAGATATGTATTTATTCACTCAAAATTAATTATAGACAAGCAGAAACATACATGCCTTCCTACATGCCAAGATACAACATGCATATTTAAATAAAATATGCGGTTAGAGACCTTAGACTCCAATTCTAAATATTATGATTGACTACTAACTAAGAGATACTACTAGAGAGATGAATTACATTAAATAAATAGCCATCAGAACATGCATGTTGGCTCAAGAACAAAAAAACATTCCCTAAGAAGATGAAATTTGAAGGAGAAAAATAGGGCAGGTCATAAATCAGAAGGAACTCAATCCCTAAATTGTGCAAGGCCCAACAAAATGAGTTTTAGGCCCACACATTATCCAAGAAAGAATATGTATGCACCATTAAGCTTCACAAGTCTTAGATTTACATCAAAAGACACTTAGCCTGGTCCTTATAATTTAAATTAATACTCTCCAAATGACACTTAGCCGCATCATGTAATGACTTCATAAGATCTGCATATCCTTTTTCTTCATCACTCATTTTATCTTCATGACTAAGATCCCTTAATTATGTAACTCCTTTAGGACTCATTCTAGTAACTATTTGAAATGGTTTCATTCTTGTGCTCCTATTCAAAAAATTGTTATATTCAAACAATTCATGTGGAAAAACCAAATATCAATTACCTTCTTTATCTGCAACCAAGCATCTTAGTAAATTACCCAAACTCTTGTTCACAACCTCTATCTGTCCATCAGAATGTGGGTGAAAAGTAGAACTAAAATTCAAATCAATTTTCAACTTCTTCGAAATTGTCCTCCAAAAATAACTAACAAGCTTACTATCGCTACCTGGAACTATACTTTTTGTTAATCTATGTAATCTCACAACCTCCCTTAACAATAAGTCAGCTAGATGCACATCATTTGATGTCTTCTTATAAGGAATGAAATGTGATATTTTAGAAAAAAATTCTATTACCAAAAAATATAGAATCATTACGTCTTTGTATTTTAGGAAATCCAAAAAAAAAATCCATACTAATATCTTTCCAAGATCTATTAGGTACACATTAAGGTGTATACAATCCAACATTCTTACTAACTCCCTTAGCAACTTGACAAACTCTTCAACTCTAAACAAATCTCCGAACATCCTTATGAATATGTGGCCAAAAATACCTTTCACTCAAAATATGCATTGTCTTATACATTCTAAAATGTCTTGAAAGTCATCTACTATGATTCTCCTTAGATATATTATACCTCATTGATCCTCTAGGTATCCACAATTGAACTCCTCTAAAAAAAATTTCCTCCTCAATAAAATAATCCAACCACTTTCTTTGGTCAATTGTAATAGGTTCCTTACAAGCCTTCTATGGTTTTGCAAAATCAATATATGTCTCATAAAAAGTCTCTAATTCATCAAATCCAAACACTTCCACTCTCATCTTCATCAATAAATTCTTTCTTTCACAAAATTCATCAACAACCCTATTTAACTATCCACTTCTATATGCATGATATGCATGTTAGAGTTGATAATCTGTAAGTTATGTAGGATATGCAAGATATGAAAGTTAGAGTTGATAATCTAGAGAATACTGTAAAGAAGCATATGTAGGACAACAACATGTTCATGGGCTCTTCCATGGATTGTTTTATGACCATCAAAGTGGAGTTGGATGCCAGTTCTCCCCACAAGAAACCTAAGGACAACATTAATGATGCGGGTGATGAGGGCCCTAGTAAATGCACTTGGGTGGCTAAAAGGAGAAAGATCCAAGATTGGATCGTCGAAGTCTCAGAATTTAATGCTTCTATTAAGAAGATCTCAGAGGCAAAGAAGGAAGTGGAAGAAACTCATAAGGAGTTTTCTTAGTTTCTCTTGGATCCATTTGATGTTCGACTTCTAGGTGTTTTTTTTTGGTTGCTGGTCAGTTTTTTGGTGTCTATTCATTTTTATTTTTTCTACTAGTTTTGGTTCTGTTGGACTATCTCCCAGTCCTATTCCTTTTCAGTATGCTTAATGTTGTAATATTTTAAACTCTGCTTGTATGGGGTTTCGGGTCCCCTTTAAAACATGTTTTTTTCCCGCAGTAAAAAACTATCCACTTCTATGTTTCAACATAAAAGTATACAAGAAATCAACCCATCTCATATGTATTTGATTTAAAACTTACCTTGACTACTCAGATATTACAATGCTTTATGATCAATATACAATACAAATTCCTTGGACAATAGGTACTATCTAGATTTCTTTAAATCTTCATCTATGGCATAAAACTCCTAATCATAAATTGAATATCTCTTTTGGACATCATTCGACTTCTCACTATAAAAATAAAAAGGTCTACATTATTTGACTCAATACAACTTTGATTGCATTCCCACTTGCATCACAATCAACTTGAAATACCTTAGTGAAATCAAGTAAATCCAATACCATTTGTTCATTAAATTTATGCTTCAATAAGTCAAAACTCATATCTTCTTCATGTATCTTATTGAAACCCTTGTGATCCCCTCTCATAGTTTTTGTCATAGGATTAAAAACCAAACTGAAATTCCTTATAAACTTTCAATAAATATTAGCCAATTCATGAAAATGTCTAACTTCACCAACACTCTTTGTTGTAGGCCATTCAAAAATTTCTTTAACCTTATCTAGATCTATCTTGAATCCTTCTTCTGAAATCACAAATCCAAGATGTACATAATCTCCTCCTTGATGAAATTATATTTCTTGATGTTAATGAGCAACTTCTCCTCCTTCATTCTCTCCTTGATACTTGTCCTAGATGCAAAAATATTTTTCTTTTCCTTTATTTAAAATCAATATATCATCTAGTACACAATTAAACATTTACCTAGGAATTTCTTCAATATTGCATTCATTAGCCTCATAAAAGTACTAGGTGCATTAGTTAAACCTAACATCATTGTAAGAATTTTCCACAGGCATAGAATAAAAATTCCAAGATCTAGAAGCTCAATTGATAGCACAAGAGAGATAGGAAAAATAATATAATCAAATAATTGATTCAATAATGATCAAATAATGAAATATAATGAATAATGCCCAATTGATAATGGAACCATAGATATACCTGAATATATAGGAAATGCATGAAAACTAGGGGATATGCAAGAGATAACCTATCAATCACACTAAGTGTAATCACATGTCCACGAAAAGTGGATCATCCTGCATTGTACAATGAAGTATGTGCAACATATACAATGATGGAATGATGATAATGTAATAGGAGCACTAGAGGTGGATTTCACATGTAAAGTAGGAATTCAATCTAGGAAAAGGAAATATTTACTTCACTATGATCTTATTAATAGCTCTAGAATCAGTACACATTCTCCACTCCTCATTATTATTATGTTCCAATAATCTAGTTAGTGTAGAAGGACTCAAACTTTTTTCTGATCAAACCCTTCTCTAATAATTCTTACACTTGCCTATTCAAAACCTTATTTTATGTTGTTGTCAAGTTTGGTAAACTAGCTCAAGGAATTAGGTCCATGCAATTATTGATACTCCTAATAAGTGGTAATCCATTATGTACATTATTTGAAATGATTTCTTTAGATTCTATCAGTAAATCCCTTACCTCCTACGGTTGTTCATCCACTATTCCTCAATCAAGTTTCCTAGGAATCAAAGCATAGCACATACTTTGCTTCTTCAAGCCATCCAAAAATTGCCTTCCTTCAACCAAGAAAACACTTACTATAGTAAAATTCTCATTCTTATGATCTTCTACCAAAGGAAATAAAACTTTCTTCATTCCATTTTGTATAGTTTATCTATCCAGTCTACCATCATGTATTTCTTCTCTATCATACTTCTAATGTCTACCCAATAAGATATGACAACAATATATCAGTGTAATTGCACAAGGGCAAAATGGCATCACACCTATTCAAATGTATAATTGTAATGTGTGGCAGAAATATGAGATCTATTCCCAAATCCAAATTTCGAAAGGAGAGATCCAATTTGATCAACCAAAAGGTCAATGAACAATCAAATCATTCTATGAAGAATATGAAAGAGAGAGAGAAACCCTATATTTCCTTATGGTTGAATTATGCTTGAAATCTGAAATAATTGAAATACAATTACTAACCTCAAATTAGGGAAAATTTGGAAAATTCTGATTTCTGATGTCTGTGTGTACTTTTAGGCAGTTTTGCAACCTATTCTGGACTAGAAATACCGAGACAAAGAAAACCCATAAATCATTTTCCAAGATGAGATCAGGTCGACTTTGACCCTCATAAAAGGTCAAAGGCTAGATTCTTTATTTGAAGGTCAATTTTAACCTTGTTCACAAATCTTAGAAGTTCATCAAAAAGGGTATCCAAATCCACTCTTAGATCTGGAATCCTACATCTGTACCTGCATGAAAATGGGGTTTTTGTATGTATGGGGGGTTTGCCTTGGTCAAACACCAATTTAGGAATTAACCTTGAAATTGAATTGAAATGTAGTGTGCATAAACAAAGTAATTGAAATAAATCACCTCGCTTATGTTGAAGTCCTTGTAGAGGATTCGAATCCTCAAATCCACAAGTAGGAATACTTGAATGGATGTAGGATGTCTCCAATCAATGGCATTTGATCTTCAACACCAATCTTGAATTGATCTTTTCATATGAGGAGGCCTGGATTAATGTAGAAGGATGAATCTTCAATGGGGCTCCAAAGAGATTGAATCCTTCAATGGCTAACACTGGATCTCCTTGATGGATGAATGCTTGAACACTTGAATGCTTGAATTCTTGCTTGCACTTGAGAGCTTGAGAGATTGCAATTGCTTGAGATGAGATGTGAAAATGAGAGAGGAAGGCCTCCTTTTATAGTGAACTAGGGCACAATCCTCTAGAGGGACCACCTTTGAGAATTAAATCCCAATTAGGTCCTAACCTTTATAAAATATACCTAGATTAAATGCAACTTAAGGATTTACCAATCCAAAACCCAAAATGGCCAACCCAGAGGTGGGAAAACAAATATCCCCGAAACCTGATACCTGAAAATCAAGGAATTTGGAAATTTGGAAGGGGGGGAAAAATCAAGCTTGTAACTGACCTAGTCATGATCAACCTTGATTTTGACCCTATGGGCCTAGATCTAGCCAGAAATAGGACAGGAGGTCCTGGGAATGCCCAGAGACCTAAAAATGATACCAGAAAGGGGCAGAATGCCAAGGATAGGCATAAAATCCTATGATGACTGTGATGAAGGCCAGGAGGACCAATTTCTAAGTCCTACCTAGAAAATAAAGCCATGGAAGAGGGAAATTAAGGAGAATCCTTGAGATCCTAACCCCAATTTCACCTAGAATGAAGTAGAAAAGAACTGGAAAGTGGGGAGAAAGCCAAATACATGCAAAGACCCGATCAAAGCACTTAACATGACCCCATACTACTTAATCGGAGGGATAAACACTCTTATCATTGAAGTTCTTCCATTTTAAGATGATACATTAAGCCCCCACTTTAGCAAGAGTATGGACTCGATGCAAACTCTTGGCAAATGAGATCAGAATGAAAAGATAATCTTATCATAATCCAAGGGACAAAGGGAAACCTTAAGCCCCCAAGGACTCAAGTCTTCATTGACTCCTAGATTACAATAAGAGAGACATCTCTAGAGACATAAAGAAGGTGTGATTACCTTGCCCAATGAGAAATTATGTCCCATTGTGAACCAAACTAGAAAATGACACAACTGGAAAGATGGAATTGAACCGCCTAGTGAATGTGGCTACTCACCAGTCAACCCATCAAAGATTCATGCTTAGGAATATTCTATTCCATAAGAATAAAACCAAAAACAACAAAGAGATCCCATCTTAAGGACACCTCCAACCTTAAGGGATCAATATATATATATATATATATATATATATATATATATATATATATATATATATATATATATATATATATATATTTAAAACTTGAGGGATCAAGAGATCCTAAAATATAAATCCATGCTTTGAGGATTAGTTACTAATCAAAAAAGGGAGAAAATTATCTTGAAAAATATGTGCGTAGCAAAAAGTGCATGTGTGCAATAGGTGAGTAGAGCATATGCCCTCACGTTAAATTCATTGCTGACACTTTAACATGAGCAATGGATTTAATAGAAACATAAACAACTCCACTTATTATGTTTCCACATTGAGATGCCCCTAGACGAAGACAAATAAAGGGAAATATCATAGAAACATATAGAGAACACAGAAGGGATCTACCTACCATGGGGTCAGTATGATCATAAGATAATATATATTTGATATTATTGCAAATGAATTGACATCATTCCCCAAAGAAAGTAGAACTACGATCACAAAGGAGGAAATATCACATAAGATATATGAAGGAGAATCTTTTCGGACCATGACACGGACACCAAAAATAATTAGTGCTACCATATCTCAAATCCAAGCATATTACACAAGGAAACATTTACGAACAATAGCATATTTACCACATAACATTGAACAACACATAGAAGAATACAGATACATATAGAAGAATTTGAACAATAGTTTTGATTCCTTCATCACCTTGCACCAACTGAGTAACAAGGATTGTATAAAAGAATCTAACAACATTTAAAAAACACATTATGGGAGAAACACAGTACAAGTGTGTTGCCTACTCTCCCCATCTTGTTTTATATTATTTAGGGAAGGTGGGTAACTCGCAAGAGGGACTATATCCAACATAGTAGGAATGATAGCCAGTTCCAAACAACGATCCTCTTGAGAATCACAATGTTCGACAATAGGTGTAAGAGTTAATTGTGATGAAATCAAATTAGGTAAATCAATGTCAATGTCAATAGTCTCATATTCATCATTAACATCATCAGTATCATCAAGAGTATCTTCTTCATCCAAATTAATCAAAATAGGATCTAAGATATGAATAGAATCATCATAATCATGCATGTGAACATCATTATTAGTAACAACCTCTTCTAACACATCATGCATAGGTTTATCCAAGGAAGGTAGAGATCCTTGAATAATAGAATTATGAGCTTTAGCATGAGCACAATGATTTTTACGATGTTCATTATCAAATCAATTACATTTTGATTTATTTGAAATAGGTTGAGAACTAGGAGGAACAATCATAGGATCCTTCATAGGTTCTTTAGGAAGATCAATAGGATTATTAACAACAGGAGAAACAATCATAGGATCTTTGATAGGTTTGGTAGAAGGAACTTGATTAAAAGAACTAGAAGCCATAGTTAAAGGAGGTATAGAAGGTGTAGGTAAAAGACCACAATTAAGATCCATAGGAGGTATGCTTAATTGAAGAATCTTACAATTTTTATAGGCTTGATATGATCGAAAAAGATTATCAGGTTGAGGAGGACATGAATTAGGTAATGAAGGCCAAAATAAATCAAGAGCAGCACAATCTCTAGGCCTAGAAGGTTGATGTAGACTATGATTAATCATCTTCACTTCTTCATCATGAATAAATTTAAGACACTTATGAATAGGTGAAGCAACAACATGCATGGAATTCAACCAAGGAAAACCTAGCTTAACTTGAAATTGATCAGAAGTAGGAGCCACAACAAAGGTAGTGTTCACAATTTTTCCACAAAGTTGAACTGGTAAAATAATAGAACCAAATGATGGATAAAAAAAACCATTAAAAGTTTGAATCCACACATCCGATGTATCATAAAAGTCATGTTGTAAGCTTTTCATTAAAAAAATTTCTTCAGTGATAACATTGACTAAGGATGTAGGATCAACAAGACAACCACGTGTAGGTTTCTGAGAAATCCTAGTATCAATGTAAAGGGGACCATTAGGAGCTTTAATAGTCTCAGAGTCATTAAAGGTAATCAAAAGTTCTCGAGGTCTTTTATTCTTAGGTTGTTGTTAGGGTTTAGGTTGAGTTTTAGGTTTAGGTTTTGGTTGAGGTTGAGATTGAACATGAGGTTGAATCTGAGGTTGAGGTTGAGGTGGAGATACAGATTGACCAACATGCTCCACTTGATTAACAACATGATTGAGATCATCCATCTTTGAATCATACACAATTTCCATAGTAGATGGCTAAGCAATGGTATTAGTATCATGCATAGGTAAAGGATTCATATAAATTTGAATGTTTTGATTAGGAGGAGAGACAAATTTTTTCCCACTACCATCCAAATTATCAATAGATAAAGAATTAGAATCAATTAAGTCTTAAACCGTATGTTTTAAAGAATAATGTTTCTCAGTATCATGACCATTCTGATGATGATATTGACAAAAAGAATTTTGATCAAAAGATTTAGATGCAATCATAGCAAGTAAAAGAGGTCAAATAGGAGGTAAAGTAATCATATTAGCAGTTAACAACCTATTCATAATAACATGTAAAGATTTAGAAAGAGGATTAAACATACAATTTAATCAAAAAGAAGTGGATGTAGAAGTGGCATTGTGAGATGCAACAACAACTTGATCAACAACTGCATTCACTTGTTTGTTTATCTTGACATAGTTGTTGAATTTTTGAAATTTATTTGGACTAGGAGCAGCCTCACTCTTATAAATTGGAACATGAGCCATTGGAGTGTTTCTCTCAAATTGACTCACTTGTAATTGATAATGATGAAGTGCTGCACAAAGTTGTTGAAAAGAGACAAATTCAGCAAGTAGAATCTTATCTCTAATATCCTTTTGCAAATTTGAAATAAACATATGTTGAATATCAATATCAGGAATAGGACAGGAAATTTGAGCATGCAAATGCTTAAAAATCTACCAATAAACTCAGTTAATTTTTCTTTAGCACTTTGTTTACAATGCATCAAATCAGTCAAAGACACTTGTAGGTCAATGTTGTTTTGAAATTGTTGAATAAAATAATTAGCAAGTTGTGGAAAGGAATCAATGGAATAGGGAGGCAAGGAACAATACCATTGTAAAGCCTTGTCATAGAAGGTTCTAGAAAATAATTTGGCTAAAATCCTATGGTCATGAGCATAATCACTACAAAGGATTTGGAATGTTTTATCATGATGAACAAGATCTCCTTTTCCATTATAATTCTCAAGACGGGGCATCTCACCTTGCTGAGGAACAAGAGTAGGAATAATATCCTAGGACAAAGGACTTACCATGTCACATGTAGGAATACTAAACTTGTTTTGGGTTAAGGAAGCAAGTTGTTGTTTTAAGGATGACACAGTTTGAGCCAAACTGATGATAATCAAATTATTAGAGGAAATAGGAGGAGTAGCAACATTAGACACACTAGGTAAAGTGTAAGAAGCTATAGGAATAGAAGACACAACTGGAGGAACACTAAGAACTACATTTGGAAGCAGATTGGAATAAGTAAAAGGAACATTATGATATGAAGGTTGTGATGTAGGAAGGGACATAGGAGGAACACTCATAGGAACACAAGGAACCATCACAGTCATCATAGGAGTATAGAAATGAATACTAGGTAAACAATTAGGAGGTTCAACACTAGGAGGAATCAACCCTAAATCTTGAGGTTCTTGAGCTAAAGGTTTAAGATTTGAATGCACAAGATGAGTAATACCATGCAAGAGGTTAACACCTTGATCACTATCGTGAAGAACTTTATTAAGAGCCTCTATAGCTTGAATGGAATCTTGATTATGGTTCTCTTGAATAAGCCAATTACCCATTTTATCAAGTTTGGTTAAAAGTTTTTGAACTTGTTCAGGAGGAACTTTTAAAGCATCATCCTCATCATGAGATGAGTGAGAAGAGTTTTGCTCCATAGTAGGATTGGAATCATGAAGAATCAAGGTATCATCTGGGATCCTAAGGAAAGGAGAGGAATATTCAGGTTCAAAGGCACCCATGAGTCTATGACTTCTTCTAACTAGAATGTTATAAGTAGGACTAGTGGTAGTAAAGCTCATAAACCAATGTAATGCAAATGAACTAAACTAAGAACATATAAAGCATGAATATTTTTGTATTTTTGAAATCTAATTAGCATGCAAGATTTAACATAAAAGAGAAATATAATACCAACAAGATAAAAGGAAAAGCACAATAGGGCATCCAATTCCACAAAAGAAATGAGATTAAGTATGTCGGGTTCACCAAAATGAATAGGGGTAAAATGCAATCACACCTATTCAAATGTATAATTGTAATCTGTGGGGGAAATATGAGATCTATTCCCAAATCCAAATTCCCAAAGGAGAGATCCAATTTTATCAACCAAAAGGTTAATGCACAATCAAATCAATCTATGAAGAATATGAAAGAGAGAGAGAGAGAGAGAGAGAGAGAGAGAGAGAGAGAGAGAGAAACCCTATATTTCCTTATGGTCGAATTATGCTTGAAATCTGAAATAATTGAAATACAAATACTAACCTCAAATTAGGGAAAACCTAGAAAATGTCAATTTATGATGTCTATGTGTGCTTTATGGTAGTTCTACAACCTATTCTACACTGGAAATCCTGAGATGAAGAAATCCCATAAATCTTTTGCCAAGATGAGATCAGGTTGACTTTGACCCTCATAAAAGGTCAAAGGCTAGATTCTTTATTTGAAGGTCGATTCTAACCTTGTTCGTAGATCTTGAAAGTTCACCAAAAAGGGTATCCAAATCCGCTCTCAGATCTAAAATCCTGCACCTGTACCTGCAATAAAATGGGGGTTTTGTTTGTATGGGGGGTTGGCCTTGGTAAAACCCCAATTTAGGAATTAACCTTTAAATTGAATTGAAACGTAGTGTGCATAAACAAAGTAATTGAAACAAATCACCTCGCTTATGTTGAAGTCCTTATAGAGGATTCAAATCCTTAAATCCACAAGTAGGAATGCTTCAATGGATGTAGAATAAATGTAGGATGTCTCCAATCAATGACATTTGATTTTCAACACCAATCTTGAACTGATCTTTGCATATGAGGAGGCTTGGATGAATGTAGAAGGATGAATCTTCAAGGGGGCTCCAAAGAGATTGAATCCTTTAATGGCTAAAAATGGATCTCCTTGATGGATGAATGCTTGAACACTTGAATGCTTGAAGCATTTCTTGAATTCTTGAATTCTTTCTTGCACTTGAGAGCTTGAGAGATTGCAATTTCTTGAGATGAGATGTGAAAATGAGAAAGGAAGGCCTCCTTTTATAGTGAACTAGGGCACAATCCTCTAGAGGGGCCACCTTGGAGAATTAAATCCCGATTAGGTCCTAACCTTTAGAAAATATACCTAGATTAAATGAAATTTGAGGATTTACCATTGTAAAACCCGAAATGGCCAACCTGAAGGCGGGAAAACAAATATCCCCGAAACCCGATACCCAAAAATCAAGGAATTTGGAAATTTGGAAGGGAGGGAAAAATCAAGCTTGTAACTAACCTAGTCAGAATCAAGCTCGATTCTAACCTAGTCAGGATTGAGCTCAATTCTGACCTAGTTAGGATCAACATCAATTCTGACCCTATGCGCCCAAATCCAACCAGAATTAGGACAAGAGATCCCAAGAATGCCCGGAGACCTAAAAATGATACCAGAAAGGGATAGAATTCCAGGGATAGGCATAAAATCCTATGATGACTATGATGAATTCCAAGAGGACCTATTTCTAATTCCTACCTAGAAAATAAAGCCATGGAAGAGGGAAATTAAGGGGAATCCTCAAGATCCTAACCCTAATTTCACCTAGAATGAAGCAGAAAATAAGTGGAAAGCGGGGAGAAAGCCAAATACATGCAAAGACCTGATCAAGGTGCTTAACATGACCCCAGACCACTTACTTTGAGGTCTATATTCTCTTATCATGGAAGTGCTTCCATTTTAATATGATACAGTAATATCACGAAGAATTTCATCATGGTAAGATCCAATCTTAATTTTACAGGACATTACTCACTTACCAAAACTTTATATTCATCCTTAATCCATGCAATCTAATATGAATTAAGGTGGCTCTTTCTTTGCTACTCCAACTTGGTAACTAACTCCTTCAATGCTAGGTTATCTAAACTCCCACTATCAATTATGACCTTACAACATTTTCCTACAAATTTACATCTTTCCTTCCACAAACTCTTCCTTAACACCAATTTTTGATCAAGTTCCTTATTACATAGGACTCTTCATACTATTAGGTTTTCTCTATATTTTAGCTTATTTGTAGATTCAGGTGACTCTTCCTTCACAAGTGTATTTCTACTAATGCTACACTTATTATTTCTTGAATTCCTGTGAGTGCATTCATATTCTCTATGGTCTTCTTTTCCACACTTGAAGAAATTTTCTTTAAACCAATTCTAATCCTCTCATTTGTAATGATTCACTCTAGGGTAACCTCACCCTCTTTCTCGATATGAACTCTCTTCTTTCCATTCATACTTTCATTTATCTTGACCGGAGTAAGATCTACCTCCTTCTACAAATAATCTACCTCTGCCTCTTTGAAACATTCCACCTCTTCCTCTCTATCTATGTTCGTGCCTCTTTTCCTAATTTTCTTCCTCCTTAAAGGAAAATTTCAATAAGACTCCTCAATACTATCTATTTTGACCATAATAATTCCATCTTGAATTAATATCCTCAAACCATTCAGGTATCTAGCTACTCTATCATATGCATCCTCCATATGCCCAAATATGATATCTAACCTACAAAATTCTTCAATATATTCCTTCATAGTAGATTCATTCTACTTTAGATAATGAAATTTACTCAACAAACTAACTTGATAATCACCAAGTAATAATTTACCCTTCAGCTTATTTTCTATCCTGTCCCAAGATTTATTCTTCTCTTTCCCTCTCCTTTTTATATCTATCTACAAATTTTCTCACCATAAAGATCCATATCATTTCAACTTAGTGCTAGCATTCTTCACCTTTTGGTCCACATTAGTGTTCTCATAATAAAAATACTTTTATATCTCATTGATCCAATCAAGCAATTCAATATCATCAAGCTTACCATCATAATCTAGAAAATTGAAGTGTGTTCTAACATTCACTTTATTTAGCGATCTCAATAAAACTTTTTTACCTTGTTCCAATTTAGGTTCATTATTTCCAACCACTACCTCAGATTCGTCATCACTTGTATCCTCAATAGGTCTAGCCTATTCTTTGGGAAGTCTTTACCATGTTTAATATAAATATAATTTATCTCAACACAACCATCATGTCTAGATCTTCTTCTCTTCTTCCCAAAACCCTTTTGGTCCCCCCTTTGTAGTTGTAGGTAAGGTCTCAACTCTACTTCCCTACAACCAAATAAAATTAGGGCTTCACAACAATCAGATTCAATAGTCAACCTGCAAAGAAAAACTAGTTATCTCTGATACCACTTGGTGCAGTCATCGATGGAGTGACATCAAAGAGATTAGTCCAATCATGCAGATAGTAAAAAAAGGAAAAATAACATAAGAAAATATAGAGAGAACAAGCAAGATCTATATTTATTAACTATAAATTAGTTATAGATAGTTGACAACATACAGATTTTCCTACATACTAGGCTACAATAGGCTTTTTGAATTACAATATTTTATTAGAGACCTTAGACCCCAATTCTAAACATTATCCTTGATTACTAAATGCGAGCTTCTACTAGAGATGAATTACATTACATAAATAGCCATTACGATACACAGATCATCTCAAGAACAAAAAGCATTTCCCAAAAATAGGAAGTGTGAAGAAGAAAAATAAGGATGGTCCTAAATCATAAGGAACTCAATCCATAAATTGTGTAAGGCCTAGTGAACCAAGATTTAGGTCAATGCATAGTCCAAGAACAAATATGTATACACCATTCAGGTTTGCAAGTTGTATATTTCCATCGAAAGATTAGAATTCATCAACGAGACACAAGTTGGAATGAACACACTACCTAAAAGAGAACCAATCACAACTCAAAAAAAATGAACAAAATAATAAGTGAACCTAGGAACATGGTCAAAGATAGGTCTTGGATATAGTCCAATCATCACATAAGTTAACTCAAAAATATGATTAATTGCAAAATTGATCTCTCATACTAGAACATAGAAACAAAATAGAACATAAATATTTTTTGGTTTATGCATGATTTTTCCAAACCTAAGATGCTCTTTCATTAATGTATATACATATATACACATGTATATGTTGGAAATTTGGCTAAGTAGGATATCATGGTGTTGTCATTATGGAAACATATATTTAGTATTAAGATAACATAATTCATAATGGTGGCTAAAGTCCTTATTAGGAATCTGACTATGCTCTCCTCCATGGGAAAACTAAAAGGAGTCAAACCAGCTTCCACCCTGCAACAAGTTATTCTAGAACAATTTGTGGATGATACTTTCCTCTTTGGGTATTCTTCGGTTATTGAAGCTAGACAGTGGAAGAACCTATTGGAGAATTATTCTATGGCCTCGGGGTAGTGCATCAACTATCAGAAAAGAAGACTCTTCTTCTTTAACATCCCTATTGAGAGCAAAACCAGAGTGCATCAAATCTTGGGCTGTTAGACGGCTTCACTTCCCTCCACCTACCTAGGCCTCCCTCTCACTATCAAAGAGGTCTCTCAAGAATTTTGGAATTCAATCCTAGAAAGAACCTAGCAAAAACTTGCTATCTCAAAAGGGAAGATTCTAAGTAATGCTAGTAAACTCCAACTGGTGGCTTCTACTCTCCAAGGGATACCTGTTTACCTTTTTTCCCTCTTCAAGATCAAAAGCTATATGGATGATAGGCTAGAAAATATTCAAAGAATATTTTTGTGGGCTGGCTTTGAAGAGAAAAAGAGGATGTCCCTAGTCAATTGGGAAATTGTTTGTCTTCAAAAAAGACTAGGCGGTCTAGTTCTTAGGAGAATTTGCATACTAAAAAGATCCCTCACCATGAAAGTTTATTGGAAGTTTATAGAAGAAAAAGTGGATTGGTATAAAATTATGGAAGTTAAGTACCTTCAAGCGCACCCTTATGGGTTGATATACTAGGACAATGACCTTCCCCATGGTTCCAAACTTTGGACAAATATCTGCAATTAAAAACCCATACTTTGTAAGGGTGTCTTTTGGTAACTTGGAAATGAGAGATCCATTCGATTATGGCATGACTCATGGATCTAGAATTACACCACCCTTGTTGGATGGTTTGGTCCCCTCATGACCTACCTCAGGCCTATCCTTTGTGATAGAACCTACAACTACATGACTGGAGGGAAATGGGAAAATGTTTCTACTCTGGTCAGGAACAAACCTGATTCAAAATACTTGGCTAATGAGCTTATGGAAATTTTGGGAAATATCAGAATTCCTAGATTTATTAGCTAGGACTCTATCATTTGAGCACCCACCCAATAAAGAACCTTCTCATTCAAGTCTACTTAAAACCTACTTATAAAGGAGGAGAATAACCCTGGAGATTGGAAAAATGTGTGGATCCCTCACCTTACTCCGAAAATCAATTTCTTCTGGTGGAAACTTATGCATGGAAAAGTTCTAACACATGAAAACCTTATAAGAAGAGGGTTTTCCCTAGTTAGTAGATGTGTCCTTTGCAAAAAGGAGGAAACTATGAACCTCCTATTCATACACTGTGAGTACTTTGCTAGTATTTGGCAAGGAGCTATTAGAAAACTAGGGATCCCCTGCACCCTTGGAGAGGATGTCCACTAGTTAACTATTTGGCATTCCCCTTCCAATCAACCTCTCCTCCAGCTCCTATGGTGCCTTCTCCCCCTGCACATTTGTTGGACTATATGGAAAGAAAGGAACAACAAGACCTTTAGGGAGACTGATTCCCCACCTAAGGCCTCTCTCCATCTGGGTACCAAGCTCCTATGTGAGAATATTGCCTCAGATAAATGGAAACTTCCCTCTGCTCCCCCTTTAGCATGGGACATCAAAATGGATAACAATTGGAACTTACCATTTGGATTCACTAGGTTCGACAACTCAAGGTTGATGGCCCAGAATGCTACTTGTTGGGTTACCCATCCTATTAGCTAGATCAAATTATACTTTGATGGGGTGGTGAATAATCTTTCTCAGGGTGGGGATGGAGTACTAAGGGAACACAATGGTTCTTAACTTTTGGCTTATGCTGAGCTACTTAGAAATAGTACTATCGACCAAGCAGAAAGCTCGACTCTCCTATGGGGTATAAAATTTTCCATCTCCAAGAATATCAGGTTGCTGATGATCGAGGGGGATTCCAAGTTTATTGTGGAGATTTTCAACTAAAGGTCAAATGCGGGGTGGCAGGTGAACAACATCATAGTGGAAATTTGGTAACTTCTCAACAAATTCAAGGAATAGACTAAGGTGGTCATTTGGGAGGATATTAGTGCGCTACCAAGGGAGACTCAATGGCTAATTGGGTGGGAAAAACATGATACCAACAATGTTTAAAATGAATCACTTTGCTGATAAAATTATTAAGGGACCCACTAAGCTATTGCACTGGCTTAATGTGATGATTATTGTCGTTACGACTATATATGCATAAAATCTTATAAAGTTTCATAATTTCCTTTTGAGAGATTATGTGTGAAAGGATGGTCATTCATATCAGCAAGCTATTTCAAACACCAAGGACATTATTGACAAAAATGGCATAACTCCTAATAATTATGCCTAGAGATCCATGAGAGTTTGTTGTACGGGGATCAATTTCCCAAAGACCACCTAGCCCCAACCTTTTATGAACAAAAATTGCATAAAATAGTTAACTCAAAAAGATTTGTTTTATGCTCTAGCTTACAAAGCTTGGCCCTGTAATTTTTAGAAGGCGTCTATGATGGGAACAAGTCTAGTCATGATGGGTGGAAAAACTTTGTGCATTGAACCTGAAAAAATCAAGGAGTTCACTGTTGACCCTCTAGTTATCCACTATTGCACAGACAATGACATCTGGGGTTTTATGGAAAGAATGAAGGGTGGCCATGATGAACAAATTTCTAAGCAATTTGTGTCCTCATAAAATAATAGAAAGGTGTCTTTCGGGGGCATTCACTTTCAAATAAACAAGGAGGTCATTGGCAAAGTGATAGGGCTCTCAACAGAGGGAAGGAAGTACAAGATAACTAGCCAAAAATTGTACATGACCAGTCTCAATCAATTCTTTAGGCTGAGAGAAAAACCTTTTAAAAAGTATGGGGATTCAACCATGAGCTTCTCCCAAACTTATGGCCTAAGGTTTTCCACATTATTATGAAGTATTTCACTTTAGATTGAAAATATATTGTTTTTTATTACTATCACATGCCATTCCTTAACCACATTAGGAACAGGGACCTAATTTCCATCCCCTTCTACCTCCTCCACTTGTTGGAAAGTAACATCCTGGACATAAAACAAAAAAAGAACCTTGAGAAGCCGATTCCCATCCTTCACCAAGGCCTCCTATTCTATTTGTACAATTTTTATAAAGCCATTTCCCCCTACCTCAATCTCCCCTAATTATCATGGATATCACCCCGGATGCTACTCCTGCAGGAGCCAATAACCCCTCTCAATCCCCCTTCCATTCCATCTAGGAAACTGACCTTGTCCCACATGATGGTAAAGGCTGCGAGAGATGTGTGCAAAACCCCTTCAAAAGGGTGGAGGATTTAGAGAAGTCCCATGTCTCTGAGTCCATGGAAGCTAAGGATAAGATGGTGGTTGACAACACCCCTGAAGCTAAAAGGAGTCTTTAAAAATTGAAAATGTCAGGCAGTCAGGTGGGGTCAGATGTTGAATTGGGTGGTATTGTCTAGCAATCCAATAGAATCGCAAAAGGAAAAATGCAAAAGACAACTCAAGGAAATGGCCTCTGAAGACAAGACACTCTTAGAGGATATGGATACCTCTAGCTCCTCTAGGTTGATTAAGAACTCCTCGGCCAATCACTTGAGCTCACCTAGGTCTAGCAGCATTCCTCCTTTAAATCCCCTACCTGCAGGAAATGAGATCCCTCACAAAAATACCCCAACCCCACCCTCTCCTCACACTCAATAGGTCAAATACCCCCTCATGGAGCACACTACCATGGCTATGGCTAAGAATTATAGGTTCAAAGGTTCCCTCAAACAGAAATTCAATGAGCTGGATAATGAGATTCTTGGCCTCAACCATGATACGATGGAAATCAAGACCTGCATCTCAAATTCCAATAAATTTTCCCTTAAAGTGATGCACGTATTAGCTGTGACCTTGTGTAATGTGCAAGAGAAGATTGTTGGTGGTAAACTGAAAGCCGATGAAGACAACAGAGACCTCTTCATGTTCCTACAGGAAGAATATGCAGTTGCCTTGATGTCCAAGCGATTGGGTGAGAGTTCTTAATTATTGCTGGTGCCATCATGATTTTATCTTGGTTTGGCCCTGTAGGCCCCAGGTTTTATACTACATTTCTCTATTTTTTGGTTAATTTCATTAGCCTTTGGACTAGCCCTATGAGGTAGTTTACTTTTACTATGTTATTTACTGTTTGGTTAAGCTAAAACTCTGGTAAGGAAATTGTCTAAGTATAACAGTGTTTATCTATCAGAAAAGTGACTATTTTGATCAGTGAAGTTCACATAAGTATTTCCAGTACAAGAGAACTTGAGCACATATTATATAATTTATGTTGAAGCTACAATTAAGAGCACAAGACTATACAACATGTACGGAAGGAGTTATTAATATTTTATAGAAACATTATTGAGCCAACAAAATGGAGCAGCAACTAGTAATTGAATTTTTTGGGTTAAGGGACAATTTAAATATTTATTAAAATAATCATTTAACTAATTAGGGATGACATACTAGATGTTAACCCTAAGGAAACAAGAATTAATGTTATAAATTTAAAACATGCAAGCCGACTAGAAACCTATATTTGTCATAGCTTGTATAAAGGAAAGTATTTTGTAATTTAGAGAAGGAAGACATGTGTAAGACTTATGTAATGCTATGTTATTGATGTGAAATCTTATGCATGATCAGAACAATGCGAGTTAATAACAAGTTTTGTGAAGAGCGTAAAAGATAGATCATAATATTGAAGATATTCAGTACCAGTAAAAGGTTTTTGTATTCTATCTTTTGTACTGAATATTATAATTGTGTATTGCATATTTTAAAAGTAGACTCATCTTTCATATATTCATGTTTTGTAATACCAACTCCTAATAGGGTTGAGGCTTCTAACAATGCCTAAGTCCTCTAACAAGGACCGAGACACTATAGGGATTTAATAGACTCCTAAAAGGGTCAATATCTCTAACAAGATACTTTTGATTAGTGGATCATTTGTGGGTACCATCCTCACCATGGTTTTCCCTTGGCCAAGGTTTCCTCAAGAACAAATATGGTGTTATGAGTTCTATATTTTTATTGTTGTGTTTTCTATTCAACTAATTCAGTTTAGTTTATTATGCAAGTTACAAGTTAATTAAATATATCCATACTTGGGTAAAAGAAAAAGTTTTTAAAATACTGATTCACCCCCCTCTCAGTATTTCCTATTTCTAACAATTGGTATCATAGTAAGATCTCTATGGATATGGATCAGTTATAGAAAAACATCGAAGAAGCTCTTGAGTAGATTGATATTCTTACTGAAGAAAGAGATAATCTAAAGAATAAATATGAAAGTGCAAAATACTACATTGAGAAATTAAAAGAAAAAATAAAAGAGTTTAAATCAAAGAAAGAGACTGTAAATCAAATCAAGGATAGTGATGAAGTTTCAAAACTAAAAAAGTTGAATGTGATCCTAAAACATGAACTAAAGATTATAGATCTAAAGTTAAGATTGAAAGATGATAACAACAAAATTGAATCAAATCTAAAGTCTGAAAATGTAGATCTAAGGTCTAATATTACCAAAGTAACGTCTAATCTTGAGACTACAAAGTTGTAGTATGCTAAGCTTGAAAAGTATAATACTACTGTTAAAGGTGAGGTAACTGAATCCAAGAAACATCTTGAGAAACTATATTCCATTAGTGAAATGATTGATTAATAGATTTCTCATCAGAAACCTTCTTATGATCAAACTAGTCTTTGATATTTTGAAGAAAAATTCTCAAAGAAGACCGAAGAGTGTAAAGAACCAGATCTGGTAATTCATCAACCTAGGAACAAAGAAGAAAAAAACAAAATAAAGTTGAGTCTAACCAATCTGAATATGTACCTAAGAAAGTTGAATCACCTAAAGAAGTGTGAAATGAATTCAAAGGTAGAATTTATGCATGAAATTCACTTGGACACATGAAAATGGATTACACATGTAAGAAATTCAAACCTATCACTGGTTATTGTTATACTTTTCATGGATTTTGTCATAGAGCCATTGATTGTAGAAAACATAGATCTAATAATAAAGATAATAGTAGAATGTTTAGGGGTAAGAGAAAGAAGTTGGGTACTAATTCAGCGAAAGTCTTGTAGAATTGGAAGATGTCGCTCGAAACGGGCACTCGATTTAGGTTCGGGAGTCGATCCTAAATTCAAAAAATCAGTGCCCATTTTTTTCAAAATAGGTACCCATTTCAAAACAAGTGCCCATTTCTAATTTTTTTTTCTAGTCTAATGACTAAAAACACATTTTAACACACCAAATTTTTTTTAAGAAACAGGTGCCCATTTTTTGAATTCAAATAACAAGCATCCATTTCTTAAGTCATGAGTGGGAAATGCTTATCCGCCTCAGAGTTTATTTCAAACTAGGTTTGGTTTAGGCTTTGTGGAACCAAGCCTATGCCTTGACCTCCAAAAATTTGGTTAAGGCATTTGAATGCCAGATTTCTAACTTTTCATAAGTTTTTGAGGGCCTTCCTGATCGTATATTTTTTGAAATAAAAACCAATTAGAGTTCTCACTGTCCTCATTTAAAAAATGTAAATTTCATAGTGATATGGTTAATTTACTATTTTTTGCATTATTTATTAGTTAAAAGTGGTACCTAAATGTAAGATAGTGAGGTTCACTAAAACTTTAATAAGTTTTTTATTTTTAGGGTTTTTGGAAAATAAATAATACAACATCAAACTATATACAATTCTCTTGATGATAAAAAAATTATTTTTGGAAAAATATGAAATTTTCATTAAATTGTGGTGATCGTACAGTAGAGGTTTTGAAAATATTTTTTTATAGTCAATTAAAAATTAATTAAAAAAACTATATTGAAAAAAAAAAGAAGAAAAAATATGTTCATCAATCTTTGGTGTCTTAGGTATATTGTCCCAAAAGGATTTGCAAAAATTCATTTATGTAGGTCAAAATATGGTGGTCGTACACGACTATCGTATGGTCCTGAAATAGGATTTTTGAAAATATGGTTTTTAAACATTCATACTAAAAAAAAATTATACCATGTGGGTATTTAAATTCCTACTAAAAAAGGGAAAACACTTCCACTTTTTGCCCAAAAGTGGGACTCAAATTCTTGCAGCCACCCTTAGAGGAACTAACCTTGTAGATAAAAGACCTATTGGAGAAACAAACAATATAAGAAATGGAGTTATGAGTTATAGATGCAACAATTTTGGACACATTGCTAGAAATTGCAGATCAAAGATCAGTCAGTCGGGACCAAGATATGGAAACAATGTCATGGTTTGTTAGATTTGTAACAACATGGGACACACAACAGGTTATTACAGAACGAACAACATGAGGAATCCTAATCTTAGGAGAAATGCGAACTACACTGAAAGGAATATGGATAACAAAAATAGTCAAAAAGGAAATAGCAGTAACATGGAAGAATTTATATTTGTCAAAGCTATAGATCAAGGAAGTGCGTTGACAATATCAGGAAGTCAATCAAGTGAATTATTTGAAAGAAAGTTGGAATCAATTCTAAACCCATCTCAAAATGATTAAGCATCAAATTTCATTAATTAAATATCACAATAAGCATCAGAACAACATAGAGTTTATCAGAATTTGAATCAAGTCTTGCGAAGTTAATATGTGATAGTAAGTGATGTAAGGAACCTATAGTTAAGAGCGCATAAGATTATGAACATGTATGAAAGAACACAATGTGAAAGAAGTTCACTGACAGTTAGATACATCTTTTTAGCATGAACACACTTATGCAATTAATGGAATGACAATGTTTTGAAGGATTTAATGAGTAAAAGAGGATTATTGGACAACATTCAATCATTCATGAGATTACAAGAATTTTAGAGTGAAAGACACTTGAGATTGAAACAAGTTTGAAGGATTTGGAGACATATTTTCATTAGATCTATGCAATAAGCCTTAAATCATGACATTTAGGTATTTCACTAAGAGCTTACTGTTAAAGCTACTATTTTGAGTATAATCATGGATGCAACCCTAGTTCACAACATTAAGGATACCCCTAGACCTAAGGTGAGAAGGGAGCCAATTGAACCTATAGAGGATGACCCTATTTTGGCTTTGTTGTTTACACCAGGTAGAACTTTACATTTGGAAGATGTAAAAGGTTATTTGAAATGCAAATTTTAGACTGTAGGAGATAAGAGTATGACTGAGGAATATTATAAAATTTACAATCAGGACATGACTTACAAGGAGGTTTATATTAATTTAGATCAACTAGATATTGTAAAGTACATGTTTCATTATGAGTTTCATAATGATGAATGGAATGAGATAATATATAGCAGAACTTTTGATGGGAAAGTTTTGTTGGATGATAGAGTGATAGAAATTACAGTCGATATAATTCATGAAGTAACGAGTATTTCCAACAAAGATGTTATTCCACTAAATGAGAAAAATGTGAAGAAAATAGTCATAAAAACCACTAAGTCTACATACAATGGAAGTATAAATGTGATAAGAAAAATTGAACAAAATGATGTAAGGTATGTTTGTAAGATAATGACTACTAAGCTATGTGCTAGTTCTAGAGAAGATGCCATAACAAAAGGAATGGTACAAGAACTCTACCTAATGTGTGTTGAGAAAGTTGAATTTGATATGAGTGAAATGCTGAGAACTCAACTTATTGAAAACCTTGAGAAGACCAAGCAGACAAGGAAATCTCAATTCAAATTTTCATCTTTGATTACTTATATGTTTTTCCATCTTTTAAGAAGATTTCCTTACACTATAGGAGCATATTGGAATAATGAGAGATGTTAA
This sequence comes from Chamaecyparis obtusa, assembly GCA_027943335.1. Classification (NCBI taxonomy): domain Eukaryota; kingdom Viridiplantae; phylum Streptophyta; class Pinopsida; order Cupressales; family Cupressaceae; genus Chamaecyparis; species Chamaecyparis obtusa. The sequence continues at coordinate 838,676 of BSBK01006031.1, read as the reverse complement.
ATGGAAATAATTAACAAAGTGTATCTAAGATATCCTATTCATAAATTCAATGAGAGTGCAACACTAGTTATCAAGAAATTCTAGAATGAAATGAGGAAAAGATAAAGAATTCCACCACCTATGGTTGAGAAATACAAGAATGATTTATGATTTTTAGTTGACATATATTTTACCTATATAGAAGTAGTAGAACCTAGAGTTGAATTAATAGAGCCACTGGATTATGAAGCATCCAAAGAAGCTATTGAAGGCTATGTAAGCATAATCCTTAAATCCAGATTAGATTCCAAGATTCCTAGATTTGGAACATCTGAGGAAATATCAAGCACAAAATATCAAACTCAATTACAAAAGTCAGAAAAGAAAAGAGTGGACACAAAAATAAAGAAAATATTAAAAGAATCAAGAATGATAGAAGATGAGTTTAATATAGAAAAACAAAGAGCATCAACTATGAGGGATATTGGTCAAAAGCAAGTATTAACAATACCACCATTGGCAGCCAAAGAAACCTATACACCAGATATTCAAAATATTGATGAGGATATCACAGAGGCAATTGAAATGAGAACATGATTTTCTAAACCACTAGCAACAACCATAAGAAAATCAACAAGATCTACTTCCACTACACCTGCTAATAGAGTCAAAGAAATGGCTAATGGACCAAGAAAAAGACAAAAAACAATTTTCACTCCTATGGAAAGGAAAAAGGGTACAAGAAGAAGAATCTACACCTATCAAGAGAATGTGAGGTCAAGTTTAAATTTAGTGACAAGGAAAAGAAGAAGTAGGCATCATCAAAAAGAAGCAATTGAAGCCTAGGATAGAAAAAGTTAACCATGTAATCATTAATGATGGAGATTTCACCAAGTTAAATAAGAATTATCATATGTATAAAGAATGTGAAAAGATAAATCTTGAGAATGCAATTGTCAGGAATATGATCCTCACAGACAAGAAATTTGAAACCATAAAAGATAAAATACCAAATGAACTATATGATAAACTAGTAAATAGAAACAAGAGAATAATAGAGGAAGATAAAAGTATTAGAGAAAGATTCATGAGAAAACTTTGTGAAGTTAAGGATGAAGAGAATGTCAAGGAAATAATGAAGAGTCTTGGTACTCATCTAAGGAGGAAAAGAAGAACTATTCTAATCATGGGAGGAAA
>BSBK01006031.1:742500-832500 GCA_027943335.1 Chamaecyparis obtusa | reverse complement strand
AATAATTATGTACATAGGTGTAAGAGAAAACACCTTGAACACCTTAAAACCATTCAAAATTTGACATCAATGATAAAAAATACCCGAACATATATATCTAACAAAATGTAGTGTTTTTAAAAGAAAAATCTCTACAAACATTATAGAAGAAGAAAACATAAAATGGAATGCATTGGAGTTAGTGCATAATGGAAAGATGAATGATACAAATTGGAGAAAGAAAAAAAAATCCCCAAATAGACTATGGTAGGCCTTAGTGAGGAAACATCCTCACCTAGGATGCACAAAAGGCATGGCAAAGCTTCGTAGAAGTCTTTCCAGTGGTTTCATGATGGATTATAATGAAATCCTCATCTTCAATGTTCTAGTCACCAACCCTCAAAAAAATATCATTTTCCTTTCCTATCATCTCCATACCTACAAGGTACACATAAGAGGAAGTAAATTAAAAATAATGGCATCATTATATGCATAAAAACTATTGAACCAAGTTTTGAAAAAAGTAGTGAATATTAACAAAATTCTATAATATACTCTATGATCGATGATGTTTTGGTGAATGGTTGAGAACATTCTCATCCAAAGGTGTACTTACATAGTTCCCAAATAAATATATTATAGTTTGAAAAAATTCAAATTGTCTAGAATAAGTAGGATAGAAATGGTGTAAATATATTAGGGAAAGTGTGATACTGAGAGGGGGGTGAATCAGATATCAACCAATTCATACATTTTGACATAAACTAACTTGTTTGGCATAAGCATCAAACTTAACTCTATAACAGATCTAATATCCTAATCATCATCCATGAAAATAGAAACATAACACAATTATTTTGGTTACCTAGAAACCCTTGAAAGGTAAAACTAGGGTGGGGATGACACCCACAAATCTTCACTACTGCGGTATTAAATTTTGCCTATTAGGGCTACAACTTTGATCATAAAAGATGATCTACCCTTTGAGGGTTCTACCTTGTTAAGAGCTTTGAGACTTATACAGTCTACCTTGCAAAAGGATTTAAAACTTACAACTAAGTAAGAACCTCATTAATAGATTTACTAAGGTCTATTAAAACCACTATATTAATAGATTTACCCTGATTCACCTGTTAGAATGTCTGAGTACCCGATCCTTCGGTTTGCACTTGGATGCTGATTACAAATTTCCTTACAATATAGATTTGATCTCTTCTAACAATATGTCTCTATTATGTCCTTCACTTCTTTGCTCAGTCACTAAACTCTATTTTTGATAGTCAAAATAGTTTTCTTCTCTGCAAGTATGAGATCTCCTTCATACTCATGGGCCTCTCATAATATGTATTAGGGTTCAGATGTCATCTTATATAAATAATTAATTGTATATAGGATTTAAGATCTATGATCTAGATTGTCTACTTTTTGCACTTAACTAATCCCTAATTCTAATTGGTTCCATGAATTACATAGGTATTAATGATTACAATTCGGAAAGCATAATCACCTCTATGATTTCCTCAACAAATAATAAATTTAATATAGATGTTGGCCAAAATGGTTTACCTAAGTGTTTGTGTCATAAAAAACACACATGTCAAATCTAGCTTGCTCGACATTTGATATCTCTGGAACTCAACACGTATTTTTCTTCATACCATGTTGATCGACACTAATATCCTTACATAACTCGGTTAATACTAAAGTACTCGGTGACCATTGTCTTACTTGGCAGTAACTACTACTTGGTAAATGTATAATATACATGACTCAACCTATACATGATGAATCGGTCGTAGTGATGACTGACCAACATTTCCTAGAAAATGACTAAGTTTAAGACACGAATAGAAAACAAAACTTAGGGATCAACAATCTCCCCCTTTGATATTAGTGGAAAAAACACTTTGTCATGACATTTTTATTACATTTACAAGAGTACTTAGTACTAAAAAAATCTTCTATAGAATACTCCCCCTAAGACTTAACTCAGTCTTAAAAAAGATACATATATACATAAGACTCCTTATTTTACATACAATCAAATATATATACATTTTCAAAAACTAGTATGTCATACCATTTTTGCATTGTGTTTGTATCTTCTTTTTTCTTTCTAATATCTAACATATATCTGATATTTCATATTCATATATTCATTTCATGTTATTTCCCCTTATGATTTTGTCATGTCATGTTATTTCCCCCTTATTTTTGTCACTTGAAGTTCTTGGGGTGTGGGGGTCTTGAAATATTTGTCTAGGAAGGGTTTTTCAAGCTGCATGACCATCCCTATTGCATTGTCCCAACCTGACCCTACAAAATTCAAAACCTTGGACTTGACTTCTAGCTCAATAGCTAGCTCGACTAGGCTCTCAACAATAGAAAGATGAGGGTCTTTCTGAACTAATTCCTTTTTCGTGACTAACTCCCTTTGTATAGCCTAAAGATGAGGTGTTAACATTATTTGGATAGAGAGTAGTTGAGCCCTTATTTTACCATCGTTAGCCACCAACTCAGCTAATCTACCTTGGGCATGTAATAATCTAGTAAAATGCATAGAGATGGAACCTGCATCCATGCTTAGTGAGTGACCTGTAGACTTTAGATATAATTATAGTTTTTCTATCAGATCCTCGTTTCCCTTTGTAAATCATTCAACATTGCATAATTTCTTGTAGAAAGAATGTGCATTTTGTACTTCTTCTAAATTTGTTACTAAGGTATAGAGTTCTACCTATTTCACTGCAATATCTGCAAAGACCTTGTTGAGCACTTTGGTCTCAAACTTCCTTTCTGAGCACTGCAACAACATGTCATTAGCCTCACTATTAACATGAATCACTTTCTTAACAATATGGACAAATTTCTCCAAAATAGGTTCAGATTCATTTAAATCATTCATCTCAAAAGTATCTATTAAAATACCTTTTATCTCATGTAGTACCTACTTTTTCTGATTTTCCCTTCTCATTTCTTCCTATTTACTCTTCTTATTGAGTATATCTTGCAAGATTTGCATTTGTTTGTAGGTCAAGCTATCAGTGTCCCACTTATCAATCACTATAACTTCTTCGAGTGTTACCTATGTAGCAAGAGATTTCTCCTTCTTCTTTTGTGACTTCTTCCTATGTGTAATTTCACTTGGCATCTATATAAGAGATTTTATTGCCTCTTGTTCCTTAGGCTCTTGAGTGTCCTAATCTTTCTCTTTCTCCATCTTTTCCCTTTCTTTCTCCTCCACATTAGGACTCACTACTACAAATACAGATTGTTCTGCTTGTTCTTTGTGTGTTTTCTCGACAGATGTAGGATTTGGTGTGATTGTTGACTTGTCATATTCCTCAACATTAGCACTTTGGGAGACTAGTTGATCAACTGTGACTCTATCGGGGCTTGTTGGGGTAATCTCAATAGTTGATCTTCTCTCAATCTATGGATAATATTGCACTTATAATAATACAAGATTGATGCTAGGTAGAGATTTATCCTTTGCTGCTTGGCTTGAATATGCTGCTAAATTTATTCCTCTATTAATATATTTATTTTCACTGGAGTGTCCTCAATGATATCTACAATATTTATCTCATCCTTTCTCTCTTCAGCCTTATGATCTACTTCCTTTTTAACTTTTTATTTAATGACATCCTCCTTATTATCCAATTCTACACCCTTGGATGTTCTTGCACTCTATTGTGCACTCTTATCAACTAAAAGACTAAAAATTATTTTCCATAACCTTATACTTTGTTGCATAGTATCTTCAACCTTGTGTTGGAGGATGGAGTATGCTCAGAGTTTTGGGATAAATCTATTCCTGTTCTTCTCCATATACTAGTGCATGTGTGTAGGGGATAAGGCAGGCATGACTTGAGAAAGAGTTCTCTCCTTGATTTGCTTCTTGGTCATTAAGGCATATTCCCATATTTGAGCTATCCTTTGGTATAATTCATCAAGAATCAAGTTCCCCAATTGAAGTGGTGTCATCTTGAATGTACAAAGCATCTCAAGCATAGCTTTTTCTACTCTCTCCCTATCCTCAATAATTAGTTTCTCAAATCTTATTTGCTTAAAGCTTGCTAGGCCAGCAATGTTCTTAATGTTGTGTCATATTTCATCCAAAGTCAGTGATATCTTCTGTGATAAATCCTTCTTCTTTACATCGTCATCACTATCAGTTTCCTCATAATCCTTTTCCCTATAATCTTTCTTATTGTTTTCTTCCTTATCTAGCTTGGCATTGCCTTAGGCTGAACTAGTTTTCTTTTCCTAGATGTAGGGGTCTTCTTTTGTGGCTCAGAAGCTATAAAATTGGAAGATTATCTAGTTCTTGGCCTAAGTACTGGTTAGGAAATGGGCTTAGGTTTCTATACTTGTTTCTTGATAGGCTTAGAAACTGATGCCTTCTTGCCTTTCTTGACTATCATATTCTCCTCTTCTTCACTTTCTTCTGACTCACTAGACTTTTCCTCTCCTAATCCCTAAGTCAATACAAGAGGTGCATCTACCTCTTCATCTCCTAACATTTTCTTTATGTTTTTCACTATCTTCTTTATTTTCCTCTCCATGGTAGAACATTCTTATCCCATGGTTACCTTAGCCTTAGCTTCCTCATAAGTTCCAAAATGTGTGGCCTTCTTGTTAGCTTCCTGATCTAATAAGGTTTTGATTGTTTTTATTGTATCATCTATATTTACCTCATAAGGTAATGGCATTAGCCATGATACCCTCTCTATGACTGCTTGTGCATATGTAAAATATTTGTCAACTGGAAAACATATATCTTCGTAGTACTTTTCTACTAATAATATAGGGATCCTTCTTCTTTTCCAAAGTTTCTTGAATACACTCTCAAATTTTTCACCCATTTGACCAATAAACTCACTAATCTATACTGTGACAGGTCTATTCTTGTCCCATTCTACACCTCCAATAGTAGGAAAACTTTGTTGTATGTAGAAAAATAGATAGACAAGTAAAGAACCAAACTTACACATAGAATTCATTGCTTTCTAGATGGAAATAAGGTTCTTAGCAAGTTGTGTCAGTTGGAGCTTGACAAGGTCATGTGTATGATCCTTATTTACTATCTTCTAAGCTTGGTCCACTGCCATCCATGGGACACTATCCAATAGACTAGATTGATAAAATTTATGAGCTATCTCCCTCACTGCAAAATCAATTTTTGGATCTGTGATAGTTGAAATAGTCATTCCTCATTTATTCTACACAACCTCGGTGTTTTCTTGAATTTCCTCTTTACTCAAACATCTCATTTTCTTCTTTGCATTGAGTCTATGGTATCCAATTACCCCGTGAATCATTTCTTTGGTAATTTAGAATGGTGCATCATGCAGCCTAATTTTCATGTTGTGTACTCAACTCAGTACAATCTTGATCCATTCAAATTTGAAATTTTGTGGAAAATTGAGAGCATGCACTAGTCCTCGCTCGGGGACCTTCTAGTGTTCAAGCTTCAACACCCTATTGCTGCACAATTTATCATATGCCTCCCTAAGCTCATAATCTATGATTTCCCAAATCTTACACCTATAGCATGATCAAATGTCATTAATCATCAAAACCTTCCGAGGGATAGATGATAGGGCTCCAGTTAAATCTCCCATAACCGCACTCTCTGGAATGACCTGGAACTTCTGAGGCTTGCATACATTGTTCCTTACAAGTTGAATATTAAAAACTTCCTTGCCTTGCTTCTTAAATGCAGCTGATGATGAAGATGCCATTTTTTCAAACTTAAGGGTTTAACTTTAGTAATTAATAAATTGATAAAATACCTTGCACAAGTGGTTCTCAAGTATTTGCCGACGATGTGCTCTGAAGATTTCTGCAAATCACACTTAGCACAAATCGCTCTAGTTAATCACTTTGAAAAGTTCACAAATCACTGGTGAAATGAAAATAAATGGTAACTTCCCACTTTATAGACATCAAACAGTCAAATTAGGGCTTCATTAAAGATCCATACACTTTCTAGGTGAGATACAATTGTCTCAGCAATCTCATGTCAACTCGGTTAACATAAGCTCAATCGATACAACCATTTGATTACAGCTTGGTGTACATCACATTTTGGCTATCATAGGAGCTTGCCAAACACTAATGACTTGGTCACTATAGGCTAAATTACTGATGCTCAGCATCAAATATACAATATAGCTCTTCACTCAAATCTATCATAATGCATCTTAATCTATATAGATATGGACCTTATCTTACCAAGTGTTAGGAACTGATGTAAACAAAAACATTATAATATTAAGTTCCACACATACCTTTTTTACTTAGTTCGAAGTAGTGTGATCACCTAATCCATCGAATTGGGTGACCCTAGGTACACTAACTCCACTACTACTTGCTTCCTATTTCGTCTTCCATGCCTTGTTCATTTGATGTCTCATCTACTCATCATTTTCTTCATTCTTTCTTTTTTCATTGCTCGGTATATGTTCTCTCTAGTCTTTCTTTAAATGACCAATCTTTTTGGATTTATAGCATACCATACTTCCACTCATCCAACTCTTGGATTTACCTCTGAAATGTGTGTTTAAATAGTTTTCTCCAATGTGACCATATTTTCTAGAGTAATGATAACTATACCATGTATTGTAGTCCCAATTGTATGTATTACCCTTCTTAGGTGCCTTAGTTTGTTGATTGGATGTCCACTTATCTTTGGATTCACATTCATATGATCTATGTCTATATTTCTAACAGTTGAAACAATGTCCTTGAAATATAGGTGAGGTAGGTGGATTAATGACCTTTGTCCTACATTCATGTACTTGATTTCCATGATTTTTATAGTTAAAACAATATCCATTGAAATTTGGTTTAGGATCTGACTTACCATGTTTGCTTCTACAGATGTTGGTTGTATTTCCTAGATTTCCATAATGATGGTATGTAGGATTGTTTTTCTTTGTTTTCCACTTTTTGATGATTCTCCTTCCTCAATGGATGATAAGTGCTCATCCTATCCAAGTCTGGATGTATCACTAGATCTTCTAGGTGACCTTAACAGTTCCTCAAAGTATCTTATAGATTCATTAGGTTTGTTAATCCTTTCATTGATCTCCTTTTTAGATCTTAGTTCATTCTTTAGTTGACTATTTTCTGATCTCATATTTGTGATTTCCACATCTTTCCTACCCAATTCTTGATTAACAAGTAGCAGTTGATTTACCATGTCCAATTGATTATTTGTCAATTTTTGCATGTCGCTTGTCCTTTCATCAAGTCTCATTGATATCTATCTTTTATCTTCTTCAGCCATTGTCTTATCTTCTTCAACTTTCTTTTTTTGTTCAAAAACTTCACACAGTCTTACTGATTATATTTTTTGTTCTCTCCTCAGATTTATGATGTCCTCGTTTAGTATGTTGTTTTTCTCTAGCAGTTCTTTTATGGCTTTGTCACTTTCTGCAGAGTTTCCACTATCAAATAGTCATGTAGTATCATCCTCTTAATATTGAGCTTCATTCTCTCGTATTTCTATTTCTCTTCTTCTTCTTAAATTTTTCTTTAGTTCACCTTTGGCTATTTCAAGTTGTTGTAATGCAAGTTGAATATCAATCTTCTGATTCTCTGTGATCTTTCTGAACTTATAAACCTCCATCTCAAGATCTTTGACTCACAAGTGGTTAGACTTCTTTAAGAGACTAAGCTCTGAAACAAATTGTTGGAAATGTATTAGGGAAAGTGTGATACTGAGAGGGGGGGTGGATCAAATATCAACCAATTCATATATTTTGACATAAAGTAACTTGTATAGCATAAGCATCAAAATTAGCACTATAATAGATCTAATATCCTAATCATCGTCAATGAAAATTGAAACATAACACAATGATTTTGGTTACCTGTAAACCCTTGAAAGGTAAAACTGGGGTGGGGATGACACCCACAAATCTTCACTACCCCAGTATTAAAGTTTCTATGTTAGGGCTACAAGTTTGACCATAAAAGATGATCTACCTTGTGAGAGGACTACCTTGTTAAGAGCTTTGAGACTTATACAATCTACCTTGGAAAAAGATTTAAGACTTACAACTAAGTAAGCACTAGGTTAAGAGATTTACTAAGGTCTATTAAAACTACTATGTTAAGATATTTACCCTAATTCACATGTTAGAATGTCTCAGTACCTGATCCTTTAGTTTGCAATGTGATGTTAATTATAGATCTTCTCCTTAAAATATGGATTTGATCTCCTCTGTCAAATATGTCTCCGTTTTGTCCTTCACTGCTCTTCTCGGTCATTTAACTCTATTTATGATAGTCAAAACACTTTTCTGCTCTACAAGTATGAGATCTCCTTCATACTCATACTCCACTCATAATACATTTTAGGGTTTGGATCTCATCTTATATAAAAAATTAATTATCTCAAAGATTTAACTTCTACAATCTAGATTGTCTACTTTTTCCGCTTAACCATTCCCTATTTCAAATTGCTTCTATGAATTACATATGGATTAATGATTACAATTTTAAAAGCATAATCACCTTCATGATTTCCTCAAAAAATAATAAATGTAATATAAATGTTGGCCAAAATGGTTTACTTAAGTGTTTGTACCATAACAAATACACATGTCAAATTTAGATTGCTCAGCATTTGATATCTCTGGCACTCGACACTTACTATTCTTCATACCATGTTGCTCAGCATTGACATCTTTACATAACTTGGCATAAACTGACTCGGTTAATACTGAAGTACTCAGTGACCATTTTCTTACTCGGTAGTAACTACTACTTGTGTGTGCTTGAATGTAGACCTCTAAATCAGGCACAAATGCAACATAGTCATTGTTCTCATGATCAAATTACAAGGGAGAGTATGAATTACTCAATCTAAAATTCATGGAGAGGTGACCTGTTGCCTCCTATGTAGGTGGGGTGTTTAATTGCTCTCAGATTGAAAGCCAACAACCATAAGACCGATTCTACAATGGAGGATTTAAAAGAAAAGCATATGCAAGAAATCAAATTGCAATTAAACTAGTATGAATGCAACTAATTTAAAATGAGAATGCAAATTCTTTTTGGTATTTTCAAATAAGATGCAACTAAATTAAGAACAAGTAAGCAAACTAATTTAAATGAGAGAAATGGAATCTTAAAGCTAGAATGAGATTAATCTAAAAAGCTTGAGAAAATGAATGCAATTATGCTAAAAATGATTTAACTAAAATAATGCACTCAAAAGATTTTGAATCTCAAGAAATGAAGTATAACTTTGCTATAATCTATGTGCTCTCAAAAAGATGGATCCTTGAATGAGAAAAGAGGTTCCTTAAATAAGCAAGCCCGGGAAGAGAATGAAGAGGTTCTTCATTTAAAACTCTTGACCCGTCATTTCCAATTGAGACAAAAAGACAAGAATTACTTAATAAAAAGGATGGAAAATGCCACATAGGTGGCCTTTCGAATATCTTGAATTATTAATTCAAAAATGTGTGTCCATTCAAATATCAAGCAATTATTAATTCCTTTTTTATGGGTAATTAGCTAAAGAGGGTGGATTTAATTTAATTAGAAAACACTTAGGACTTTAGAATTAAATTAATTTATCATAGGGATAATTTAGCTAATATAAGTCAAAGACTTTAGGAATTAATTTAGTATTTGATTATTGCAATTTAGGGTCTTTGCAACTGACATCAAGTCAAATTAAGTCAGGTAGGAGAGAGAAAATTGCCTAGCAAAGTAGGACTTTGATGACATAGAAAATTAAAGAAATGCACCAAAATTGATTGAAATGATTAGGTGCCAATTTTGGGGTATTACATTTGCCCCTCTTTGAATTGATGTGCGAAGAGCACATTGATTCAAAGAATAGTCTGAAGTGACAGATGATGAGATTTTTCTGAAGTCTAAGTTAGATTGCGAAGACAGAGGTCTTAGAAGAGAACTAAAACTAGGGTTAGATTTCCCCAATACCAATTGATGAAGATGCAGATTTAGGACTATCTCCGAATCAGGGTTAGATTGCCCCAATACGAAGCTTATCCCTCTGAGACCTAGGTTATATTTCCCAGATAATGGTCTAAAAGAGATTTTGAGAGCCATCTCCAGAATGAAGCTTGACTCCCAGGAATCAGCGTTAGATTGCCCTAATACCTAAAAGATTTTGAGAACCATCTCCAGAATGAAGCTTGATTCCTGAGGATCCAAGTTAGATTTCTCAGATACCTAAAAGATAGATGATGAGATAAGTATATGTGAGACACCAAGATGCCCCAAGTAATGAAAACTAATGATTCAGATCAGACTAATTCAAGAATTGATTCGACAAGATTCAATGATGAAATCATCCTGTCCCCTCAGGAGTGAGATCGAAAGATGACATGGCAGAAGATGATTGATAGTAAGAGGTTGCAGAACAAAAGCAATTTAGACTAGATTCAAGAAGCTGCAGAACCAAATCAGAGCAAAGCAGAGGTCCTATTGACCAAGTTTGACCATGGTTGACTTTTATGAAAAGAGAAAAGATCTCAAGAACATGATGAAAAGATGAGGATTTGGCAGGAAGATGATGCCAGAAGGCTGACTGCACAAGCTTCTGATCCCAAAGGGTCTCAGAATTTAATGTCAGATTTTGAGCTATGTAGAAATGTCAGATTTTGATTTCAATCCTGAAAACTTGTGCAACCATGATGAAACTGGGACTAAAGATGAGAACCTTTGATGAAGACAATCAAGAGAGCACCAAACATTGTCTCAAATGCAAGCTAAGAATGTGAATGCAAGCCTAGAAAATACAAGCCTAAGCTAAAGATGCAAGCCTAAAATGAAAATACAAACCCTAGGACTTGGTTGTTGGACTCCCCATATTTATCATCATAGAGCCTTTTAAGTTCAAACAATCACAAGATGTCATACATTCCTCACTAATATTGCTATCATGCAAATATGAATATGATATAAGTCTTAAGTTTTTCAGAATAAGGTGTAAGCATTAAGGTATAAGAAGCCAGAATGACCTTAACACCTATTCCTTTTGATCTAGCAAGTTAACATAAGCATTAGAGCATAGATGCTAGAATGACCTAAATTTTGCTTGTGACAAACACACCAAACATGCAGGAGTTCCTTCTTTTGCCAAAGATTTCTCACAGTGACCCTTACGTTCACTTAACAGGATGAGCATTTTACAATTTCACTAGTAGCAGAAAGAAGTCGCTCAAAAGACAAGGAGAAGAACCAACCTCACCAAAGCGTCCATATAAAAGGATTCAAGGTATGCATGGCCATCCAATACAAGATAGAGGCTCTTACAGATGGACACCCCTCTTATATAAATTCTTTGGATCATTGGAACTAAACCAACAAGCAGAAAGAAAAGGAAAGAACAAAGAAAACAAACTAGCAATCAAAAAAAACAAAGCTCAGTATGTCTCAAAGAAACACAAATCTAGTTTAGTTTCAGTTTAAGTTTGTGTTCAAGAAGATTGAAGTTGATTTAGAAACATACAACGTTTGAAGTCTCAATGGGATAGAAACAGTAGGCAGACGCAATGAGAATCATTGGTGACCATCGCAAGAGACAAAGTCTCAAGAAGATATTGGGAAGCTAATGAAGTATCGCCAGGAAAACACAGTGAGAACCACAAGTGACCAATACGAGAGAGATCCTCAAGGTGAGAAATCTCAGAGATACTAGTGAAACATTAGCAGGCAGACGCAGTGAGAATAACTGGTGACTGATGTAATGGAAAGATCCCAAAAGAGAGAGGTTGAATGACAGCTAGGTATCAGTAGGCAGGCATAGTGGGAACCATTGGCAACTAATACACGAGAGATCTTCAAAGAGAGAGATCTCAAAAAGTAGCTAGGCATCAGCAGGCAGACACAGTGAGAACCACTGTTGACTGATGTAATGGAAAGATCCTAAAATAGAGAGGTCGAATGAGAGCTAGGTATCAGTAGGCAGGCACAGTGGAAACCACTGGTGACTAATATGCGAGAGATCTTGAAGGAGAGAAATCTCAAAAGTAGCTAGACATTAGTAGGCAGACACAGTGAGAACCACTGGTGACTAATGCTAAAAAAGAGTTTCTGAAAGTGATAGGACAATGCCCCCTAGACCAAGCAGGTGCACCCAAGCATGAACCAGTTCCAATCTATGAAGAGTCATGAAAAATCTTGAAGACACTGAAAGAAAAGGCATGAGCTAGCAAACCAAGGCAGGAAACTGACTAAAGCAGGAAACAAAGGCAGCACCTAAAGCAGGAAAGCAAACTAAAGCTAGAAACTAAGAGCCAAGCGATGCTGAGATGAGATGTTACTTCAGGAAAACAAGAGGCACCTGTTTACCAGGTTTTCACCATCTTGGCAGAGATTCTATTTTTGCTACCAAGATGCCTGTTTACCAGGTTTTCATCAATGACACATTTTTTCTTTTTCAATTCTTTCGGTACTTTTCTCTTTTTTTTGCTTTTTTTGTATTTTTTGAATATCTCATTTTTTTTGCATTTTTTATTTTTTCTATTTTTTTGTATTTTTTGAATTTTTTTATTTTTTATTTGGTATTATCAAGGCACCTGTTTACCAGGTTTTCACCAGGATAATAGATACATCAAAGCACCTATTTGCCAGGTTTTCACTAAGATGATCATTTTTTCAAGACATTTTGCAATTTTTAGGATTTTTTCAGGACCAATAAGTATGTACATGAGCACATAGAGAATGTTAGTTGTAGAACTTCTTCAAATGAAGAGTGTTGATTGGCTCTTTGAGTTCCTCTCCTTCAGTGGTAGATCTATGAGAACATAGTCATTTGTAGTAGTAGTCAGCAAAATCAAAACCATATGTTGTAGTAGTAACAAGAGAGCCAACTAGTAGTGTCCAACCATCAAGAGATCCATAGTCAAGGAAAGATCACTTAAGTGAGACCCACAAATATCCTCATGGACACACCTTAAATCTTTGTCAGATTTTCCACGCTCTAAATGCTTAGGGAGAGTACATTCTAGATTTCTCTTAGTCATACCATTAGTAATAAGGAGATACTGATATTCACTTTGGGAAAAGGCAAGATGGAGTGGAGAGGGTAAAGTATGAGAGGCAAGAGTGATGGAATGGATGGAAGTATGAGAATTTTGAAAGCTCAAATGACAAATTTGATTTTTCCTTTCTTTGGAATCCACGTAGGTTTTGAATTTTTTCTTCTTTACTTTGAGGTACTTTTGATGACAATGCCTATAGAATAGATTTCAAGATCCATTTTTCATTTTATTTTCTGGCTTTTGATTGTCTTCTTCTTTTTTAAGACCTTTGCATTCTTTTGAACACCTCTGTTGCTTTCATTTCTTCATAGTCATATGTCGATTAGATGGGACATTGTGACCTTGAGATATAAGTGGATTCTCATTATTTTTATTTTTATGTTGCACATCCAAGTTACTTCCAAAAGACTCAGGAATGGTGAATGAAAGAGGCTTATATGACTGGTTCAGGTGGAGAGGTGGAAATGGAAGTGGACAGGCCACTTTTCTGGGAGATGAAGAGGGAAGAGAAGTTGATGGGATGGGCTCAAGTGAAAATATATCAATATCATCTTCATCATTCATGAATGCATCAGATAGATCAAGAAAGTAATCTTCCATAGAGCATTGTCGATTGTGAGTCATCTTAGAAGAGTCAGTTAAGTTTGGAGGAATATTATGTGAGCCTAACCAAGATGGTCTATTCAAAGAGTTAGGTCCCCTTTCAGGTGGTAAGATCGCACAAGTAGGAACCAATTCTATTCTAGATATACCAGGATTCCATGAGATTGTAACAAGATGGGGTCTTAGATACCCATGATTTGTTGGAGCAGTAGAAGTATAACTTGGAGTAGATGGCCTAGGAGCCATAGGAATGATCTCCATAAGAGGGTGGAAAGGATCATCATCAATAGCTTGATCTAGAGGATCATAACTTTCTCCTCTTTATGAGTTGTTAAGATTAGCATATAAGTGCATAGCATCCACTAGTATTTCTGTAGTAGCATCTGATATGGAGTCTCGTTCAGCTAGAGACATAGTCAGAGGTAGACTTTCTTCATTGTTGTCATCTAACATAGGAAGTGTTTCTTTAATAGTAGGATCTTGTTCAGTAGTAGAAGTAGTAGAGTAATTTGGAATAGGTATACCTTGAGGCATAGCCAAGAGGAGAGAAGAATCCAATAGTTTCTCCCAATCAGTATGTGTGCCATTAGAGTTTCCAGTAGTAGGAGTCTGTTCAATAGCAAAAGTGGTAGAACAATTTAGAATAGGCATACCTTGAGGCATACCCAAGATAAGGGAAGTGTCCAATAGTTCCTCCCAATCAGTATGTGTGCCATTAGAGGAAATGACATATTCAATAGTAGCTTTAGTAGTAGAAATCTATTTAGTAGAGTGTATAAAATCCTCCTAGTGAGGACCAAGATCATGTTCTTGAAGCACTTGAGAAGGTAGATAAGACTCTTTCTGGTAGTCTGAATCATAATTTTGAATATTCAAGGTTCTTTCATGTGTCATAGGCTGAATCTTTGTGTCTTCATTATTTGGATCTTCATGTGAGTGAGAGCTGTAGCTAGGTTGGTCAAGTTCATGGCCCTGATAGCCAATACCAAATCCATCTTCAGAAGGTTCCTCACAAGAACATGGAGATGGAGGGAGAGCTATCAAAGACAAGATGGATTCAATCTGATATTCCCCCATGCCAATATCTTTTATCTTTAGGGTCTTTTCTATTTCGTTTAGCTTAGCATCATAGAACTCAATGGACTCTCTATCAGCAGGAACAAAGGTGTCTGCCGTTTGGGTAAGCATCTTAGTAGAGCAAGTATTTAGGCTAGCACTATCATCAATGAGGACACGGGGGATACACTTGGGGCCTATCATAACTTTAGTGTGCAGGAGAGCATTATGCGGGTGGCTCAGCAAGTGATCATCTTCTTCAGAGAAGGATAAATAATGAGGTGAAGTCAACTGACCCACCATAGATTGAAACTGGTTGAGATTGAGATCTTTGGGGACATTTACCTTAGCAAGGGTTTTATCCATAGATAGTTTTGGTCTAGATGTCAAAGGTTCGGGACCTTTGAGAACAATCTTTGCACAAGATCGAGTGATAGCATTTGCACAAGTTGGAGACTGTGTGGATTTATAAGAGGGAGACGCAGGGCCTCACAAGGTAAAGGGAGTTTTGGGTTTAGGAGTATCCTCACTCCCTGGAGCAATGATCATGTCATAGTGAGAGATCCAAGGTTTGTTTCTAGCAAATCTGGAAGGCGGTTGAGCTTCTTTTACAACCTTCTTAGTGGCATTGACTGTTTGCATGCTAGAGCTGAGATTAAAGATAGACTTTGAGGGTTTTGGCATCACATTGTCAACAACCCTGTCATTCATAACATCTATGATTTTGTTGAAAATCTTATCCTTATCCTTGTTCAAGGGGGAAGGTCCTTTCTTATTTTCTTTGTTCAAAGTCAATCCTCCCTTCTTGACCATAAATGCTTCTATCCTCATAGACCACCTAATCATATTGTCAAAAGTGAGGGGACCTCGTAATCGTATTTGGTATCCAAAATCTAGGACAAGATTGCCCAAGAAAATATCAAGCTTTTCAGACTCAGGTAATTCATGAGGATACTTCATGCATAAATGTCTCCATCTATGGAGAAATGTTAGGAGAGGATCCCCTTGTCACTGTTTCAAATTGCAAAGGTCTTGAATGTTGACTGGATATTAAATATTATGGGATTGATCATAACTCTTGTCATTTTGAGACTGACCATGACCTTGGTCATTTGATGATTTCTCATGACTATTGCTAAATTTACCTCCCCTTGGGAAGTGGAATGGAGCTCCCATCTTGAAAATAGGATCAAAAGAGTCAATAGGTTCAAGAGGATCGATAGGATTGATTCTAGAAAGTGACCCTTCAGAGTCTTGCTAGTCTTCAAAAAATGGGTTATAATATTCTTGAAATAATAAGTCAGATTGTATTTGAAACAATGGATTATAATACTCTTGGAATGAGGAGGAATGTAAGGATCTCTCACAAAGTTCAGATTTCATAACAGATTCAGGATGACCTATGTCTTGATTACAAGGTTTACTTTGATCTTGATTAGTATTCTGAATGAGATAAGTCTTTCCACTTTGAGTCGTGACAGTCATAGACGAAGATGTAACAAGAAAAGATTCGGGATAAAGCTAGACCCTGTCTCTAAGATAACGAAGGGGAGATGAATGGCTAGAACAGAAAGATGCAAGATGAACTTGGTATGAATCATCAAAAGAGGTGGCTAGAACAGCTGAGATAAGACTATCGCAATGCGAGGTTCAAAAGCATAAAGGGATAAGATGAATAGATGAGAGACAACGCGAGTCAAAGAAAAGATCGATCGATTCCTAACTCAAGACAACCAATTTCTAATGGTGAAGGATAGGAAAATAGAAAAATAGATCACACACAAAAAGGAAAATCAGATTTATGTCATTAATCAAGCATGTAAGACAGAAATCAAGGATTTCAAGAAAATAGTCTCCAAGCAATGGGTAAGGGACAAAGTAACCTTGCGCATGAATAGGAATAGTGACTTAGTATTTCTACTCCCTAAGGACTCTACTTGTGTATGTTCTTGAAAATGTTTTAGCAGGCACTTAGAACACAACAACATCCTAGCAAGTTGTCTACAAGGATATACATATCTCTTCTAAAGGGAGTCCTTGATATACTCAAGGTACGTGAGGCCCAAATTCGTAGATGAGAAAAATCTGAACTCACACAGCCGGGGGGAGATGGTAACCCAAATCTCCTCCTTCACTTCTCAAAGGTATAAAGTTTTTTGAGGCTTAGCCAAGAGTGAAATCTAACTCATTCCCAAGAGAGGTGTCTTTGGATTTACCTCATGATATTTATACTCCATTAGAACACGAGAGTTAAGGTCATCCCTTGAGGTGATGAAATCCCCAAGCAGGCCTTCTAGAAATGAAAAAATAAGTAATTCACTATCAAAATTATTGGAAAGCCCTAAAGGTGGTGCATTTAACCCTTCAAGTAAATGTGAGGTGAGTCCACAAAGTGGTGCATTTAACTCCTCACACAAACTCAAAGTGAGTCCACACCCTAGAAAACTAGTGAGTTCTAAAAAGCACAAAAGGGTTGCCTGATGGAACAATTAACGCTTTTTTCTATGTAGACCCCTCCCCTTTAATGTGGCGCTGACCTTGCAACCACGGGGTGGAATGAGGGGCCGATAGATGAGCAAGTCCAATAACCCATGATAGCAATCTAGATCAATCACAAGTAATCTGAGACTGCTAATCAATACTACTCATAAGTGCAAGAGAGTTTGAACCAATTGAATATTTAACTTTCCAAGTAAACACAAAGTGAGTCCACAAAGTGGTCCATTTAACTCTTCATGTAAACAAGGAATGAATCCATGCCCTAAATTACTCAATGAGATTTTTGATATTGGAACCAAGAATTACTTAAAGTTTAAACACAAGCATTCACTTACACAAACTTGTATGAAAGAAAATCTATGTTCATTCATTTCCCATTAAGAGCATCAATTGAAATGTGTTCTATGAAAGCATGTAAACACTCAAACCAAACACATGAAAGATTAATTTTTAATCCCAAAATCCAAATCTTGTAGAGATGTAACAAAATACCTCAAGTCCAATGCAACGGGCTTAGTAGATTTTACCCTTTTTTTTGTTTGTTTTAAGCATTTTCCATGAAAGCAAGCCATGAACCTTCAAATGAACAAGACAACAAAACAAGAAAACAATATATGCAATGTATATCCAACTTATGCAAACCCTAATATGGTTAGATATGAAAATCAATTGTTAGGAGTTTGATTTAACATATGTAACATTGTTGTCTTCAAGACAGTCTTTAAAGATTGATTTATTTGACCCACCAAAACTCCAAAAAAAAATTTCTGGAAAACACAAAGTTTGAAGATAATTACCATATCTATCACCTAATAAAATCTTAAGGTCTGATAACCTCATTTGATTCCTCAAACAATTTCTTTTTCAAACTACAAATTCTGATCCACATCCCTATCATAATTCAGATTTAAAATACCAAACCCTGCCTAGGGAATCTCATATATTTCTCAAAAAGAATTCAAATGAAACAAAACCAATTTCAAAGTAACTATTAATGAATCTAGTTTCCAAATATGTAAGTCATTTATTTTTCTCATTCATAAATCATTTTCTAATAATAAATCATTGCCTACAACTCCAATACAGATTGTTAAAAATTAGTTTTCACTCAAATGCCCATAACTTTCACAATTCTGCATAAAAAAGACTCAAACAAAAAGGAAATGAAATATAATTCATTTATTTTTCCAATTAATATTATTAGATATCCTAATTCTTCACAATTTCTCTGTACCAGATGTTTCAATCTGACCGTATTCAGGGAATCTCAAATCTGCAAATACCCACTTTCACCAAAATGATCATAACTTATTCATTTCTTTATAAAAATGAACCAAACCAAAAGAATGAGAAAGAGAATTCATCATTATATCCATAAAATAATATATTATAGGGTTTCCATTCTGTACATGGTCGTACAAGGTCTGGAACCAACACTAAAACTGAAAAATAAATCAAGAATGAGGCCAGAAATTGATCTTTTCTGCCCCACGGTGGGCGCCAAAATGTGTGTGCTTGAATGTGGACCTCTTAATCAGGCACAAATGCAACATAGTAATTGTTCTCATGATCAAATTACAAGAGAGTATGAATTACTCAATCTGAAATTCGTGGAGAGGTGACCTATTGCCTCCTATGTAGGCGGGGTGTTTAATTGCTCTCAGATTGAAAGCCAACAACCATAAGAATGATTCTACAATAGAGGATTTAAAAGAAAAACATATGCAAGAAATAAAATTGCAATTAAATTAGTATGAATGCAACTAATTTAAAATGAGAATGCAAATTCTTTTTGGTATTTTCAAATAAGAATGCAACTAAATTAAGAACAAGTAAGAAAACTAATTTAAAAGAGAGAAATGAAATCTTAAAGCTAGAATGAGATTAATCTAAAAAGCTTGAGAAAATGAATACAATTATGCTAAAAATGATTTAACTAAAATAGTGCACTCAAAAGCTTTTGAATCTCAAGAAATGAAGTAGAATTTTGCTATAATCTATGTGCTCTCAAAAAGATGGATCCTTGAATGAGAAAAGAGGTTCCTTAAATAAGCAAGCGTAGGAAGAGAATGAAGAGGTTCTTGATTCAAAACTCCTGACCCTTCATTCCCAATTGAGATAAAAAGACAAGAATTACTTAATAAAAAGAATGGAAAATGCCACATAGGTGGCCTTTCGAATATCTTGAATTATTAATTCAAAAATTTGTGTCCATTTGAATATCAAGAAATTATTAATTCCTTTTTTATGGGTAATTAGCTAAAGAGGGTGGATTTAGTTTAATTAGAAAACACTTAGGACTTTAGAATTAAATTAATTTATCATAGGGATAATTTAACTAATATAAGTCAAAGACTTTAGTAATTAATTTAGTATTTGATTATTGCAATTTAGGGTCTTTGCAACTAACATCAAGTCAAATTAAGTTAGGTAGGAGAGAGAAAATTACCTAGCAAAGTAGAACTTTGATGACATAGAAAATTGAAGAAATGCACCAAAATTGATTGAAATGATTAGGTGCCAATTTTGGGGTATTACACTACTCAGTAAATGTATAATATACATGACTCAGCCTATACATTATGACTCAGTTGAAGTGATGACTGACCAACATTGCCTAGAAAATGACTAAGTGTAAGACACTAATAGACAAAAAACCTTAGGGATCAACAAGAAGTGAATGAAATATGGCTTAATTTGCAAGGATTTTGGCACATTGAATAGAGTTGTTTTTTATAACTACAAGTGTTTAGTTGCAAGTAAAAGAGTTGACACATTGTTAATGATACTAATTGAAAAATTAAAGGTGCGAGAAAGAGGTTCACATGAGAAAAAAGTTGTAAATAAGGTGGCTATGTGGTGTAATGCCATGTGGTCACCTTGTCCACTTTGGATGCTATGGTACATAGGTTGAGATTGTGGGCTAGGGAACATTCTTTTCAATGCACCAAAATAGCATAAAAGTGACAAGTTGAATGAATAGGACTAGAAAAAGTACAAAATTGCCAAGTAAACAATTTTTTTTATTTGAGGTAGCTAGGTCACTGGCTTGTGTGGTAGACTAAAAAAAAATATTTTGGGTTTGCATAGTATGTGAAAACTCAGGGTTTAAATCAGTATTGTTGATTAGAGAGAAAACAACTATCAAATCATTGATGTAGATTAGAAAAAAATAGCGATTGATATTTATTTGTTTCAATCAGATGTATTTAATATTCCTTCGATGATTATTCATTTCATCAATGTTCCTTAAATTAACATTACCAAAAGTGCAGAGTTGCATAACCGCTGAACCAAGTGATTTTTTTATTAATTAATCTAAACCTACTAACCTAAATTAATGTAAAACTCTAGCATTCCCCCTTTATATTATACTTAGACCAAGAGTGGAAGTTGCAAGAGTTTTAAACCAAACCTTTTCGAGACTTTGATGAAGCACCTTCACCAATCCTCCTCATTCATTCAAGAAACAACAAACTAACTTCATTAGTGGATCCCCTAACCACAAAACTTGAAGCTATTTGCACAACATGAGTGTCCCCACCTCCTCTCCACAATGACACATTTCCTCCAAAATTTCACATATGTTATGAGCATCTTTGATGCCTTCTCCAATGCTACACATGAGACAACTTTCCTCTGAAAGTTCACATCTCCACCAAATGTGCCTAATGCCTCCTCAAGTGCTCTAGAAACAATCACCATTGATATGCCTACACATGAGATGCCTTTCCTTCGAAAGTTTGCATCCCCTCTAAGTGTGTCTAACCCCTCCTCAAGTGCTCAACAAATCATATTCAACTGCTTCCCCTCCTTGCTCTCCAAAGGGACAATCGTGTTTCCAGCCCCCTCTTCTCTTTAGAGACACAAATATATATCATGTCTCCTCTTTTCTTTAGGGACAAATATGCCAAGCCCTAACTTTTTAGAAACAAAAATATGTTTCTTTTCATCCAATGAATCATCCCTTGGTGAGAAGCTAGCTTGGGATGATGGAAAAGCTCCATCCTCCTTTGCCTCTAGCCTCTTGTATGATCCTGCCTTGGTTTCTAAGGCACACTATCTTTACCAATATGAGGTGAGTCTTTTTTATGCATTGCAGAACCACAATAGTGTATTTCACCTTTATCTTTATTTTCCTTTAACTTCCCATCAATCAGAGTTTTGGGCCCAAAAGCACAAGAATAAAGTGAAATGATAAAAAAATCATTTGAAGATGTAATCAAACTAATAACGTACCAGTTGTTCAAACTACTCTTCAAAAATCTTAAAAAAATTGGTCCAAAAATATTATCTTACACGATATGATATTTAAAATGCATTTTTATTCTATTTCAAACCAAGTGAAGAGCACATCAAAGTTTGCACCTTCAAGCTGTCAAATCTCTTAAGTATAAACTATCAACCTCAAGAGCCAAAGAGAACACCTTTACTCGCTACCATATGACAAACCATTAAGCCGTAACTTTCACTTCAATTCTTTTCTATTTTTTTAACGAGCTTAGAATCGGCAACAAGAATATTGTTCAAAAAGACCTCATAGCAAAAGCAATAGGAAT
This sequence comes from Chamaecyparis obtusa, assembly GCA_027943335.1. NCBI lineage: Eukaryota > Viridiplantae > Streptophyta > Pinopsida > Cupressales > Cupressaceae > Chamaecyparis > Chamaecyparis obtusa. The sequence continues at coordinate 810,767 of BSBK01006031.1, read as the reverse complement.
ATACAAAGTGAAAAAAGTAGTTGCATAACTGATTTCACAGAGGAGGAGGAAAAATAATGGACCATATTGCATTAAAATTTATAGTCTGTAACTTATTCCTCTAAATTATATAAAGATTCAATGTTCGAACATAGGATATAAACGACTTCCTCTAAACGACTTCTAATATAGGAGCATAGATCATATAATTTTCTAACAATACTTAGCTGAAATGATCATTCCCAATAATGATTTTTTTCAAATGTAGCCTTTAGATTCTGCTAGCAATCCCGCCACCATAAACTTCATTGAGTGCTTGTAATTCTACACCAAAAGTTTCAAAACTATTCCTTCTCACCCGTCTACTACTAATATGACTTGCATCCATATAGATATAATTTTATCCCACAAAATATTGACAGCATTCACCGTCCAACTCAAGGAAGGTGTCTTCGCTTTGAGCCTTCAAAAGGTCTTTACCTTGCGTAAATCGTCAAAACCATCCCTTGCTTAGTGATCGGTCTACTTTCTTCTCGCCTGAATCTCAAACATCAGATAGCTAGACACTCTTCCATTGTAGAATCTCCTCACCGATGGCAACCATAGAAATAATCTTCATTGTAGCAATATTCGTCATTCCAGAGGGGCAAATTTAAACCGGTGCTCTGATACCACAATGAAAACACGACGATCAAATAATTGTTGTGGATTAGAGAGAAAATAGAGATTGATGTTTATTTAATTCAATCAGATGTATTTAATTTCCATTCGATGATTCTTTCATTCATTCAATGTGCCTTAAATAGGCATTATAAAAAGTGCACAGTTACATAACTACTGAAACTAAACAGTAGGTTTTATTAATTAATAGATTTAGATTAACATAACTTAATGTAAAACTGTAACAGTGTGTCTTATGGACCCCAAAACTAGGGTGCACATGTTTTGGCTGGTCTCCCCTATTAAATAATATTCTCTTCAAAAATGTGATTGATTTGTTAAAAGATTTGTAGAAAAAAAGTGTCTTTCTCTCAATGTAAGAGAGAAAAATCTATATTTTCCTCCTTAAAATACAAACCAACTAGCATTCCTTGATCAAACTAGTGTCATGTTAGCAAATATAAGTTTAATTATTGGAAAAAAAAAATTGTGGATAAGTGATGCTGGAAAAATATTTTTTGAAGAGTTTTTTAGTTAGTTTTATTTGTTTTTATGGAAATAAGGAATGTGCAAAGATTTGCATCTTTATATTTAGAATTTCCTCTTTAGTAAAATCTTCATTTGGTATCAGAACTTTAGGATTGTGAAGCTTTCAGCATGTCAAATAATTTACAAATTCCTGAATTTGATAGAGTTGATTATCAATATTCGTCAATTAAGATAAAGACTTTTTTGATAGGAAAATATTTTTGGGAGATCGTTGAATCGGGATATGAAGAACCTGAGAATTGGGATGATCTCATAGCTAATGAAAGGAGATTGAAGAAGGAAGCTGAGAAGAAGAATGCAATAGCTCTATTTCACATTCAAATGGTTCTTGAAAAGAGTTTGTTTCCCAGGATTGCTGATGCATAGACAACAAAAGATGCTTGGAAGACTCTAAAAGATGCTTACCATGGCAACGATCAGATCAAGGTTGTGAAGCTACAAACATTGAAAAGAGAATTTGAGAATTTGAAGATGAAGGAAGGTGAGAATGTAGGAGATTTTTGTGTAAGAGTCAAGTATGTGGTTCATAAAATGGCCACTTTGGGTGAACCTATGAGCCAAGAGAATGTGATACAGAAGGTATTGAGATCTCTAACCCCAAAATGGAATACTGTAGCAATTATTATGGAAGAAAGTAAAAATTTAGCTACCTTGGAGTATGATGAACTAGTTGGATCTCTCATATCACATGAGAATAGAATAAGGGACACTTCTACCAGCATTAGTGAGAAGGTTTTTCCTTCCCAATTGTAAATTTCAAAGAATGATGGTGCTAGCAGCAACAATAACAACCATAGAGGTTTAGGAAGGGGTAAAAATCAGAACTTTTCAAGAAGAACTAGAGGAAGAGGAGGTGCTCAAGGAGGAAGAGGCCAAGGTAGATTTGATAAAAGAAACATTCAATGTTACCACTGCAATAAGTATGGACACTATGAGAAAGAGTGTAGGCTGAAATCAGGTAACAATAATGCAAATTATGCTCAACAAGATGAGGATCCTTCCTTAGGTAATTTATTCTCATGTTATGGCAAAGCTGAAAATAATATGAGTGATGTTTGGTATTTGGATTCTAGGTGCTCTAACCATATGTCTGGTAACAAGGATATTTTTTCAAAGCTTGATGATGGCTATAGATCCAATATTACTCTTGGTAATAAAAATATGGTGGAGGTTGCAGCCAAAGGAGTCATGGAAGTTCAGAAAAAAGAAGGTATGAAAAGTGTTCAAGATATCTATTATACTCCAAAATTGAAGCATAATTTATTGAGTGTTGGGCAGCTATGTGAGAAGAATTATAGAGTTGTATTTGAAAATATGAAATGTACTATCTATGATAAGAATTAGGGCAATAATGTGATTATAGTTGTTCCTATAACAAAGAATAAGATGTTTCCCTTGAAGTTTGGTGAAAATGACAATCAGATTGTGAATATGGCTTATGAGGATAAAATTTGATTGTGGCATCTCAGGTATGGTCATTTGAATTTTCATAGTTTGAAAATTCTAACATCAAATGCATTGGTTCTTGGATTGCCTAAGGTTGAAAAGCACAACAAAATTTGTGAAGGATGTGCAAACGGGATGCATGCAAGAGAGTTATTTCCAAAAGGAAATGCATGGAGGGCTCATCAGCCACTTTAGCTTATTCATTCTAATATTTGTGGTCCTATGCAAACACAAAGTTTGGATAAGTCATCATATTTTATCACTTTTATTGATGATTACTCATGCATGTGTTGGGTTTATTTTTTGAATACTAAGGATAAAGCCCTTGATACATTCAAGAGGTTTAAAGCTCATGTAGAGAATGAGAAAGGAAATACAATCAAATGTTTGAGAATAGATCGTGAAAGAACCGTACTGTGGTAGAAATGGCAAGGAGCATGTTATAAACCAAGGGTTTGAACAATACTTACTGGGTTGATTCAGTTGCTATAGTAGTCTATATTCTCAATAGGAGTCCTACAAGTGCCCTAGACAAGATGACTCCATATGAAGCATGGTATTAGAAAAGGCCTAATGTCAATCATTTTAAATTTTTAGGTTTCTTGGCTTATGTTCGTATACCTAATCAAAATAGACAAAAGATAGATGCTAAAAGTGAACCATGCATTTTTGTGGGTTACATTGAGGAGGGCAAAGATTATAAATTGTATAATCCCATTACAAATAAGATTCTTGTCTCAAGAGATGTGGTTTTTGATGAAGGGGGAGTTTATGGTCATCAAAAAGGCCATGTTGAAAAGCTAAAATCTATATTGGATGATGATATTATTGATAATAATGATCATGAGCAGCCAACTAATGGTTCTTTTTCAAGATCTCCTAGTCCACAAAGCAGGCCCTCATCAAATTCAAGTGCAAGTTCATCCCCAAGTCCAAGTTCTACAAGAAGGGTAAGCAAATTAAGTGATATTTATCAGAGAATTCAAAATCAAGAACATGAAGAAGATCCAATAGGTGAGATAGTAAATTTTACATTACTTGCTAAAGCTGATTTTGAGCCATCATATTTTGAAGATGCATGTACTAATGAGGTTTGGATGCAAGCAATGAATGAAGATATGAATTCCATTGATAAGAATGAGAAATGGAAGCTTGTAGAGCTTCCGCATGAGAAGAAGAAGATTGGCATGAAATGGGTATACAAGATCAAATATAACAGTGATGGGAGTGTGGAAAGATACAAGGCAAAATTGGTTGCTAAAGGTTTCACTCAAAGGTATGGTATTGATTATGAAGAAACTTTTGCATCAGTAGCAAGACAAGAGACTATTAGAATGCTTATTTCACTTGCAGCTCAAAAGAAATGGACTATTCATCACATGGATGTGAAAAGTGCCTTTCCAAACTGGTACTTAGAAGAGGAAGTATATGTAGGACAGCCACAAGGTTTTAAAGTTAAAGGCAAAGAATATCATGTTTAGAAGCTAAAGAAGACTTTGTATGGCCTCAAGCAAGCACCACGTGCATGGTATGCAAGGATTGATGGATATTTTCAACAGAATAAATTTTAAAGAAGTAAGAGTGAACCTACCCTTTATTACCAGTAAGAAGGTAATGCTAGTATCATTGCGAATTTGTATGTCGATGATTTTTTATATATGGGTATTTGTTCTAAGATGAAAGGCGAATTCAAAGTTTCTATGATGAATGAACTTGAAATGAAAGATTTGGGTCTCATGAAGTACTTTTTGGGAATGGAAGTTTCTCAATGTGAAAATGAAATTTTTGTTTGTCAAACAAAGTATGCAAAGGATATGCTAAAGAAATTTCATATGGTTGATTTTAAACCTCTTTCTACTCTAATTGCTCATGGAGTTGTATTATGTAGAGATGATGGTGCTAATATTGTTGATGAGACATCATATAGAAGTATTGTTGGTAGTTTGATGTTTCTAGCTCACACAAGGCCTGATATTGCTTACTTAGTTTTATTGGTTTCAAGGTATATGACAAATCCATCAGAAGAATATATGAAGGCAGCCAAGAGAATTTTGAGGTATGTGAAAAACACTCTCAATTTTGGAATTCACTATTTTTCTAAAAAATTTGAGCTTGTTGGCTTTAGTGATTCTGATTGGGGAGGTAGTTTGGATGACCAAAAATCTACATCTGGTAATTTTTTTTCTTTGGGCTCTGGTTTAATCACATGGAGTTCAAAGAAGCAAAGTATGGTTGCTTTCTCTTCTACAGAAGAGAAATATGTTGTAGTCACTTCAGCAGGCACACAATCTTTATGGCTCTGAAAGATTCTTGAAGAAATTGGTGAGATTTAGGTTCAGCCTATTGTGATTTCTTGTGACAACATTAGTGCCATTAAATTGGCCAAGAATCTGGTTCATCATAGCAGGACCAAACACTTTTATTTGAAACAACACTTCATTAGAGATTTGGTACAAAAGAATGCAATTGAATTGAAATACATCAACACAAAGGCACAAATAGCAGATATCTTCACGAAGGTGGTTGCAAAGGATAAGTTTTTGACACTCAAAGATCAAATTGTTAGCCCTCTCAGCAGAAAGGGGGAGTATGTGGATAAGTGATGCTAGAAAAATATTTTTTGAAGAGTTTTTTAGTTAGTTTTATTTATTTTTATGGAAATAAGGAATGTGCAAAGATTTTCATATTTATATTTTGACTTTCCTCTTTAGTAAATTCTTCAAAAATGATGTTGGGAGACTGCTCGACTATATAAGTGATAAGTGAGTTCTTGTTCCTTTTAGAGTGCTTGACTGGATAAGTAAGTTCTTGTTAGGTAAGTGGTAAGTGAATTCTTATTCTTTTTTTTTTATTATTATTGACAATCAGATTTTAATTGTTATAGTTGTTAGTGCATAATAATTATGAATAGATCTACAATTTCATTACACTCAATTCAAATCTTTGAATTATCTTTCCATATATTTCATATATTTCATTTAACATTTTTTTATACTGTCTTATTAATATTAAACATAATTTAAGAATTATTTTTACTAAAATATTGTACTAGCAAACATTGTCTACACCCACCTTCGAAAAGTAAAAATAATATAGATTAAATATTATTCATAAGAGTATGCTAAACAAGAGATACATTTGTATCAAGATTCTCTCATTGTTGAAATAGTTTGAATTAGTTGAAAGATTTAATAAGAATATAGAGAAATTTGCATCATGTTTAAGCAGTAGTGAGAAGTAAAATATTAGTAAAATTATTAAAATAAGAAATATATCACCTGTATATAGATTAGATTTTTATGTTTAAAAGTGAAATATAAAAAGACACTAAGATAAAATGTATAAGCATAAATAAAAAAATTATTATAATATATTTTAATAAAATAAAAAATATCAACTACATATTCTTTACATAAAATGTAGTCAAAGAAGTGGACATGACATGTCAATCATTGCATATGTCAAAATCTATGAAATATGCAATAGTGGACTAGTCATTCAAAAAATTAACATATTTGACATTTTATCAAATGTGTAATTCCACCATGGAGAAAAAGAATTTTGCACTCATGGTTTGCAATATTCATCAATAGAAATAAATAGATGATATTTTTTAGATTTATTTAAAATATAAAGTAAATATATACTAGAAAAATTCTGTTCATATATTTTAATTATATATGACAATTGACTACATTGATTAAAAAAGAGTTAAATGCAAAAGATACATAAGTAGTTCTAACTAGTAATATTTTCAATATTATATTATAAAAAAATTATGGCCTATACATTGAAATTTTAATAATAGTTTCTAGCACATGAATAACATGTGTACGGTGCTTTTGACAAGATAAAATATTGAGAAAAGAAGAAATCTATGATCTGGTTGTGTAAATTGAAATCTCTACTCATCAGATCTAGAATAAGGTGTTGGATCTATGGAGTGACGACATTGCCATGTGAAGCAATGGGAAAATAATGTATTTAACATTATAAAAAATGTGATTCATATTAAAATGATTTCTACGAACATGGGCAACTGCAGTCTTTCAACTAACCCAAGTGGCCTTTACTACCAGAGATCAGACATTTACCAGCTCAAATTAAAAATGTCCTCAATTATTGGACGTGCCTCTCAACAACAGTGTTTTTATCTCTGTACTAAGAGATCGATGCTTATTCTTCTCTTAAGAGAGCTGGAGGTCTTCTTTGTTATCATTCGGACTCTCAACTTGCCACTTATCCCTTCATAGGTTGATTCGCTTGAGTATATCAGTTGCCTTCCCTTCATTCGGTGGAAGAAGAGAAAGTCCAAATGAAATTGAACTTCTCGAACATGATGATTTCTTCTATTAAGACATACCTTTGGGAGGAGTGACGGGCTTGTGCAAATATCTCGTGATGAACGTGCAATTAAATAAAACTTCAGTGCGTTGCACCCCAGATTAATGATTAGGTGCAATTATTTTAAATAGCAGACAGACAGACTAATTAATTGATGCCATTTGGCTTTCACATTGTGGCTTTAATGCCAATGTTGAAAGGCGAGGTGAATGGGGAATATAATAAACTCTGTTCATTCAGAAACATACGTAAATACGGTTACTTGAATGGGTGGCTGCACTATTTTTTTTTATAGATACACGTTGGTGATTCCTGTCATTGAAATGCACACTGACTTTGCAGGGAACACTGACATTTGAGGGAACGTAGAAATAATATATTTAATATTATAGTATTAAAATAATGCGATTAAAACGTTAAATCATATCTTGCGCTAAGGAAATTAGAAATCATAATATTATTTCCTTGTTAGTAACGCTAGGCAAGCCCATGTGGAAAATTTCATTACCAGCGTACATTGAAAATTAAAAAAACATGCGTAGATTAAAAATGTTGTCCACTATCGAACGTGCTATTTATGAATGATATATTTGTCCTTATATTAAGAGATATAGCTCTTGTTTGTTATCATTAGCTCTCTTACCCTGTCACTTATCTCTTGATGCAATCTGCACCCTCTGATTCAGTATGTCTACAACATTAGCCTTGTCTTCATCTGGTGGAAGACCAGAAAGCCCGTATGGAATTGAACTTGTTGAACATGATGGTTTCTTCTATGAAAGCGTACTTGTGGAGGGAGTGACGAAAATGTACTCGCAATTCAAAGCACGGGAGGATGATGTGTTTGTGTGCTCTGGAATGAAGACAGGAACCACCTGGTTGAAATCTATCATTGCCAGCATTATGAGTGAAAGCAAGGGCGACGTATTGAAGGGAAAGAATGCCCATGAGTTGATTCACAACATAGAAAAGTACTACAATTCACGAGCAATGCCTGATGGCGCTACTGCTGTTTCAGAAATGCCCTCCCCAAGGTTGCTCAGTACCCATCTTCCTTACTCTGCTCTTCCAGCTCATATCATGTCTTTGGGCTGCCGAATGATTTATATTGCCCGAAATCCCAAGGACACTTTTGTTTCCCACTGGAAGTACTTGCCTGCACTACAAGCGGTCTTCAATAATGGAAAGACATCTCTAGTTTCCAAGGAAGTATTCTTTGACTCCTTCGTTAATGGTGTCTCTCTCTATGGTCCTTTTGTTGATCATGTCTTGGGCTTTTGGATTGCCAGCAGGAATCAGAGCAACATCTTGTTTTTGACCTATGAAGATATGAAGGCGGATTCTTTGTCCTACATCAAAAAGATTTCTAATTTCCTGGGGAAAACTTCTTTGACAGAGGAAGAAATTCTTTGCATAGACAGTCAATGCAGCTTTCAATCTCTTTCCTCTCTAGACGTTAACACAAATGGCAAGCGGATTTTCAAAAATGCTCAGATAAGTAATCGATATTATTTTCGCAAAGGTGAAGTGGGTGACTGGAAGAATCATTTCACTCCAGAAATGAACAGGCGTATGGATTTGACAGTGGAGAATAGGTTCCGAGAAGCAGGCCTGTTCCTCAAGTATGAACTCTGACATACAAATACCGTCTCCCTCATCTGTGCGCGTCCATGTTTTCTGCAGAATGCAAATAAGGTATTCTATAGTAAAAAAAATAAAATGTACCGTCTCGTTTTTTCTCACCTCGAGAAAGCTTGATATATATCTATGATACCAAAGAAAGCCAAACATAAACCGAGAGGCTTTGCTCTTTGGCAGTAATGGTCTTTGTTACCAAATAGATTCAAATAAAACTTGAAAGACGGCCTCCTCCATTGTCATTAGAAGTGGGATTTGTACATATTTATGGTGTTTTACATACAATTTACTTTCGCTATCTGTAACCCTAATGCGGTTTAAAAAAAACAAACTATAACCCGTTCTGTTCCTATTGTTGTCGAATCTTTTTTAATGACATCGATTTTTTGATAGATCAATGTATCTCTATATTGGTAGAAGAAACATCATTTCCTTAAAAGAAAGGTAGTGTTAAAGGGTAGTTACCTTGAAGAACATTTTATTAGATATTGACATCATACTTAAATGAATACAACAATTTGGCTGCTCTCGATGTAAAGATTACAAAGAATAATCACTAGCGGGTACGGTTAAACATCTCTTTAGTAATTCTATCTTTTTCAATAAAGAATTACTATTTGAATTTGAAATTTAAAAGAATTTAAAAACGTCTACTGAATAATCTATTTGAAAAATAATCTAAATTACACTTCTTTACTCTTTTTATCAACTTGTTTCCCATTACATAGGACATACATTAGTGATCCTTCTATTAGCAAGCGCCCTTTGAAGAACAAGTTAACATACAATTTCAATGTGATGGATAAGGCTTCTGACTCTTCAGAATATTAAGAGGGAAAGGAACACAGGGAAGGGTAGAAGACTAATTATAATCTTGTACACAAAAAGAAATAACAAAGAATAACAAATAAGTTTTACCAGCTCCATCGACAGATTGATATTAAGGGAATTGTACATTGGCCAACACCAAGTATTGAGGACAGTATTATTCAAGTATCAACTACATATTCTTTACATAAAATGTAGTCAAAGAAGTGGACATGACATGTCAATCATTGCATATGTCAAAATCTATGAAATATGCAATAGTGGACTAGTCATTCAAAAAATTAACATATTTGACATTTTATCAAATGTGTAATTCCACCATGGAGAAAAAGAATTTTGCACTCATGGTTTGCAATATTCATCAATAGAAATAAATAGATGATATTTTTTAGATTTATTTAAAATATAAAGTAAATATATACTAGAAAAATTCTGTTCATATATTTTAATTATATATGACAATTGACTACATTGATTAAAAAAGAGTTAAATGCAATAGATACATAAGTAGTTCTAACTAGTAATATTTTCAATATTATATTATAAAAAAATTATGGCCTATACATTGAAATTTTAATAATAGTTTCTAGCACATGAATAACATGTGTACGGTGCTTTTGACAAGATAAAATATTGAGAAAAGAAGAAATCTATGATCTGGTTGTGTAAATTGAAATCTCTACTCATCAGATCTAGAATAAGGTGTTGGATCTATGGAGTGACGACATTGCCATGTGAAGCAATGGGAAAATAATGTATTTAACATTATAAAAAATGTGATTCATATTAAAATGATTTCTACGAACATGGGCAACTGCAGTCTTTCAACTAACCCAAGTGGCCTTTACTACCAGAGATCAGACATTTACCGGCTCAAATTAAAAATGTCCTCAATTATTGGACGTGCCTCTCAACAACAGTGTTTTTATCTCTGTACTAAGAGATCGATGCTTATTCTTCTCTTAAGAGAGCTGGAGGTCTTCTTTGTTATCATTCGGACTCTCAACTTGCCACTTATCCCTTCATAGGTTGATTCGCTTGAGTATGTCAGTTGCCTTCCCTTCATTCGGTGGAAGAAGAGAAAGTCCAAATGAAATTGAACTTCTCGAACATGATGATTTCTTCTATTAAGACATACCTTTGGGAGGAGTGACGGGCTTGTGCAAATATCTCGTGATGAACGTGCAATTAAATAAAGCTTCAGTGCGTTGCACCCCAGATTAATGATTACGTGCAATTATTTTAAATAGCAGACAGACAGACTAATTAATTGATGCCATTTGGCTTTCACATTGTGGCTTTAATGGCGATGTTGAAAGGCGAGGTGAATGGGGAATATAATAAACTCTGTTCATTCAGAAACATACGTAAATACGGTTACTTGAATGGGTGGCTGCACTATTTTTTTTTATAGATACACGTTGGTGATTCCTGTCATTGAAATGCACACTGACTTTGCAGGGAACACTGACATTTGAGGGAACGTAGAAATAATATAATTAATATTATAGTATTAAAATAATGCGATTAAAACGTTAAATCATATCTTGCGCTAAGGAAATTAGAAATCATAATATTATTTCCTTGTTAGTAACGCTAGGCAAGCCCATGTGGGAAATTTCATTACCAGCGTACATTGAAAATTAAAAAAACACACGTAGATTAAAAATGTTGTCCACTATCGAACGTGCTATTTATGAATGATATATTTGTCCTTATATTAAGAGATATAGCTCTTGTTTGTTATCATTAGCTCTCTTACCCTGTCACTTATCTCTTGATGCAATCTGCACCCTCTGATTCAGTATGTCTACAACATTAGCCTTGTCTTCATCTGGTGGAAGACCAGAAAGCCCGTATGGAATTGAACTTGTTGAACATGATGGTTTCTTCTATGAAAGCGTACTTGTGGAGGGAGTGACGAAAATGTACTCGCAATTCAAAGCACGGGAGGACGATGTGTTTGTGTGCTCTGGAATGAAGACAGGAACCACCTGGTTGAAATCTATCATTGCCAGCATTATGAGTGAAAGCAAGGGCGACGTATTGAAGGGAAAGAATGCCCATGAGTTGATTCACAACATAGAAAAGTACTACAATTCACGAGCAATGCCTGATGGCGCTACTGCTGTTTCAGAAATGCCCTCCCCAAGGTTGCTCAGTACCCATCTTCCTTACTCTGCTCTTCCAGCTCATATCATGTCTTTGGGCTGCCGAATGATTTATATTGCCCGAAATCCCAAGGACACTTTTGTTTCCCACTGGAAGTACTTGCCTGCACTACAAGCGGTCTTCAATAATGGAAAGACATCTCCAGTTTCCAAGGAAGTATTCTTTGACTCCTTCGTTAATGGTGTCTCTCTTTATGGTCCTTTTGTTGATCATGTCTTGGGCTTTTGGATTGCCAGCAGGAATCAGAGCAACATCTTGTTTTTGACCTATGAAGATATGAAGGCGGATTCTTTGTCCTACATCAAAAAGATTTCTAATTTCCTGGGGAAAACTTCTTTGACAGAGGAAGAAATTCTTTGCATAGACAGTCAATGCAGCTTTCAATCTCTTTCCTCTCTAGACGTTAACACAAATGGCAAGCGGATTTTCAAAAATGCTCAGATAAGTAATCGATATTATTTTCGCAAAGGTGAAGTGGGTGACTGGAAGAATCATTTCACTCCAGAAATGAACAGGCGTATGGATTTGACAGTGGAGAATAGGTTCCGAGAAGCAGGCCTGTTCCTCAAGTATGAACTCTGACATACAAATACCGTCTCCCTCATCTGTGCGCGTCCATGTTTTCTGCAGAATGCAAATAAGGTATTCTATAGTAAAAAAAAAAAATGTACCGTCTCATTTTTTCTCACCTCGAGAAAGCTTGATATATATCTATGATACCAAAGAAAGCCAAACATAAACCGAGAGGCTTTGCTCTTTGGCAGTAATGGTCTTTGTTACCAAATAGATTCAAATAAAACTTGAAAGACGGCCTCCTCCATTGTCATTAGAAGTGGGATTTGTACATATTTATGGTGTTTTACATACAATTTACTTTCGCTATCTGTAACCCTAATGCGGTTTAAAAAAAACAAACTATAACCCGTTCTGTTCCTATTGTTGTCGAATCTTTTTTAATGACATCGATTTTTTGATAGATCAATGTATCTCTATATTGGTAGAAGAAACATCATTTCCTTAAAAGAAAGGTAGTGTTAAAGGGTAGTTACCTTGAAGAACATTTTATTAGATATTGACATCATACTTAAATGAATACAACAATTTGGCTGCTCTCGATGTAAGGATTACAAAGAATAATCACTAGCGGGTACGGTTAAACATCTCTTTAGTAATTCTATCTCTTTCAATAAAGAATTACTATTTGAATTTGAAATTTAAAAGAATTTAAAAACGTCTACTGAATAATCTATTTGAAAAATAATCTAAATTACACTTTTTTACTCTTTTTATCAACTTGTTTCCCATTACATAGGACATACATTAGTGATCCTTCTATTAGCAAGCGCCCTTTGAAGAACAAGTTAACATACAATTTCAATGTGATGGATAAGGCTTCTGACTCTTCAGAATATTAAGAGGGAAAGGAACACAGGGAAGGGTAGAAGACTAATTATAATCTTGTACACAAAAAGAAATAACAAAGAATAACAAATAAGTTTTACCTCCTCCATCGACAGATTGATATTAAGGGAATTGTACATTGGCCAACACCAAGTATTGAGGACAGTATTATTCAAGTATCAACTACATATTCTTTACATAAAATGTAGTCAAAGAAGTGGACATGACATGTCAATCATTGCATATGTCAAAATCTATGAAATATGCAATAGTGGACTAGTCATTCAAAAAATTAACATATTTGACATTTTATCAAATGTGTAATTCCACCATGGAGAAAAAGAATTTTGCACTCATGGTTTGCAATATTCATCAATAGAAATAAATAGATGATATTTTTTAGATTTATTTAAAATATAAAGTAAATATATACTAGAAAAATTCTGTTCATATATTTTAATTATATATGACAATTGACTACATTGATTAAAAAAGAGTTAAATGCAATAGATACATAAGTAGTTCTAACTAGTAATATTTTCAATATTATATTATAAAAAAATTATGGCCTATACATTGAAATTTTAATAATAGTTTCTAGCACATGAATAACATGTGTACGGTGCTTTTGACAAGATAAAATATTGAGAAAAGAAGAAATCTATGATCTGGTTGTGTAAATTGAAATCTCTACTCATCAGATCTAGAATAAGGTGTTGGATCTATGGAGTGACGACATTGCCATGTGAAGCAATGGGAAAATAATGTATTTAACATTATAAAAAATGTGATTCATATTAAAATGATTTCTACGAACATGGGCAACTGCAGTCTTTCAACTAACCCAAGTGGCCTTTACTACCAGAGATCAGACATTTACCGGCTCAAATTAAAAATGTCCTCAATTATTGGACGTGCCTCTCAACAACAGTGTTTTTATCTCTGTACTAAGAGATCGATGCTTATTCTTCTCTTAAGAGAGCTGGAGGTCTTCTTTGTTATCATTCGGACTCTCAACTTGCCACTTATCCCTTCATAGGTTGATTCGCTTGAGTATGTCAGTTGCCTTCCCTTCATTCGGTGGAAGAAGAGAAAGTCCAAATGAAATTGAACTTCTCGAACATGATGATTTCTTCTATTAAGACATACCTTTGGGAGGAGTGACGGGCTTGTGCAAATATCTCGTGATGAACGTGCAATTAAATAAAGCTTCAGTGCGTTGCACCCCAGATTAATGATTACGTGCAATTATTTTAAATAGCAGACAGACAGACTAATTAATTGATGCCATTTGGCTTTCACATTGTGGCTTTAATGGCGATGTTGAAAGGCGAGGTGAATGGGGAATATAATAAACTCTGTTCATTCAGAAACATACGTAAATACGGTTACTTGAATGGGTGGCTGCACTATTTTTTTTTATAGATACACGTTGGTGATTCCTGTCATTGAAATGCACACTGACTTTGCAGGGAACACTGACATTTGAGGGAACGTAGAAATAATATATTTAATATTATAGTATTAAAATAATGCGATTAAAACGTTAAATCATATCTTGCGCTAAGGAAATTAGAAATCATAATATTATTTCCTTGTTAGTAACGCTAGGCAAGCCCATGTGGGAAATTTCATTACCAGCGTACATTGAAAATTAAAAAAACACACGTAGATTAAAAATGTTGTCCACTATCGAACGTGCTATTTATGAATGATATATTTGTCCTTATATTAAGAGATATAGCTCTTGTTTGTTATCATTAGCTCTCTTACCCTGTCACTTATCTCTTGATGCAATCTGCACCCTCTGATTCAGTATGTCTACAACATTAGCCTTGTCTTCATCTGGTGGAAGACCAGAAAGCCCGTATGGAATTGAACTTGTTGAACATGATGGTTTCTTCTATGAAAGCGTACTTGTGGAGGGAGTGACGAAAATGTACTCGCAATTCAAAGCACGGGAGGACGATGTGTTTGTGTGCTCTGGAATGAAGACAGGAACCACCTGGTTGAAATCTATCATTGCCAGCATTATGAGTGAAAGCAAGGGCGACGTATTGAAGGGAAAGAATGCCCATGAGTTGATTCACAACATAGAAAAGTACTACAATTCACGAGCAATGCCTGATGGCGCTACTGCTGTTTCAGAAATGCCCTCCCCAAGGTTGCTCAGTACCCATCTTCCTTACTCTGCTCTTCCAGCTCATATCATGTCTTTGGGCTGCCGAATGATTTATATTGCCCGAAATCCCAAGGACACTTTTGTTTCCCACTGGAAGTACTTGCCTGCACTACAAGCGGTCTTCAATAATGGAAAGACATCTCCAGTTTCCAAGGAAGTATTCTTTGACTCCTTCGTTAATGGTGTCTCTCTTTATGGTCCTTTTGTTGATCATGTCTTGGGCTTTTGGATTGCCAGCAGGAATCAGAGCAACATCTTGTTTTTGACCTATGAAGATATGAAGGCGGATTCTTTGTCCTACATCAAAAAGATTTCTAATTTCCTGGGGAAAACTTCTTTAACAGAGGAAGAAATTCTTTGCATAGACAGTCAATGCAGCTTTCAATCTCTTTCCTCTCTAGACGTTAACACAAATGGCAAGCGGATTTTCAAAAATGCTCAGATAAGTAATCGATATTATTTTCGCAAAGGTGAAGTGGGTGACTGGAAGAATCATTTCACTCCAGAAATGAACAGGCGTATGGATTTGACAGTGGAGAATAGGTTCCGAGAAGCAGGCCTGTTCCTCAAGTATGAACTCTGACATACAAATACCGTCTCCCTCATCTGTGCGCGTCCATGTTTTCTGCAGAATGCAAATAAGGTATTCTATAGTAAAAAAAATAAAATGTACCGTCTCATTTTTTCTCACCTCGAGAAAGCTTGATATATATCTATGATACCAAAGAAAGCCAAACATAAACCGACAGGCTTTGCTCTTTGGCAGTAATGGACTTTGTTACCAAATAGATTCAAATAAAACTTGAAAGACGGCCTCCTCCATTGTCATTAGAAGTGGGATTTGTACATATTTATGGTGTTTTACATACAATTTACTTTCGCTATCTGTAACCCTAATGCGGTTTAAAAAAAACAAACTATAACCCGTTCTGTTCCTATTGTTGTCGAATCTTTTTTAATGACATCGATTTTTTGATAGATCAATGTATCTCTATATTGGTAGAAGAAACATCATTTCCTTAAAAGAAAGGTAGTGTTAAAGGGTAGTTACCTTGAAGAACATTTTATTAGATATTGACATCATACTTAAATGAATACAACAATTTGGCTGCTCTCGATGTAAAGATTACAAAGAATAATCACTAGCGGGTACGGTTAAACATCTCTTTAGTAATTCTATCTCTTTCAATAAAGAATTACTATTTGAATTTGAAATTTAAAAGAATTTAAAAACGTCTACTGAATAATCTATTTGAAAAATAATCTAAATTACACTTTTTTACTCTTTTTATCAACTTGTTTCCCATTACATAGGACATACATTAGTGATCCTTCTATTAGCAAGCGCCCTTTGAAGAACAAGTTAACATACAATTTCAATGTGATGGATAAGGCTTCTGACTCCTCAGAATATTAAGAGGGAAAGGAACACAGGGAAGGGTAGAAGACTAATTATAATCTTGTACACAAAAAGAAATAACAAAGAATAACAAATAAGTTTTACCAGCTCCATCGACAGATTGATATTAAGGGAATTGTACATTGGCCAACACCAAGTATTGAGGACAGTATTATTCAAGTATCAACTACATATTCTTTACATAAAATGTAGTCAAAGAAGTGGACATGACATGTCAATCATTGCATATGTCAAAATCTATGAAATATGCAATAGTGGACTAGTCATTCAAAAAATTAACATATTTGACATTTTATCAAATGTGTAATTCCACCATGGAGAAAAAGAATTTTGCACTCATGGTTTGCAATATTCATCAATAGAAATAAATAGATGATATTTTTTAGATTTATTTAAAATATAAAGTAAATATATACTAGAAAAATTCTGTTCATATATTTTAATTATATATGACAATTGACTACATTGATTAAAAAAGAGTTAAATGCAATAGATACATAAGTAGTTCTAACTAGTAATATTTTCAATATTATATTATAAAAAAATTATGGCCTATACATTGAAATTTTAATAATAGTTTCTAGCACATGAATAACATGTGTACGGTGCTTTTGACAAGATAAAATATTGAGAAAAGAAGAAATCTATGATCTGGTTGTGTAAATTGAAATCTCTACTCATCAGATCTAGAATAAGGTGTTGGATCTATGGAGTGACGACATTGCCATGTGAAGCAATGGGAAAATAATGTATTTAACATTATAAAAAATGTGATTCATATTAAAATGATTTCTACGAACATGGGCAACTGCAGTCTTTCAACTAACCCAAGTGGCCTTTACTACCAGAGATCAGACATTTACCGGCTCAAATTAAAAATGTCCTCAATTATTGGACGTGCCTCTCAACAACATTGTTTTTATCTCTGTACTAAGAGATCGATGCTTATTCTTCTCTTAAGAGAGCTGGAGGTCTTCTTTGTTATCATTCGGACTCTCAACTTGCCACTTATCCCTTCATAGGTTGATTCGCTTGAGTATGTCAGTTGCCTTCCCTTCATTCGGTGGAAGAAGAGAAAGTCCAAATGAAATTGAACTTCTCGAACATGATGATTTCTTCTATTAAGACATACCTTTGGGAGGAGTGACGGGCTTGTGCAAATATCTCGTGATGAACGTGCAATTAAATAAAGCTTCAGTGCGTTGCACCCCAGATTAATGATTACGTGCAATTATTTTAAATAGCGGACAGACAGACTAATTAATTGATGCCATTTGGCTTTCACATTGTGGCTTTAATGGCGATGTTGAAAGGCGAGGTGAATGGGGAATATAAACTCTGTTCATTCAGAAACATACGTAAATAAGGTTACTTGAATGGGTGGCTGCACTATTTTTTTTATAGATACACGTTGGTGATTCCTGTCATTGAAATGCACACTGACTTTGCAGGGAACACTGACATTTGAGGGAACGTAGAAATAATATATTTAATATTATAGTATTAAAATAATGCGATTAAAATGTTAAATCATATCTTGCGCTAAGGAAATTAGAAATCATAATATTATTTCCTTGTTAGTAACGCTAGGCAAGCCCATGTGGGAAATTTCATTACCAGCGTACATTGAAAATTAAAAAAACACGCGTAGATTAAAAATGTTGTCCACTATCGAACGTGCTATTTATGAATGATATATTTGTCCTTATATTAAGAGATATAGCTCTTGTTTGTTATCATTAGCTCTCTTACCCTGTCACTTATCTCTTGATGCAATCTGCACCCTCTGATTCAGTATGTCTACAACATTAGCCTTGTCTTCATCTGGTGGAAGACCAGAAAGCCCGTATGGAATTGAACTTGTTGAACATGATGGTTTCTTCTATGAAAGCGTACTTGTGGAGGGAGTGACGAAAATGTACTCGCAATTCAAAGCACGGGAGGACGATGTGTTTGTGTGCTCTGGAATGAAGACAGGAACCACCTGGTTGAAATCTATCATTGCCAGCATTATGAGTGAAAGCAAGGGCGACGTATTGAAGGGAAAGAATGCCCATGAGTTGATTCACAACATAGAAAAGTACTACAATTCACGAGCAATGCCTGATGGCGCTACTGCTGTTTCAGAAATGCCCTCCCCAAGGTTGCTCAGTACCCATCTTCCTTACTCTGCTCTTCCAGCTCATATCATGTCTTTGGGCTGCCGAATGATTTATATTGCCCGAAATCCCAAGGACACTTTTGTTTCCCACTGGAAGTACTTGCCTGCACTACAAGCGGTCTTCAATAATGGAAAGACATCTCCAGTTTCCAAGGAAGTATTCTTTGACTCCTTCGTTAATGGTGTCTCTCTCTATGGTCCTTTTGTTGATCATGTCTTGGGCTTTTGGATTGCCAGCAAGAATCAGAGCAACATCTTGTTTTTGACCTATGAAGATATGAAGGCGGATTCTTTGTCCTACATCAAAAAGATTTCTAATTTCCTGGGGAAAACTTCTTTGACAGAGGAAGAAATTCTTTGCATAGACAGTCAATGCAGCTTTCAATCTCTTTCCTCTCTAGACGTTAACACAAATGGCAAGCGGATTTTCAAAAATGCTCAGATAAGTAATCGATATTATTTTCGCAAAGGTGAAGTGGGTGACTGGAAGAATCATTTCACTCCAGAAATGAACAGGCGTATGGATTTGACAGTGGAGAATAGGTTCCGAGAAGCAGGCCTGTTCCTCAAGTATGAACTCTGACATACAAATACCGTCTCCCTCATCTGTGCGCATCCATGTTTTCTGCAGAATGCAAATAAGGTATTCTATAGTAAAAAAAATAAAATGTACCGTCTCGTTTTTTCTCACCTCGAGAAAGCTTGATATATATCTATGATACCAAAGAAAGCCAAACATAAACCGAGAGGCTTTGCTCTTTGGCAGTAATGGTCTTTGTTACCAAATAGATTCAAATAAAACTTGAAAGACGGCCTCCTCCATTGTCATTAGAAGTGGGATTTGTACATATTTATGGTGTTTTACATACAATTTACTTTCGCTATCTGTAACCCTAATGCGGTTTAAAAAAAACAAACTATAACCCGTTCTGTTCCTATTGTTGTCGAATCTTTTTTAATGACATCGATTTTTTGATAGATCAATGTATCTCTATATTGGTAGAAGAAACATCATTTCCTTAAAAGAAAGGTAGTGTTAAAGGGTAGTTACCTTGAAGAACATTTTATTAGATATTGACATCATACTTAAATGAATACAACAATTTGGCTGCTCTCGATGTAAAGATTACAAAGAATAATCACTAGCGGGTACGGTTAAACATCTCTTTAGTAATTCTATCTCTTTCAATAAAGAATTACTATTTGAATTTGAAATTTAAAAGAATTTAAAAACATCTACTGAATAATCTATTTGAAAAATAATCTAAATTACACTTCTTTACTCTTTTTATCAACTTGTTTCCCATTACATAGGACATACATTAGTGATCCTTCTATTAGCAAGCGCCCTTTGAAGAACAAGTTAACATACAATTTCAATGTGATGGATAAGGCTTCTGACTCTTCAGAATATTAAGAGGGAAAGGAACACAGGGAAGGGTAGAAGACTAATTATAACCTTGTACACAAAAAGAAATAACAAAGAATAACAAATAAGTTTTACCTCCTCCATCGACAGATTGATATTAAGGGAATTGTACATTGGCCAACACCAAGTATTGAGGACAGTATTATTCAAGTATCAACTACATATTCTTTACATAAAATGTAGTCAAAGAAGTGGACATGACATGTCAATCATTGCATATGTCAAAATCTATGAAATATGCAATAGTGGACTAGTCATTCAAAAAATTAACATATTTGACATTTTATTAAATGTGTAATTCCACCATGGAGAAAAAAAATTTTGCACTCATGGTTTGCAATATTCATCAATAGAAATAAATAGATGATATTTTTTAGATTTATTTAAAATATAAAGTAAATATATACTAGAAAAATTCTGTTCATATATTTTAATTATATATGACAATTGACTACATTGATTAAAAAAGAGTTGAATGCAATAGATACATAAGTAGTTCTAACTAGTAATATTTTCAATATTATATTATAAAAAAATTATGGCCTATACATTGAAATTTTAATAATAGTTTCTAGCACATGAATAACATGTGTACGGTGCTTTTGACAAGATAAAATATTGAGAAAAGAAGAAATCTATGATCTGGTTGTGTAAATTGAAATCTCTACTCATCAGATCTAGAATAAGGTGTTGGATCTATGGAGTGACGACATTGCCATGTGAAGCAATGGGAAAATAATGTATTTAACATTATAAAAAATGTGATTCATATTAAAATGATTTCTACGAACATGGGCAACTGCAGTCTTTCAACTAACCCAAGTGGCCTTTACTACCAGAGATCAGACATTTACCAGCTCAAATTAAAAATGTCCTCAATTATTGGACGTGCCTCTCAACAACAGTGTTTTTATCTCTGTACTAAGAGATCGATGCTTATTCTTCTCTTAAGAGAGCTGGAGGTCTTCTTTGTTATCATTCGGACTCTCAACTTGCCACTTATCCCTTCATAGGTTGATTCGCTTGAGTATGTCAGTTGCCTTCCCTTCATTCGGTGGAAGAAGAGAAAGTCCAAATGAAATTGAACTTCTCGAACATGATGATTTCTTCTATTAAGACATACCTTTGGGAGGAGTGACGGGCTTGTGCAAATATCTCGTGATGAACGTGCAATTAAATAAATTTTCAGTGCGTTGCACCCCAGATTAATGATTAGGTGCAATTATTTTAAATAGCAGACAGACAGACTAATTAATTGATGCCATTTGGCTTTCACATTGTGGCTTTAATGGCGATGTTGAAAGGCGAGGTGAATGGGGAATATAATAAACTCTGTTCATTCAGAAACATACGTAAATACGGTTACTTGAATGGGTGGCTGCACTATTTTTTTTATAGATACACGTTGGTGATTCCTGTCATTGAAATGCACACTGACTTTGCAGGGAACACTGACATTTGAGGGAACGTAGAAATAATATATTTAATATTATAGTATTAAAATAATGCGATTAAAACGTTAAATCATATCTTGCGCTAAGGAAATTAGAAATCATAATATTATTTCCTTGTTAGTAACGCTAGGCAAGCCCATGTGGGAAATTTCATTACCAGCGTACATTGAAAATTAAAAAAACACGCGTAGATTAAAAATGTTGTCCACTATCGAACGTGCTATTTATGAATGATATATTTGTCCTTATATTAAGAGATATAGCTCTTTTTTGTTATCATTAGCTCTCTTACCCTGTCACTTATCTCTTGATGCAATCTGCACCCTCTGATTCAGTATGTCTACATTATTAGCCTTGTCTTCATCTGGTGGAAGACCAGAAAGCCCGTATGGAATTGAACTTGTTGAACATGATGGTTTCTTCTATGAAAGCGTACTTGTGGAGGGAGTGACGAAAATGTACTCGCAATTCAAAGCACGGGAGGACGATGTGTTTGTGTGCTCTGGAATGAAGACAGGAACCACCTGGTTGAAATCTATCATTGCCAGCATTATGAGTGAAAGCAAGGGCGACGTATTGAAGGGAAAGAATGCCCATGAGTTGATTCACAACATAGAAAAGTACTACAATTCACGAGCAATGCCTGATGGCGCTACTGCTGTTTCAGAAATGCCCTCCCCAAGGTTGCTCAGTACCCATCTTCCTTACTCTGCTCTTCCAGCTCATATCATGTCTTTGGGCTGCCGAATGATTTATATTGCCCGAAATCCCAAGGACACTTTTGTTTCCCACTGGAAGTACTTGCCTGCACTACAAGCGGTCTTCAATAATGGAAAGACATCTCCAGTTTCCAAGGAAGTATTCTTTGACTCCTTCGTTAATGGTGTCTCTCTCTATGGTCCTTTTGTTGATCATGTCTTGGGCTTTTGGATTGCCAGCAGGAATCAGAGCAACATCTTGTTTTTGACCTATGAAGATATGAAGGCGGATTCTTTGTCCTACATCAAAAAGATTTCTAATTTCCTGGGGAAAACTTCTTTGACAGAGGAAGAAATTCTTTGCATAGACAGTCAATGCAGCTTTCAATCTCTTTCCTCTCTAGACGGTAACACAAATGGCAAGCGGATTTTCAAAAATGCTCAGATAAGTAATCGATATTATTTTTGCAAAGGTGAAGTGGGTGACTGGAAGAATCATTTCACTCCAGAAATGAACAGGCGTATGGATTTGACAGTGGAGAATAGGTTCCGAGAAGCAGGCCTGTTCCTCAAGTATGAACTCTGACATACAAATACCGTCTCCCTCATCTGTGCGCGTCCATGTTTTCTGCAGAATGCAAATAAGGTATTCTATAGTAAAAAAAATAAAATGTACCGTCTCGTTTTTTCTCACCTCGAGAAAGCTTGATATATATCTATGATACCAAAGAAAGCCAAACATAAACCGAGAGGCTTTGCTCTTTGGCAGTAATGGTCTTTGTTACCAAATAGATTCAAATAAAACTTGAAAGACGGCCTCCTCCATTGTCATTAGAAGTGGGATTTGTACATATTTATGGTGTTTTACATACAATTTACTTTCGCTATCTGTAACCCTAATGCGGTTTAAAAAAAACAAACTATAACCCGTTCTGTTCCTATTGTTGTCGAATCTTTTTTAATGACATCGATTTTTTGATAGATCAATGTATCTCTATATTGGTAGAAGAAACATCATTTCCTTAAAAGAAAGGTAGTGTTAAAGGGTAGTTACCTTGAAGAACATTTTATTAGATATTGACATCATACTTAAATGAATACAACAATTTGGCTGCTCTCGATGTAAAGATTACACAGAATAATCACTAGCGGGTACGGTTAAACATCTCTTTAGTAATTCTATCTCTTTCAATAAAGAATTACTATTTGAATTTGAAATTTAAAAGAATTTAAAAACATCTACTGAATAATCTATTTGAAAAATAATCTAAATTACACTTCTTTACTCTTTTTATCAACTTGTTTCCCATTACATAGGACATACATTAGTGATCCTTCTATTAGCAAGCGCCCTTTGAAGAACAAGTTAACATACAATTTCAATGTGATGGATAAGGCTTCTGACTCTTCAGAATATTAAGAGGGAAAGGAACACAGGGAAGGGTAGAAGACTAATTATAATCTTGTACACAAAAAGAAATAACAAAGAATAACAAATAAGTTTTACCAGCTCCATCGACAGATTGATATTAAGGGAATTGTACATTGGCCAACACCAAGTATTGAGGACAGTATTATTCAAATAAAATCCAATGTGAATGTGTCACAATTTTTTTTCGTTCTCCTTTGTTCGAGAGGAGTCCCTAACCTAGGATGGATTACAATGACTTCAGCGGAACAAAACCTTTGTTCCAAAACCTGCTTTCAAAGATTTGATCTGAAAACTATTTGAAGTGAAAAGTATTTAAGGTAATCTTCACCAATAAACACAAGTTAAGACTCTTATAATGCTTTAAATTCCCAATCTTTCTTTCAAAGATTTAAAGTGGAAAATATTCAAGATATCCTTCAACACTAAATTCAAGTTAAAACTCTAATGATGCTTTCAAAGATTTAAAGTTGAAGTGAAAAATATTAAACACTATTAATCTTAAAAAGCCATGTTATTAATTGGTCAATCGAAAAATTATAAAAGAGAAGGAAATGAAAAAATAGATACAAGAGTCTAAATTTCAAAACATCAATTGGGGATGCTCACATGCAAGCAAGATAATGAGTGAGGAAGAAATTAGAATAAGATGATGAAGTTTAACAACTACAGTGCATTGCATTTTGAAAAGCAACCGATAAAGAAGAGTAGTCGTTAGGGAACTTACCACAAAGAATCCGAGGCATTCCAATGGTTCTATGATAAAAGTCATCTTAACAATATTGAGTGATAGAGATTCTAATGTTGTTGTGGCTCCATGAACAAACGAAAATGCACTCTAACTCTTCATCTCCTTTCTTTCTCCATCATCGTGATGTCTTACCAATTGAATTTCTATAGCATTTTTCACTTATTGCTTTTACAGTCATCTATTCTCGAGCATAGCAGCGTTGGATCACATTTTAAATCTGGTCTAAATCAAACTACAATTTTGGGGATTCTTCAACCATGCTTTCCTGCCCTTGGCACAAATCTTCCATAAGAACAATTGAATTGACAGGGCATGTAAACTATTTGATAGAATGGTTTAAACAAACTGCTGTCTGCTAGAAGGACCATCTTAATGCATCGAAATGATTTTATTTAAAATGCAAACTGTGCAGACATAGTTATGGCGCATGTTCTATTTTACAGGTAGGCCATGTATCATACCCCATAACAGAAATTTCTTAACAATATGTTTTTCAACACATTGTCAGATATTAACACAACACTTTCTGCGGTCATCGATTTTAGATATGTGGCAAGTGACGTGGCTTGTAGAAATTAAAAAATATTTTGTGTCTATTTTTGTCCATGGCGTTGGACGTGCTTTTATTCAGATCCAAATATTTTCTTGGTTATTCAGATCCGACGATTAGGTTATTCAATTTGGGGAGACCTTTGGATTTGACTTACCGTTCACGTTTTTTTTAACCGACAGACATTTCCAGCGTAAGACAACTGGAAAATCAGAAAATTTCTAGTGAGACATTTCTAATAGGCTCGGTCTAAAATACATATATTTTCATATATATTGAAACAAATATACTTTCATACATGTGAAATTGAAATAGTTATGTTATTGCCCACTTTCATGCATATTATGTAGTCAATAACTAGCATTTGTACCTTTTGAAGGGTCCAAGGGGTACGCCGATAGTACTATATAGGTTCATTATTGTTTTGTGCATGCGCAGTAGGTGGTTTTGGTTTCTATTGACAGCTGGTTTAGGCGAGATTCTTCGGCTTTCCGTTTCATTGTATATGGACTATTTTGCATTTTGGCATACCTATCATAGGAGAATGTAGGCTGGATTTGAAGACTATCCAGAGATTTGACTCTTGATATAGTTGTAAATGTCATCCCTTGTCTCTCTATTTTACCGATGTCAATTGTTGCTTTTTGTAGCCTGAGCCCCTATGATTTGTGTATAGTAATAGCCCATGACATGGTTAGAGGGAGTTGTCTTTGGCTACCTAATGTGACAGGCACAATCGGTACAGCCTGTGGGTCCTTTTCATCCCAGGATGGTCCATAATAATTATCAAAGCGTATGACAACGTACATAGGCACACTTGGTGGCTTGCAGTCTAGGCCATAAACAATGTCAATCACCTCACCAAGAGCTCCATTTACAAGCTTTTCCTCTATCCATATATTCACCGTAAGCATAATGCGTTGACCCCTA
Organism: Chamaecyparis obtusa; assembly: GCA_027943335.1. Lineage (NCBI taxonomy): Eukaryota > Viridiplantae > Streptophyta > Pinopsida > Cupressales > Cupressaceae > Chamaecyparis > Chamaecyparis obtusa. The sequence continues at coordinate 784,746 of BSBK01006031.1, read as the reverse complement.
CAGAGGAGTACATGCTTTTCTAGTTGTTCATCATTCACTATATTATTGTTTCTATTTGCAAAACTCATTGCTGTGCTTATTGCAATCGGACAATGTAATGATTTCAGCATTTTCTTGTTGTGTAGCTTGACTGAATCATTTTTAGCAAACAAATGTATAGCACTGTCAAATGCTTTATTTTCAGATGCTACAAGGTGTCTGTCTGTACAAGTCATTAGTAACTTCCAATCATCCTCTATTGGGGTTGCGTCTTGGATATTTTGTAATATTTGCCAGAATTTTGCTTGTGCACTGCTTTCACCTACTTGTCAAAACATTGTTTGTAGAGTAACAACCGTTGTAAATTGGTCCCACAGTAGCTTTGCATTGGAATATGATGTGTAAATTGGTTTATCCATGACAGGTGGTAGTTGTGCTAGATTGCCGAAGAGTATCATTGATATTCCACCGAAAGGAGCATCCTGTCGATGGGGAAATGCCTCTCGGAGCCGACTATCAATTTTGAGGAGTATCTTTGGTCCAATGAAGCTCATTTCATCTATTACAATATACTTATATGTTTTAATTCTTCTTGGAACATTGTTAATGCCTGGCTTTGTAGTGGCTGCATGTCTTTGATAGGTATTCTGAGCTTTGAATGGATTGTTGATGCATGTATATTGAATGTAGCAACCCCTGTTGGGGCCAATATCAATAGTTGGCCTTTTTGTTGGGGTGTCCTATTGTTCAGTACTTTTCTGATGCAAGCAATTAAGTAAGATTTTCCTATTCTTGTAGTTCCCTGAACGATCATCTATAGTGGTTTATTAGAGAAGACCTTGTTATGATTTGCAATTATTTGGAGTGTGAGTTTTTGCTCTAGTGATAGTGTGTAAACATCATGTTGAGAGCTTCTAGGTGTTTTATCACTACAACTGGACATTTTCTTCTCATATATAAAATGTGGAGCGATTCCATGTAAATGTGGGGGGACTGTAATATGGTCCCATTTGTTGTTCATATCAAACGCATGATTTCCAAGCATGTCAAGGTCATGTAGTGACATGACACTTGTTGGGCCCATCTGTGAAAATAGCTCCCACTCATTGGTTTCCATTGTTTCATTTGTACTATTGTTCGCTGCTTGTTGCTCTTCACTATCTTCTTCTTCTTCAGAGTTATTTTCCTTAACAATGATGCGATTAATGTGCCAGACATTATATCCCATTGCATGCATTTGTGTCCAATTTGTAATTATCATTTCCTTACTGAGCCCTATATCCTTTTCTACATTACAAAAGTGTTTATATAATAATAGTTCACTCCAACAAAATGTTTCAAATCATTCTGATGTGGGCTCTGGGATTGTGTAGAACTTTGGATGGACATTAACAATTGCCTTCACTGTTCATTCCTTCCATTTGCATCCTTTGCGATTTGCAGCATAGGAATAAGCCCTTGCAGATTCAAGAAGTGACACATTCTCTAATTCTGACGAATGACCTATATAAGAATGTAGTTAGCTGGGTTGTATCTAGTTGGTTTATGATGTTTTAATTATTCTATGAAGTACTTTTTGGCCAACATTCAAAGAGATAAAAGGCCTACTACAAACCACATGGGGTAACTTTTGTAGCATGTGGCATGTTTCTTGTGCTCCTATATCACGCTCTACAATAACTTCAGATAAGAATTTTTGATATGCTATGAGCACCAAGTCATCAATTTTGTTCGACAAAGATATTCATCTTAGCATGTCAGAACATGTCTCCAAGCGTTTCTCTACTTTTGTTGCGTACTTGGAAATATATTTGAGCACGAGTGCTCGAGAGACCATGGGTTGGCAATCAATGTTTTCTCTCCAAATTGAAAGCATCTCTAGATTATGGATATTTAGTCTGTCCTCATTTCTTGCTACTTGATATTATATCTTGCTAGAACCGTCATAGGACAATGTAGATTTGTCTTGTTCTTTCCATGGAGCTTTGTACCTGCATGTTAACTTGTTCCCTTTTTTACGCAGACATGTTCGCTCAATACATTTGGTATGTCTCTAGACTCAGTTTACCAAATCCTCATAATCACAAGCAAGATTTGAAGTGAGAATCTCATGTGTATCTAGTAAGCAAGGATCATCTAATGGGGAATGATACACAATGTTGCTTCTATGAGATGCATCACAAGGATTCCATGCACTGACATACCTATCAAAATATTGTATTGCATGTTCAATATCTTCATTATTATGCCAATCAAGTCTATCCATGTTTGGTGCATTGGGGAGCCAAATCAACCCGTGTACATGCCTAGTTCCTTGATGTTTTCATTCAGTTATGTACCACCAATCTACTACACCAAGGAGCTTTTCAATTACTTCTTCACGGAATATTGTGAACCTTTGATGAAGATATAATCATGTGGTGTGAGCACTCTCAATGACATTGTCAAGACATTGTTTGTTTGTTTTTTTCTCCACTAATTTGTCATTTGTTAATAATCTTTGTAGATCTGGCCATTTCATATCTGTTGCACTTAATGTGAAGAAGAGTGTAGGTGTTCCGAGCTGATTGATCATGTCTATCAGTTCATTCTAATGTTCATTCCAATATGGCCTTGTGCCCCGCATCATAGAGCCAAAGTGCATTAATTCTTGAACCAATTGTGTATCGAGGAGTTGTCTTAGGTATATGCAGAGGTTTTCAATTATTGTCAGTATGTTCTCTTCCACATTATTTTTAAAGAAGATTGATGCCAATCTTTGGCTGTGATGTCACATCATAAGGTTATAAATAAAATATTGAAACCTTGGATGCCTTCCAAAGTGGTGATCATGGTACCTCATCAAATGTAGGGCGTGCTCATGCATATGTACTTCTCTGATATGTGCTTGCATTGGTAGTGTAGTTCCATTCAGGAATAGAGTTCAGAATGCTATATCAAATAACCCTTCCGTATTATATTCATTTACAAGGGATGGGTCTATTGTAGGCTAGTCCACAATGTCCTCTATAGTTCCTTGGATATCTAGTACTTGTTTCATGATGTCTAGCTCATGTTGTTTACTTGGCATCTTAGGCACCAGGTAAGATGTTTGTAGAGGAATAATTTCATCATCTTCCTCACTTGTATTGATCTGATAATTGGGTATGGACATATTTTTGCTGGTGTTTATTGTGTGTAACATTTTCACTATGTCAACTTTCACTTCAAGAAGCAGGTCCAAGTTTTCCATACTTAGGACAACATCATGGTAGTATGGATCATATTTGATTTTATATTGCAATGCATCTTTGACATGACTCCTTTTCACATAACAATCATAAGAGCTTTCATCTGTGTGCACTCTTCGTACTATTAATATATCCAAATCTTCAATACATCTCGGTAACACATTTGTAATGTTCTTTATATCCTGTGGAAAGCTTATTGTATGTCCACTATATTTGAACTATCCTCCAAAAGCATGTGTTACTTGTAATATTGGATTCACCCTAGTGATCAACATTTCTTCCACCTGGGATAACCTTTTTAGTACAGATGGCTGGTCACCTAGGTCTATATTATTGAGTGCTGAAAACCTAGGTATACCTTTTTCATTCGAACATCTTTTACATTTTACAATGTTATTTGTTTGTTGGATATACATGCCTGGGTAACGTTCCTTACATACTATGCATGTTTGTCGATGAGCAAGTGCATCTATCCATTGTCAAAAAAAATTCATTGCTGTCATATATTTAGCATCATTATAGAATGGTGCATTTGATTCTAGATGATGTTGGGTTTGTTGTTGCTCATGTTGGCGTAGTTGGGTCTCTTGGTACCCTATACATTTGCCTGTCTTTTTTCCTTCCTTGTGGCACACATAGTGGTGATGGTTTCTCTCACAATGTTGTGATTGTTGGGTCTCTGGTTGTTCAAAAATTGTACCTTTCTTATGTGTGGAGCTCATTTCTCTTAGCTATTTTCTTTTTTCCTTTCTGCGGGCAGCTATCTATTCTTTATGCCAAGCATAATAAGATGAGTTCCTTTCACGAGCTTGATGTGCAGCGATCTCTTGTAGATTGCTTTTTTCTTTCCCTTTGCTAACATCATGGTTGTCCATCTATCAATGCATTCAATAATCATTGTTAATTTATGGTAGAAATCATCGTACAATGGTGTAAACACTTATAAAAATTCATTCAAATGATTGTATATATCATTAGGGTTTATGAATTTCTAATGATATTTCATTGACATTGTATCGCAAATGATAAGTATATTTAGAGAGGCCTAAATGTGTGGCTTTTTTCATACATCTTTGGTAACATTTGTTCTAGTAGCAGGTATATGCATTGATTTACACTAATGTATTTTTTTTCTTTTTCATTTTGGAATATTATTTACATGGTGTATGTATTTCAATAAATACAAATTTTTACATGCCTTCGTACATCCTAGGAAACATCTGATATGGTGTTAGATATATGCAACAATGTCAATAATGCATCTTCTTCTTTTTGTTTGTGTATTTTGTACTATTTTCTATTGGGTATCTTGTTCAAGGGGTTGATCACTACACATCCCCTTAATTTTTTCAAGTAATACATTACTTTCTATAGTAAAATCTACTTGTGAAACTTTCTTGATAGTTTCCTTCACTCGTTCTTCATTTTTATACATCTCGTGATTGCATGTTAATGTGAAGAGATATTGTTTGTGTTGTGCATCTCAAAGGACTTGTTCTGTTGATGTTTCAACATTGTCATTAAACTATAAGTTGTATAATGCTTCAGTAGGCATTCTGATTAACTCTGTTGTAGCATCATCAAATGTAATTGCCCAGATTGTTCCTGTGTGGTCATGTAATTTAAAATTGAGCTATATATCGGTAGCTATATTCAGTAACTACTAAATTACACTTAGGATAGAACAAGCTTTCATCTTCACCTTTTTGTAATCCTTTCTTGCATTGCTTTCCATTTATCATCCTCGAACAAGCTAGGTAGCAAAATTTATCCTTTTTGAAGAGTACCATTATTGCTTTTAATATACAGTCAAAGTGTTGGGATGATTGTGAGTCTTGCTTTTGTATATCATTGATCATTAATCGTGTGGTTGACAGAGCTATGCTAGCTAATTGCATTGTTGAATCTTGGCCACTACTACCATTTTTTTCATACCAGTCCTTCAATGCTTTGGTTTCCTCTATGAGAGGGTCTATCAACAAATTTGTTGTGCTTGAGGTATTTACAACTTTCCCATTGTATTCAGCTACATGCCCACTTTTTATAGCAAGCACTATAGTTTCTTGGTGGTAATATTTTTGCTGAAGATTTGCACCTTCTTGTTTAGTTGGTGCTCCCCATAGTGTAACATCTATAGCATAGCAAGAAGTGTCTAGTAGCTTAATTATGCGCCTAGGGGCCTCTGTACCATCTTTCCTTTGTATTGTTGAAGTCTCTTGCACATAAATAACAACTCCAATAATATCAACATCTGAGTTGTTTGGCTTACTTTTAATTTCATCAATTGGTGTGAAAGTGAATCGATGTCTAGGAATGGAGGGGTCATCCTCACATAGGGTCACCCCTAAATCTGGAGTCAAAGTTATATCTAACCCACTATTGAGTTTGTTGTAAAATTTATTTGCACTTTTAACCATTCCACGAGCTATACTATAAACAGCCCCGATCTATATTGTATTGTAATACATATCTGCTATATCATTAAAGCAACTGACACGTGTCTCTAACCCTTTATTGTCTATGACATCAAAACTAAATACCTGGCCATGCCCACTCTATTTTTGGAACTGGTGCAATTCCTTTTTCATAGTTACACAAACTTTGATGTGCCATCTTGGCTAGTATGGGTTCAAGCTTTTAATAGGCATCAATGTGGTAGGCACGATTTTAGTTGATTCAATTGTTTGTATTCCAAGTAGAAGCTTTTTCTAAGGTGTAGCACTCATCGTGTTGGTGTTTTCAATTGCTATTTGTGAAGATTGTGACTCTGTGGTATCTTGTGATTTTCCATCTTAGCAACTCATATCTAAAGATTCTGGATTCCCAACTATCACATGTTCTGTATGGAGAATCTCTAGCTTCATAATTATGATCCACCTACAGATGTATAGTGAAAGTACTTATGAGAGATACATTTTCTACACATTGAAGAAGAGAATAGAAGTATTTTTCACATGTGCAAGAGTGTGCCACTTACCGTACTTTGCTTGTTTTGGAGAAACTATATTCTATTAAGCGTATGACTGTCCCTATCTTGATATCTTGGTTTGTTACATAATGGTTGTATTTCATTGGTAACATTGCTATGTGTTTGTAAGCACTGTCAGATATCTCTATTTTATAACGTGGAGATTGTTCAGTACCACTCGTAGGGTTTCCTATAGAAAACACTTGTACTTTAGGATCAAGGCACGCATTACCATTATACATGAGTTTCATAGCATTTACTGTCAATGCTTCCATGATGATAAGTTTGTAATATATCTACAAAATTTATGCAAGCACACTTTAATTACTCATTGAAGAATTCAATATCCTATTGAACATTTGTAACTTAGAAAAGTATATAGGGTAACATTCTATACCTTTATATTGCTTTCAATGTAAACACATCTAAGTTCATTTGAGGGTATAGCACAATCCAGTTGTTACAGTATAGAGGATGCAATTGATACAAACTATCAAATATGCTTTATATTCTATCACTATAGGCATATCAAATGTTCACATTACATCAGAGGGAAAAATTGTAGGTAAGTTATGCTAAAGGAGTATCTGATGATGGCAATAAAAACAACTCTAAGTGTCTGGAGTATATAGGTTGAGATAGGTTCCTTGGTATAGTTATTTGATCATGGACCATCTATACAACTGTAGCATTATATACAAATCATTAGTACAAGTCATTTCATGGTCTTTACAAGCTCCATACTCAGTCCAAGAAGTTAGAGAACCATCGCTTGAGAATACCCGCATTGTTCACTCCATAGAGCCTTGCATAGCGTGACTCTTTTGCAGTGTCGTAGTATGCATCTAAAATAGTACAAGTTAGATGGTACTTATTTTTCACATCATGCATAAACTCAATTTCATGGTCCTCGATTCATTTGATATGCTGACTTAGATATCTTAGCTTTTCAACAAGATTCTGACAATTTTGCAAAAGATCAGTACACAAGTCATCTATGCTCCCTTCAACAAAGGCACGAGACTCCACTGAAATGGAGCTTTTCGAAGGCTTACGTGACTTAGGTGGTGTACTTTGATTCACAAATATTTCAAAATTATTAGATGACGTATTCGGGATGGTGACATCTTCAGAATCATTATGATGTGCCATAATCTTTCCTGGCATTGTAACAACCAATGACAACAATTAATATGCTAGTTTACAATTAAAAAGGGATGTTAATGTTAAGGATAGAATCTAATGAAATTAATTTATATAACTTATATAATATGTCAATAAGGTACCTAAGTCCTTGTTAATTTCCATGGCAGTGAGCCTAAGTCCTTGTTAATGTAGTGAACCTAAGTCCTTGTTAATTTGTGTGGTAGTGATTGATGATTTTTTCAATAACATGGAAGTTGTTGTTATTGTCTTATATTTTTTAAGAATAGGTTTTTTAGTGGTAAAATAATAACTCTATTTAAATCAAAGTGGTAAAATACTAACTATATTTAAATCAAATATTTAGTGGTAAAATGATAACTATATTTAAATCAAAGTGGTAGAATATTAACTATATTTAAACAAAATTTCCACTAAAGATATTATTTCAGTTTTGGATCTCAATACAAAATTATATAGTACTTTAGAAAATATTGACTATTCAATACCATCGTGCTAGTATCCATTGACCTCCAACCCATTCGTGTGCTCGACGTAACTGAGAACATGAATAAGGTTGTAGAGTTTGAGTATCTAGAAAATATATTTCAAAGAACTCTCATTGACTTAGAGGTAATTGAAATCTATCAACTATCAGACCCCTCCACCAACAATCATTTTCTCGTACTTCCACAGGATAGTCGAGTGGTATATATCGAGGCAACGTAATCACAGGTGGAATGGGTCTCATATATTCAAAAAACACTTCTTCCACAAGGGGTTGTTGATCCCAGTCATCAGTAATGAAATGATCATATTGAACATAATACTTGAGTTTATCAGTATTATTGACATGTCCTATAACAGTTCCTTCAAACCACTCACCATTGAATCCCTCCTTATTAGAACACACTTCAACTTTCATTCCCACATGAACATCCATTTGTGATACCTTTTGTGGAATTTAAAACAAAAGAAATATGTAAAAAGTTTAACTATAAGATATAATAGAATCTTTAATTAATATTTAATCTGAAATAGGTATTGTTAGTTACTTTACACTCTATGATATACATTAAAAATATCGAACAAAAAATTATAAATATTTTTCAATTCTATTAATCTAAGTAATATTTAGTAATATTCATAAAAAAGTTTCAGAAAATTTGAAACTTTCATTGGAATCGATAATTTGATTCTAATTTAATTGACTCTTATTAAATAAACATAATTTCTAATCAATCAAAAATCTAAAATTGTATGCCTCTTAAAGAAAATTTAGAATATTTCATTTATGTGCTTAACAGTAAATTACAGGTAATAGCGATCAAGTAAATATATTAAAGAATGAAGAGAATTCAAGTACTTACCTTGTAATAAAGAACTGCGATATTTCTATGCTCAAATGGCAACCAACTAGTCAGGAGTCGGAAGTAGCATGATTATAACCTCTATCAGCAATCACAAGTAAGAAGCCAAAAAAGAAAACATATTAAAAGTTCAACAAGCCTCATAAAAAATAAGATAGATTAAATTTTGTTATACTATATCTCAAAAATACTTTCTACATCTTTTAAAAAATATTTGAAACAAAATTTGTATATACTAAGTGAAATCAATAAAAATGCTATAATTATATGAAGACATCCTATCAAATGAATTTAGAAGTAAACTTAAAAATATTTAAGGCTGTCATCATTTGAAAAATATTTGGAAAAAAATTTGTATATACTAAGTGAAATAAATTAACCTTGCAAGGGTGCAAGGGTTATGCCGATAATGAAACATACATTAATAAAATAACCTAAAAGTAAAAAGAAATTTATGTTAATAGAAAAATTTCATCATGATACATCTTTCTACATCTTTTGAAATGTGTTCTTATTACATATAAGAATGAAAGAGACATTAGACTATAAAAGTTAGTTTAATTTGAACTTCATATTTCATTCCTTTATTATATTTAATTTAAATCAAAATATTTGAAACAAAATCTGTATATACTAAGTGAAATAAATTAAAATGCAATAATTATATGAAGACATCCTATCAAATGAACTTAGAAGTAGAGTTAAAAGGATTTAAAGCTATTTGAAAAAGAGACATTAATAAAATAACCTAAAATTAAAAAGGAGATGAAGCTTCTAGAAATGCTTGAATATGATCAAAAAAATATAATTTTTGAAGTGAAATCGATTGACATATGAAAGCTATGTTTTAAAAAAAAATAGCACTGAATTTCCTCCAGAATGATAGCAGTGATATTTTCATAAGCTTATATTTGGTCTTTTGCAAGTTTGGGCTTCATCAGAAACGTATAACAAGAAAGCAGTTCTATGGGATTGGAAATGGTTTTATTGTTTCAAAGCTTATTAGAAAACATTAGGAGATTGCAGATTTCAACTCACCAATAACATATTTTGCATGAGAGGATTGTTAGGCACATTTCATGGGCTCAAATTGGCTGACTGATACACTGGTTCTTTTCTCTATTCTGGGATTAAAAAACCTTGTAGGTGAATTCATTTCAATCCAACAAAAAGGCAATTATAATTACTAAGATAGTGTTTCTTGCTCTTCCTATGATGCTCATGGCTATGGGAATTGCTTCATGGTCTCATTGAAAGAGAAGTGTTTGATGCCTCAAAAGATGTACATAAAATTGAATAAGCACAACAATACTCAAATCTCGTAATGTCATCCAAGATATATATATTTTCAAAACCAATATAGATATATTTTCAAAATAGTTTTGATAAACTGTGAATCCTTTTCTTGTATTCCATCAGCTTAGCTATTACAAATCAAGTTTTGTTAATTATTCATGCTCAAAATTTCTTCCCTCTTTCTTTCACCTTCCACTCAAGCATGGAGATTTCATTCCTCCAATTCAACCACATTTTAGCTATGTCTCTAACTCTCTGCTGCATGACAGATTTAAATGAGAACTATCTATCTGCTGTAGGAAAGCTCTAAATGAAATTTATATGTATTATCTACATTCTTAGATTTCTGCTTGAAGATGGAAAAATTTAATGTAATCAGATCATTTGTTTTGTTAATACTGCTAGGCATATTAATGGAATTTTTTTTGATGTATCAAAAGAGAGAGATTTTTATTACTATGGTAATAGTTTATGTATTGAGTAGTTGTAGTTTTATTACCACTGGTAACAGTTTAACATATCATTTTTCCATTGTGAGGTATTTACTATTTTTAGAATAATTCTTGTTAGAATATTAATATTAAATAGTGTAGGGGAGAGAGAGAGAGAGAGAGAGTAGGTTGGTTGCAGATAAATCAAGAAAATATTTATAGTTTTCTTTGTAAATCACATGGTACATTTATAGACAATATCAATAACTGGCTGAACCACTAAACCATGAAACCGATTTAATAGGCAGAAACCATCCTAACAAGAAACTTTCAGAAACAAAGAGGTTGAGATTTATAAAAACTTCAGTTGTTTCCAATTTTATATTTCATCTATTCCGTCATATTTCATAATAGCTTTTGTGATTGTATTACCCTAATGTTCACTTCAGATATTCCACACTTAAAAATACATTTCACATGGGAAACATCCATCTGTATTAACAATAAGTACATAAGACAACTTTCCAGATTGAAGCCATGTGAATTTGTTAAAAATTGCATCTAAGAGAGAAAATTTTCTTTTGGCATTTTGGACAAATGCAAATAATATATCATAATTCACTTTGCAAGAGGTCAGAACAGGAATCAGATAAATTTACATATTTTTCTAATACGAAACATTTAAAATGAGATAAGAGAAATAATGACAAAATATCGTCGTTAATTTAGGTCATCAATTAAAATCTTAGCATATAGAACAAGAGATATGAATATGAACAAATGTTAAACCTGGCAGGAAAGGCTTTGTGTTTAATCTTTCTATTTTTAGAGTGCAGTAGGTTACCTTGTGAAGTGCAGGAGCCAAATAGTTGCAGTCAAGTGTGTTGGGAGAGTGGGAGGTGACCTTGGTAAGTTAAATGAAGAAATAAAACATCCTCTGTATACAAAGAGGGATTATACAGCATTGGAAAGCTGCGAGGAATGAGCACTGCAATGTCTGCTTTATATAGAAAGTGTGTTTAGTTGAGGAGAGATGTATCATGTTCACATGCATGCTATGTTAAACAGGCCAGTTGCCACATGAATGATGGTACCAAAGGTAATAACGTGTGGGATAGAACAATGTTGGCTATTGTGGAATTTACCATACTTACACGCAACCATTCTCTTTGATAAGTCTGCAGTTCAAGAACAAAAATTAATTAATTAGAAATTTTATATTGTTTGACTGATTTTTTAATTTGTTAGGGAATTATGTTGCAGATTAATATATAGTTTCCAAGGTATTAATGCCCTATTCTTTCTTTGAGGGTAATGAGTAAGCGTTGTTTGGTGAAATTATTCAAAAACATACTGTCAACAATTGGTTGTTGTAAACTGTGAATAGTTAACAAATACAAGAAACCTCATCAATAGCACCTATGTGATCTTGGAGCTTAATTTTCCGAGGTACAAGTGTCGTCACGTTCTAGTATATTCATGTTTCATTTAGAATAGTGCCATGTGTTATCTTCATTGTTAACTATTTTTTGGCATTCAATGTGCACTCTGAATAGAGTCCTCCGAATTATTATTTTTACTCTAAAGTTTATTTTACTTTGAAAAATTTATCATTTATTCAAATATAATAAACAAAGAATTTTTAAAACAAAAATCACATACGAATTAAATAATTGCTTCTATATGAAGATCTTAGATATAAATTTAAGTATGCTAGTTTATAAATCACTTGTACCATTACAATTATGCTAAATGAGTACAATTATTATCTTTAGTTTTTGCATAATAGCTAGAAATAGATGCTTGGCTGTGTAACATTTCTTACATTTTGAAGAATTCTAAAATTTAATGGAGTGAACAGAAATCTTTGAACAATGAAAGAAATCTTAAACATCATCTCTCCGCCTTCTCTTATAAATAATCTCTTATATAAATGATTCAGACATATACCAACAATTTCTATTCGTTCTCCTGCATTATTTGCTCATTCTAAATAGACAAACGTGTCCTAAAAAATGGGTAATATTGCACTATGTAAGTTCCCTCCATTATCATCATAATTTACCAGACAATTTCTATTTAAACACATTAACACAAATCTCCAACACAAAATCATTCTTCGCAAAGCTTGTTCCTAAGATTCAATGGCTTCACTATTTTTCTCTTAAATTCCTCTCTTTTTCCTGCTCTTAATCCCCATTATAACTACAGATCCAGACTCGTTACAACATTCATGCGTAGCAGACACCAAATCCTCTATAACTTTCTTCAATGGTCTGCCTTCCCTGAATCCCAATGATGTCAGCGGAAAACATTTCACAACGTCGGTTCTGAACAAGGAAGAAAACACAAGCAATCTGTTTCCCGTTACCCTTTCTCGGCACCGCTTCCACTTTTTCGGCAGTCTTTTTCGGCGTAAGACTGTCGGAATGTCTTAAAATCCCGGTGGGCATCTCCCTGAGAGTAAGCCTATCAGCTTAATAAAAAATTAATAAATTGAATTTAAATTTTAAGTTGACAAGATTGAAAAAGATGTTATTTTATCAGAGTTATAATTTGATGATTATTTCTAATTATTTACTATAAATAGAAACAGAAATTTATTTGACTCACACTAAATATACTAAATCTTTAAAGTGAAAGCACCAAATATTCTAGCATTCAAATAGGCTTTGCAGCCTGATATCTTATGCATGTTTAATTTAATTGCTCACATTCAATCATGGTGCTTCTCTCACTCCTATATTTGATCATTCCTATTTCTCTAAAAATTGACTCAATATATAAAATATTTAAAATGTTCTTTCTCAAAAGAATCTTGTGGAGCTCAGTATAGAAAATCTTGGGCACCCTTAATGGTGGTTGGCACTCTCTATATTGTTTATGCCTTTGGAATGCTTATTCTTATCATGTTTGAGTTAACAATCATTAATGTTAAAGTTTTGCATGTTTGTGGGAGTCAATTTTGAGGTTCATATATTTTCAATTTTAATCCGCTAAGGATAAAATTATGTGCCTCTTGAACACCGAGACCATCACATCTGAACATCTCTTGTCCAAGCACTATTATAGAGAATGACATCCATAAAATACACCAAATTTGATAACTCAATATTATCTGGGTGCTAGGAATAAGTTGCTACAAAAGAAGTGCTCTACAAAAGTGATCAAATCCACCTATCAGAGGCACAGTTTCCCACACTGTATCGGTCTACGCTTCTCACTGCCCAAATTCATGACTTTTTAGCACCATTCATTTGTTTACCGGTGTAAGAGAGTGGTGGGAAGTCTGAACAATCTAGCAAGACTTTCACTAGAAATCAACCTCTCAGCTTAAATATAAAATGACACTCAATGAAAATATATATTATTTAAATTTATTTTATATTTAATATTTTACAAGATTTTATGTCATTCTTGCCATTGAAACTATGAATCTTTTCTTTTTTATTTAACTATGAGCATAAAGATTGTTATTATCTTAAAAATAATCAATTATTACATGTTATACATATCTTAATTCTACAGATTTGTCCACTTCTTGCAACCTCAACATTTTCCAAAATTGAAACACATATACTCTTTCTCCCTTTCCTCTTAATCATATATGTTATCTATGGTTTTTTAGATAGAAGATCTTCTTATGTTCATAAAACTAATTAACATTAAACATAGAATCCTCCAATAGTAAGACCTTTTCAAAAAATTAGAATAATCACTAGTTAGCACGTTTAAGGTGCTTTTCAAAAATACTCACTAGATCTTCTATGTTTTCGTGTCAATATCTATTTCTAGCTCCTAATTAGCACATTTAAGGTGCTTTTCAAAAATAAAATTAGTTTGAGATCAATCTTAAGGTTACACTTCCTCTATTGTGAGCCAAGGACTAAGGGGTATCTATTCCATCAAATTTATTTGGATCACGAACAAGGCCTCATCAATTTTAGATGTTAGACCCTTCCACACAACAAGACTTAATTCCTAGTGTTGTTTTGACAAGATAAAAGATTGAAAAAAGAATAAATCTACAATCTAACTCTTTTGTCAATTCTAAAACTAGATATTGGATCCATGAAGTCATGACATTGCCATATAAAGCCATGAGGAAATAGTATTTTTAACATTATAAAAATAGTGATTCTTATTTAAAATATTTCCTTAATCTATTTTTTAGCATGCACAACTATTGTCTTCTAATTAACCCAAGTGGCCTTGAAACCAAAAGATGATATGACAAGGAATCTCATGTTTACCAATCCAAATTAAAATTATCCTCCGTTATAAAAATTTCATTTTATGAGAAGTGTTTTCATCTTTGTACTAGGAGATCAATGCTTATCTTTATATTAAGAGATATGGGAGAGTGCTTAATACATGAATGTTTTCCATTATTGTGATAATAATTTTATATTTAATTCAGGTACAGTTGCTAATTTAATATCTAATATTTTTTATAATAGTCTACTAATAGCTATGACCTTTAAGTTTTTTTTCCTAGTGATGAATACCCATAATTGAATGAAACATATGACTTACTATAAAAAGAAACCAATCTTGTGATCCCACATCTGTCACAAAAGTATGGGGGTCCCTAAAGCACTATGATTGGTCTCACTTTTTCTTTGGGCTACTTTGGATACCTTCGAAAAAGCATGCTAATGTGGCATCATATTTAATGATGTGGCTCTAAAACCTTAGGTATAAGAAGGGGACTCACCAAGTAATTTTTCGTGATAAAATATGATTGATTTAAAATTTCCATGAGGATTTTGAGAAGTGAAAAGTTAAGGTGCTCAACTATTGGGTCATCTCCCCTAGATGTCATTTGTTTTTTATGTAGCCACTCAACCTTCAACTTGTCCCTTCATAGATTATCTACCATTTTCTTGAATATGTCAACCACATTCCTTTAATTTGGTAGAAGAAGAGAAGTCTATATGAAATTGAATTTGTTGAGTATAATGGTTTCTTCTATGACCACATTATTGTGGGAGGATTAATGGACATGTGTATTGACACAACATACTACATTTTGGTGGGAGGATTAATGGGTATGCATTTTTGACACATTATATTTGATATAAGATGGGTGTCATTTTATAAGTAGTATAAAAATATATCATGATGTGATGCAGAGTAGGACAAAAATCCAACACCAACATAATTCAATTACTTTGAAAAGTTATCGAAACCCCAAAGAATAGAGGTTTCTCCTAACTCACCTATCTATTAACTAGACTATTAGTCATAGGCCATTATGATAAATCTTTAATGTGTATATCAATCTAAATTAATCTTCCAATAGATAGATTCTAGGTGACTAAGTGCACCAAGAAAATACTCACCATTCACTCGTGTAGGCCTTCTAATATGTTTTATCAGGAGTTTCTTCATAAGTGGGACAAAACCCTTATAACTCTACTCTGAGGGTTTTTGACACGTAACTTCTAATCTATACTTGATATCAACAAGCTAAGAAAATTTTGGCATAACCTTTTGGAAGTTATTAAACATATAAAAAATAATCAATAGGTTTATTTGGAACATACAACTTTATAATTGACTGGTAATGTATAGTCTAGGCTCAATCATTAAATAAAATGGGATATTTTGGACATAAATATTTACACAAAGGTCATAATCAGAATTTAAGTGTATTTTAGGATATCCCTTTTTGCATTTTACAACATATATAAAAATTGGCTGGGTTACTTTGGAAAAAATGGCTCTAAAATTGACTATTATTACTACTCCAAGGCCTTATTAGAATAATTTCACAAATAAATTGCAACAAATACGCCTTTGTAATGCCCAATATCTAGTCTTGGGATCTAAAAACATCACAGAAGGCCATAATAACAAGATCCAAAAACATGGAATAGTCATTCATTCACCCTTTTACAAAATTTTTCTTCTATTCATCAATTCCAAGCCAAAACTCATGGAGAACACAACTAGAGCATCATGGTAATTACCCAAAACATAATATCTCCTCTTGAAACTTGCATATTATTAAATCACATGCAAAAATATTCCATTCCACCAATGGCCATGATTTTTTGATGGTGGAATGGCTAGGAAAATATTACTTCTTCTTCAAGACCTTTGAACCTAGGTTTTTAGAGTGCCTATTAGTAAAAATGACACAACTTATTAAAAATAGAATGAAAATAAATATATAACTATATATACATGTATATATGTAGAACATATATTTTAAAATGAAATATAAGAAAAACATAGCACGAAAAGGTGAAAATCACAAACCTTTTAGAGGTTTTGAAGTCCGTCCATCATCTAGATGTTGATGCTTCCATAAAACCTCACAATAAGAGAAAAACAATAGTACATTGCCCCTACTTGCTTCTGAAAATAGACTTCTCCAAATAATCCCCCTTCCTTTGTGCTCTTGAGGAACTAAATTACATTTCCCCTACTTGCTTTTCCCAACTTCACATGGGAGTCGCATGAAGGAAATGCAAGTTAGGGCATTTTTTTTACCAGAACCTTGGTCCAGGAGGGTTTCCTAAAAACTCATAAACTTTTTCCTCAAAATTTTGACTCCTATCTTCAAACTGATTCAAACTAAGCGAAATGGAGTCCTACTTCATGATATGTGTTAGATCAATCAATTTTCTTTCTCGCACTTTCGTACAGACTCGTACACCCAATGTTACAAATCTAGAACTTAGAGAAAAATAGGGATCTTTAATTGATTGAATGTAAAAATTACATAAAGTTTCCTTACTGTTTAACACCCATGTCCTTACCCATCTTCCACTAGCCTGAAAGGGCTATAGGAAGATGTTCCTCAATGGATCCAACTATTTTTCAAAGGTTGGGACCGTTGGGCGGTTGTGTAATAGGTCAGTAATAACTTTTCAAAGAAGTTGTTGACAACATTGTTTTACATTTGCAACTTTTACAAAATGTTGCATTCTTTCTCTTAATGAGCCTATAAGTGTAATGCCTTAAATTATTGAAATAACTAAGAAAAGACATGTAGGAACCTAACATCCTAAATGTGTCTTTGGACCACAGTAAAAAACCCATGGTTTATAACCACACTGAGGGTGACTAGGTCTTACAAGTTGGCTTATTAAAACTTAACCTAGTAGTCTAAAAGTTGTGAAGAGTGGGGAGTGTTCCTTGGGTGCTCTTGCACCAGGTAAGTTTTGGATTTCTCATTTTTCTAGGTTTTTTTGGGTTATGTAAGAGTTTGCAGAGAATTGTAGAAGGAGTCAGTGATGAATGGAAAACATTGAAGGTGTCAAAACTATTTTATTTGTCTTCTAACTGATTTTTATTATTAACATAGAGTTGTGTGATACATCATTTGGTATCAGAGTAGGAAGATGGCTAGGAGAGGAAGAAGAAGAGGAAGAGGAAGAGGAGGTGTCATGCAAATGCAAAGTTTGATGTTGGATTTGCAGAGGTAGATTGAATGAATCAATGAGCGACTAGATAATCAAGGAACACAATGAGGGAATGAATCTAATGAAGAGGGAAACCATAGAGATGCTGACCAAAATGAAGAAAATATAGACAAGAGGTTAGAAGAAATGAGCTATGAAGATAGAGTTCTCAGGGCTTTAGAAGAAAGAAGTGAAGCAGTCAAGATTGATGGTTCAGACTATGCTGGTAGGCATAAGCCAAAAGAATTAGTAGACTGGCTAAATGAGATGGGGAAATTTTTTGAATGGAAGCCTATGACAGAAGAAAAGAAGATAAAGTTTGCATGCACAAAATAAAAGGACATGCAATGATATCATGGGATCATCTCCAAAAAGAATGAAGTAGAAAGGAAAAGGAAAAGATTAAGATATGGAGCAAGATGGAGAAAAATTCTTACCCGTGGGTTATTCACAAACCCTCTTTCGCATGCTCTATAATTTGAAGCAAAATGTGCCTTCAGTGCAAGACTATACAAATGAATTCTACAAGCTATCCATGTGCATAGAGCATCAAGAAAACAATGAGCAGATGGTTGCTAGATATACGAATGGCCTAAAATTCTCCATCCAAGATGAATTGAGCATGCATCATGTTAACAGTATGGAGGAAGCCTACCCATTACCTATAAAGGCTAAAGAAAAGAAGAATAGGTAGTATATCTATAGGAATAGAGGTGGTCAAAGGGGTACCTCAACTCCATTTTAGGGAGGTTCTAATAATGGTCAGGGAGACCATTTTTAAGGATTTGAAAAAAAATATAGACACCAGGCAAGATCCAAATCAAGAAAGAGGAAGGGAGTTTCAGAGAGGACAAGGATACAGAAGTGGAAGAGGCTGGGAAAACTAGAGAAGGCCTTTCACTTGTTTAAGGTGTGGAGAAGAAGGACATGGAACCTTTGAATGCTCAAATAATAACATGCCAAAAAGAAATCAAGGAGGACAACCTAGAGTGAACTTGGTTAAGCTAGAATTTATAGTAACAAGCACAAAACAAGAAGTCCTACCAGACATGGGATAAAATTTCATGATGAGGAGATCAATGATCATTCCAAAGAAGGAAGCAGACCCTAAAAAGAAATTTGTTGATTTGTGGCTTCAAACGAACATCTTTAGAACTACATGCACTTTAGAAAGAAAGGTATGCCAATTTATTATTGATGGGGGTAGTTGTGATAATATGGTAGCTAAGGAAATGGTAGAGAAATTAAATCAGCAATCTAAGAAACATCCTCATCCTTACCATATTGCATGGTTTAAGAAAGGAAATGTGGTTACCATTGATAAAAGATGTTTGGTTAGGTTTACTATAGGAAAAATCTATAAGGATGCAGAGATATGGTGTGATATTATTTCTATGGATGCTTGTCATATTTAGCGGGGAAGGCCATGGCAGTATGATCAGAAGATCATGCATGATGGAGAGAAAAATACATATACCTTCTAGAAGGATGGCTCTAAAGTGACTCTCTTAGTACTTAAGGATGAAGGGAAGAATGAGACCATGTTGTCTGCAAAGGATGTTGTCAAAAAACTGAAGGTGACAGGTTTCTGCTATGCATTGGTAGTAAAAAGAGTAGAAGAACTAGAAAACATAATACCACATGATGTAGTAAAGATACTAGAAGAACTTTCTGATGTTATTCCAAATGAGCTACTTGACGGTCTCCTACCAAAAAGGGATATACAATACCATATCGATCTAACTCCTAAAGAAACTCTTCCTAATCAAGCATCTTATCAAATGAATCCAACACAACATGCAGATCTCAACAAACAAGTAACAGAACTAGTTGAGAAAGACCCAGTTAGAGAAAGCATTAGCCCATGTGTTGTACCTGCATTGTTGACTTTGAAGAAGTATGTAACATGGAGGATGTGTATTGATAGTAGATAAATTAATAAGATTACCATTAAGTATCAGTTTCCTATTCCTCATATAGAGGATATGATCGATGAATTAGTAGGGGCCAACTATTTCAGCAAGATTGATCTATGAAGTGGATATGACCAGATTCAAATTTGTGAAGGAGATGAGTGGAGGACAAATTTTAGACTAGAGATCGCTTGTATGAATGGATGGTTATGTCATTTGGGCTTTCTAATGAACCAAGTACATTCAAGAGAATGTTGAATACTATTTTACGACCCTACATTTGTAAGTTTGTTGTAGTTTATTTTGATGATATCCTAATTTATAGAAAACACAAAGGAGAACACCTAAAACACTTGAGGATCATCCTGAGTGTACTGAGGAAAGAGAATCTCTATGCAAATTTAAAGAAGTGCAGATTCATGCAAAACAATTTGAATTTCCTGGACTTCGTCATTTCTGAAGATGGTGTTCAGATGGACCCAGAAAAGGTCAAGGCAATCCTAGAATGACCTAGTCCATCCAACATAACATGGGTAAGGAGTTTTCATGGATTAGCCACCTTCTATAGAAATTTTATTCAAAATTTTAGGAGTATTATAGCTCCCATAATAGATTGTACGAAAGGAAGGGAATTCACATGGATGACAGATGCTGAAGAGATTTTCAAATTCTTAAAGAAAAAGGTAACTAAAGCCCCTATATTGGCACTTTCAAATTTTGATAAATTAGTTGAAGTAGAATGTGATGCTTCCCATGTTGGAATAGCTATTGTTCTTAGCCAGGTAGGTAATCCAATAGCCTTTTTCAGTGAAAAGTTAAATGATGGGAGGAAGTACTATTCTACCTATAATTTAGAATTTTATGCTATTGTTCAAGCCTTAAGGAATTCAAGGCATTATTTGGTCCCACAAGAATTTGTATTATTTACTGATCATTTGGCCCTGAAATATGTGAACACAAAAAAGAAATTGAATAGTAGGCATGCTAAATGGGTGTCTTTCTTGCAAGGGTATAATTTTGTTTTGAAGCATAAGTCTAGAAAGAAAAATCAGGTTGCTGATGCCCTATGTCAGCGTGTTACACTAATAACTACAATGGAAATAGAGGTCATTGGATTTTATTCTATTAAGGTTTTGTATGAGGCTAATGATGATTTTTGGGAAATTATAGAGAAGATTAAAGAGCCAGCAACTAGTCTTTCAGATCACATGAGAGGAGAATACTTTATGCAGGATGGTTACCTCTTTAGAGAAAAATAAATTTATATACCATTTGGTTCCATGAGGGAAAATATTATCTTGAATTTAATAGTGGTGGTTTGGCAAGTCACTTTGGGAAGGACAAGATGATAGCCTTGGTTGAAGATAAATATTACTATCCAAAACTAAAAAGGGACATTACTATGTATGTGGAAAGGTGCATATTCTATCAAGTGGCTAAGGGTCACTCCCAAAACATAGGCTTGTATACACCTCTACCTATACCCATCAAGCCATGGATAGATGTGAGTATGGATTTTGTATTGGGGCTTCCCCACACCCAACAAGGTACATATTCTATTTTTGTAGTTGTTGATAGATTCTCTAAGATGGCTCATTTTATTGCTTGTAAAAAAACTAATGATGCCACAAGGATAGCCAACTTATTTTTCTCAGAAGTTGTTAGACTACATGGAGTTCCAAAGACTATCACATCTGGTAGGGTGAACCCACAATAGTGGGTTACACTTTTTTGCCTGAACGGACACTGTACTCTAAATTTTGAATAAAACTTTTAGATTCGAATGCATATTGTCGTTAAACCATTAAGAATTAGAAGATGAAGTAAATTAGAGTCTTTTAGGATTTTCTATCTAGATTCTAAATTTATTTTTTTTTTAAATTTTTGAAATGATTTGATTAGTTTTTTCTTTCTCCCACAAAAATTGGTATGTTGCTAAAAACATCATTTTCAAAGAGTTGCATTGTTTTCGTAGAGCGTAAGTTTTTTTCTAAAATAGATATCAATGTGATTATTTCTAATTTAGTTTTTTAATGTCTATATGGAGGGCATGAAATTGGTTTTATGACATTATCATGATTATTTCATATTTTATTAACGTTTGAAGTTGACTAAGCTGTAATTTTGACATATCTTGACTACATAGCTTATAACTTTTTGTGTATTTGTCCAATTTTTTTTATTTTTATTTTTGATAGAAAGATAACTTCAATACCTAGGGCATAGATAATTTTTAGAATTTTTTTTCTCTCATTCACTATTTTTCCATAAGCATCGAACATAGAGGTGGAGATACAATGAAATATCTATGTTTAGTAAAACTAAAAATACAAAGTCATAATAAACTTAATATATATTAACATTATAATAATTGGAAAGAGTTTTCTTAGTAGTACCTTACTACATAGATAGGTTTTTTGAATGGATTCATTTGATCTGTGAAAAGATAAAGTCGAAGTGATTTTTAATCAACATTTTAATAGGTGCGAAGGAGACTCCATTGTAGGTATGAATGAGTATATATGTTATATCAATGATTTTTTTTTTATCTAAGAGGCTTTGAGCTAACCATTTATAATCAATTACTTCAAATTGAACCTCTCAAGACTTAAATAATCATATTTTATTAAAAATGTGTCATTTCAACAAAAATTAACATGTCTAAAAAAGTGTAACCCACTATTGTGGGGTCACCCAGCAAGGATACTAAATTTTTCAGTCATTTCTGGAGGACCTTATGGAAGAAGATGGTAACAAAGTTTGTAGTTTAGCAGTGCCTATCATCCCCAAACTGATGGGAAAACTGAGGTGGTCAATCAGAGTTTGGGAAACCTGTTACGGTGCATAGTTGGTTAAAAGACCAAGCAGTGGGACTTGACATTGCCTCAAGTAGATTTTTATTACACTAGTTCTCTTAACAGATCAACTAGAAAATCTTCTTTTCATATTATATATGGTAAGAATCCTTAGGGTATTTTGGACCTTGTATAACTCCCTGTGCAAGATAGAATTAGCAATGATGGGGAAAAATTTGTTGAACACCTTTAACAACTTCAACAAGATGTGAAGAGTAAATTGTTGGATATCAATGAGCAATATAAGGCTGCTACAGATGTCAATAGAAGGAGACAAATATTTAATACAGGTGATTTGGTGATGGTGTACTTGAGGTGTGAGAGATTTCCTACTGGCACATATCATAAGCTGAAATACAAAAAGATAGGTCCTTACCAAATTCTGAAGAAGATCAATGATAATGCTTATGAGGTTTGTTTACTAGATGATTTTGATATTTCTCCTATATTTAATGTTTTTGATTTCTCTACATTTCATGAAACACTATCTAAGCTAGATAGTAAAGATGAGGTGGATTAGCATCACTACCTTCCAAGTAAAAGGAAGGAAAAGATTTCCCACACTCTAGATAAGCAGTCTACAATCACATAGAATGATCATTACAATAAGTACTTAATTCAGTGGGATGGATTACCAGCGATAAATAGCACCTGGATCTCAGAGTGGGAAGTGATGAAGTTGGACCCCACAAAGTTGCAACATTTCACAAACAACCACTTGCAGGAGCCTTTTTACTTTAAATAAGGGGAGAATGATGCAGAACCTTCTGCAGGTCATAAACTAATGCAGAAACTTCTGGAAGTCATAACTTTTGACTCAAGTCAGGGTTTTTACTAAAATGTTTTGAGTGAATGCTTCATGAGGTCCTATTTTTTCACCGATGGACCTCAAATCGATTGGGGTCCATTTTGGCACATTTTCAGAAGCTGGAAGTTTCATTTAGGGCTCCGAAATCATCTTTTAGTATTTTTTCTCTAGTTTTTAGAAAGTTCTATTTTTTAATAAATCTAAATGGATGTTTTGAATCTCAGATATTAGTTGGTAATTCATTCTAACTTACTTGAGGGCATGTTTAGGCAAAAATTTATTTTTTTAGGTGTTGATTTGAAAATTACCAAAAATGGCAAAAAAAACTTTGGGAAAAACTGCCAAAAGGGTAATTTTTGGATTTCTTGATTTTCTAGGTTTTGGGTTATTTAAGAGTTTGCAAAGAATTTTAGGAGTCAATGATGAATGAAAAATATTGAAGGTCTCAGAACTATGTTATTTGTCTTTTAACTGAGTTTTATTATTAATAGAGAGTTGTGTGCTACATCACCCCCCTCCCTCTAAGTTATCTTGGTGGAATTTACTTTCTAAAGAGATTACTAGGAGTCAGGAGGTCAATCATAAGAAAGAGTGCTGATGAATTTTTTGTGAAAGAGAAGATCATTCAGGGTTCGATGTGTCTATGTGATGGTTTGAGATGAAATGTAGATATGATGCATTTTTTTGTAATGAAAGCATAGTTCCAAGAATCTAGAGGGATTGCAAATATGAAGCCATTTTTTGGTAAGGGTTTTAGAGTTCCATGAATTTTGATGAAATATTTTTGGATGGCCACAAAATTTTGAATAGAGATAATAGGTGAAATTTACTCTGCATTTTGAAACCATATGAACATATTACAATATCAATGATGCGTGGATCGGTTTAAAAAGAAAGATCGAATGACTGGTGAATTTTTTCTTCTAAAAGTAATGTGTTGATGAAGTCTAAGAGTGACATAGGAAGGTTTTTGGTTGATGAAATATTTTTAAAATGTAATAATAAGTTGTTAGGGGGGGTTTCTTAGGAAGATGTTGCCTAGAGTAGGTCTTTTTAATAGTTTTAAATAGTATGTTTATGGATGATCTTAGAAGATGTAAGATCCCTTTTGTAAACTCCTTTATTATAATTAATAAAATATAATCTTTTCACGAACTAAAAATAATAATTATAAATGGATCTATAATTTTTTTACAATAATTTGAAATATTTGAATTATCTTTCCATATATTTGGTTTCACATTTTTTTATACTGCCTTATTAATGTTAAACATAATTAAGAATAATTCGTAGGAAAATATTGTACTAGCAAACCTTGTTTACATCCACCTTCAAAAAACAAAAACAAAATAGATTTTAAATACTATTCATATCATATTGATATTCACGACAATGCTAAAAAAGAGTTAAATTTATATCAAGATTCTCTCATTGTTCAAATGATTTGAATTGGTTGAAAGATTTAATAAGAATATAAATAAATTTGTATCATGCTTGAGCCATAGTGAGAAGTAAAATATTAGTAAAATTTTGTGTGTGTGTGTGTGTGTCTATCTATATATATATATATATATATATATATGGACAATTAAGATAAAATGTATAAACATAAGTAAAAAGCACAACTACACATTCTTTAAATAAACTATAGTTAAAAGTAGATTCTATAAGTAGTGGACATGACATTATGAAATATGAAATAGTTGACGAGTCATTCAAAAAATTAACATATTTGATATTTTATCAAATCTATAATTCTAACAAATAAAAAAAGAATTTTGCACTCATTGTTTGCAATGTTCACCAATAGAAATAAATATATGGTATTTTTAAATTTATTTAAAATATAAAACGAATATACACTATAAAATTATTGTCATTTTTAATTCTATATGGTGATTGACTAAGTTGATAAAAAATTAAATGTAATACATGCATAAATAGTTCTAACAAAACTAATAATTTTTTCAATATTATATTATAAGGTAACATTAAATATGGTGAATTAAGCTCTTAATTGTCTCACCAATTTTGTTATGGTAATGTAAGGTGACATTGTATACAGTGAAATTAAGCCTGTAGTTGTCTCACCAATTTGGTTTATATTTTGAATGATGGGGTTATGAATGGATTTTTTCCCCCTGATTCTTTTCTCTGGGAACTTTGTACTTTAGAATCAGGTTGTATATATATATATATATATATATATATATATATATATATATATATATATATATATATATATATATATATATATATATATATATATATATAGTGGTGATCCTACTTTTTTTAAAAATAAAAATAAATTTTTTTCAATATTATATTATAAAACATTTGTGGTTTATGCATTGAAATTTTAATAATATTTTTTTGCTCATTATTAACATGTATAAGAGATGCTTCTGACAAAATAAAAGATTTGAGAAAAGAAGAAATCTAAGATCTGGTAGTGTAAATTGAAATGTTCACTCATCAAATCTAAAATATGGTGTTGGATCTATGGAGTGTTGACATTTCCATGTGAAGCAATAGGAATATAATGTATTTAACATTATAAAAAATATCATTCTTATTAAAATGGTTTGCTACAACAGGTGCAACTGCGGTCTTTCAACTAACCCAAATGGCCTTTACAATCTTAAGATGTTACAACCAGAAACCAATCTTTTACCAGCTCAAATTAAAGATGTCTCAAGAATAGTGTTTTAATCTCTGTACTAAGAGATCGATGCTTATTCTTATCTTAAGAGAGCTAAAGGTCTTCTTTGCTATCATTCGGACTCTCAACTTGCCACTTATCCCTTCTATGGATAAGTGAAGTTGGAAAAGCTCGAAAAATATTTTTTGGAAAATTTTTTAATTAGTTTTATTATTTTTATGGAAATAAGGAATGTGCAAAGTTTTGCATATTTATATTTAGAATTTAGTTTTTCTTTGTTTTTTTAGTTTTTTTTTTTGCAAATAAAATTATCTAGATACATGTGTATTTAGCTTTCTTTCCTATTTTTCCTATGGCTATGAATTATTTATATTTAGCCATTTGTAATAGTTTTTAATAGAGAGCTACAATAAAAGTTATTTTCAGAATTTTATTCTTTGGTAAAATCTTCATTTGGTATTAGAGCTTTAAGATTGTGAAGATGGAAAATAATTTGCAAATTCTAGAATTTGATGGAGATGATTATCAATATTGGTCAATCAAGATGAAGACTTTTTTGATAGGAAAAGATTTTTGGGAGATCATTGAATCAGGATATGAAGAACCTGAGAATTGGGAAGATCTCATAGCTAATGAGAGGAGATTGAAGAAGGAAGTTGAGAAGAAGAATGCAATGGCTCTATTTCACATTCAAATGGCTCTTGAGAAGAGCTTGTTTCCCAAAATTGCTGATGCACAGATAGCAAAGGAGGCTTGGAAGAATCTAAAAGATGCTTACCATGGCAATGACCAGATCAAGGTTGTGAAACTACAAACCTTGAAGAGAGAATATGAGAATTTGAAGATGAAGGAAAGTGAGAATGTGGGAGATTTTTGTGTAAGATCAAGGATGTGGTTCATAAAATGGCCACTTTGGGTGAACCTATGAGCCAAGAGCATGCAATACAGAAGGTATTGAGATCTCTAACCCCAAAATAGAATACTATAGCAATTATTATTGAAGAAAGTAAAAATTTAGCCACCTTGGTGTTTGATGAGCTAGTTGGATCTCTCATATCACATGAGGATAGAATAAGGAACACTTCTACCAGCATTAGTGAGAAGGCTTTTTCTTCCCAATTATAAATTTCAAAGAATGATGGTGTTAGCAGCAACAATAACAACCATAGAGGTCCAAGAAGGGGTCAAAATCAGAACTTTTCAAGAGGAACTAGAGGAAGAGGAGGTGCTCAAGGAGGAAGAGGCCGAGGTAGATTTGATAAAAGAAACATTCAATGTTACCATTGCAATAAGTATGGACACTATGAGAAAGAGTGTAGGTTGAAATCAGGTAACAATAATGAAAATTATGCTCAACAAGATGAGTATCCTTCCTCTGGTAATTTATTCTTGTGTTATGGAAAAGCTGAAAATAATATGAGTGATGTTTGGTATTTGGATTCTAGGTGTTCTAACCATATGTCTGGTAACAAGGATATTTTTTCAAAGCTTGATGATGGGTATAGATCTAATATTACTCTTGGTAATAATAATACGGTGGAGGTTGCAGCCAAAGGAGCCATGGAAGTTCAAACAAAAGAAAGTATGAAAAGTGTTCAAGATATCATTTATACTCCAAAATTGAAGCATAATTTATTGAGTGTTGGGCAGCTATGTGAGAAGAATTATAAAGTTGTATTTGAAAATATGGAATGTACTATCTATGATAAGAATCAGGGAAATAAAGTGATTATAGTTGTTCCTATGACAAAGAATAGGATGTTTCCCTTGAAGTTTGGTGAAAATGACAATCAGCTTGTGAATATGGATTTTGAAGATAAAAGTTGGTTGTGGCATCTTAGGTATGGTCATTTGAATTTTCATAGTTTGAAGATTCTAAATGCATTGGTTCTTGGATTGCCTAAGGTTGAAGAGCACAACAAAATTTGTGAAGGATGTGCAAAAGGGAAGCATGCAATCGAATTATTTCCAAAAGGAAATGCATGGAGGGTTCATCACCCACTTCAACTTATTCATTCTGATTGTAGTCCTATGCAAACAAAAAGTTTGGGTAAGTCATCATATTTTATCACTTTTATTGATGATTACTCACGTATGTGTTGGGTTTATTTTTTGAAGACTAAGGATGAAGCCCTTGATACATTCAAGAGGTTTAAAGTCCGTGTAGAGAATGAGAAAGGAAATACAATCAAATATTTGAGAATAGATCGTGGAGGAGAGTATTGTTCCAAAGATTTTCAAAATTTTTGTGAAATGAATAGGATCAAGAGACAACTCACAACTGCTTACACACCTCAAAAAAATGGAGTGGCTGAAAGAAAGAACCATACTGTGGTAGAAATGGCAAGGAGCATGTTACAAACCAAGGGTTTGAACAATACTTATTGGGCTGATTCAGTTGCTACAGCAGTCTATATTCTCAATATGAGTCCTACAAGTGCCCTAGGCAAGATGACTCCATATGAAGCATGGTATGAGAAAAGGCCTAATGTAAATCATTTTAAAGTTTTTGGTTGCTTGGCTTATGTTCGTATACCTGATCAAAATAGACAAAAGCTAGATGCTAAAAGTGAATCATGCATTTTTGTAGGTTATAGTGAGGAGAGCAAAGCTTATATATTATATGATCCTATTACTAATAAGATTCTTGTCTCAAGAGATGTGATTTTTGATGAAGGGGTAGTTTATGGTCATCAAAAAGGTCATGTTGAAAAGCCAAAATATGTTTTGGATGATGATATTATTGCTGATAATAATAATGAGCAGCCAACTAATAAATCTATTATAGGATCTCCAAGTCCACCAAGTAGCCCCTCATCAATTCCAAGTGGAAGTTCATCCTCAAGTCTAAGTTCTACAAGAAAGGTAAGAAGATTAAGTGATATTTATCAGAGAAGTCAAAATCAAGAACATGAAGAAGATCCAATAGGCGAGACAGTAAATTTTGCATTACTTGCTAAAGCTGATTTTGAGCCATCATGTTTTGAAGATTCATGTACTAATGAGGTTTGGATGCAAGCAATGAATGAAGAGATGGATTCTATTGATAGGAATGAGACATGGGAGCTTGTAGAGCTTCCGCATAAGAAGAAGAAGATTGACATGAAATGGGTATACAAGATCAAATATAATAGTGATGGGAGTGTGGAAAGATACAAGGCAAGATTGGTTACAAAAGATCATTTTTTGACACTCAGAGATCGAATTGTTAGCCCTCTTAGCATCAAGGGGGAGTATGTGGATAAGTGATGCTGGAAAAGCTAGAAAAATATTTTTTGGAAAGTTTTTTAATTAGTTTTATTATTTTTATGGAAATAAGGAATGTGCAAAGTTTTGCATATTTATATTTAGAATTTAGTTTTTCTTTGTCTTTTTAGTTTTATTTTTTTGCAAATAAAATTGTCTAGATACATGTGTATCTAGCTTTCTTTCCTGTTTTTCCTATAGCTATGAATTATTTATATTCGACTATTTGTAATAGTTTTTAATAAAGAGTTGCAATAAAAGTTATTTTCAAAATTTTATTCTTTGGTAAAATTTTCACCTTCATAGGTTAATTTGCTTGAATATGTCAATCGCCTTCCCTTCATTCGGTGGAAGAAGAGAAAGTCCAAATGAAATTGAACTTCTCGAACATGATGATTTCTTCTACGAAGACATACCTTTGGGAGGAGTGACGGGCATGTGCAAATATCTCGTGATGAACGTGCAATTAAAGAAAACTTCAGTGCGTTGCACCCCAGATTAATTAGTAGCTGCAATTATTTTAAATAGAAGACAGACAGACTAATTAATTGATGCTCTTTGGCTTCACATTGTGGCTTTAATGGCGATGTTGAAAGGCGAGGTGAATGGGGAATATAATAAACTCTGTTACTTGAATGGGTGGCTGCACTATTTTTTTTATAGATACACGTTGGTGATTCCTGTCATTGAAATGCACTATGAGTTTGCAGGGAACACTGACATTTGAGGGAACATAGAAATAATATATTTAATATTATAGTATTAAAATAATGCGATTAAAACGTTAAATCATATCTTGCGCTAAGGAAATTAGAAAGCATAACATTATTTCCTTGTTAGTAACGCTAGGCAAGCCATGTGAGAAATTTTTTTACCAACGTACATTTAAAATTAAAAAAACACGCGTAGATTAAAAATGTTGTCCACTATCGAACGTGCTATTTATGAATGATATATTTGTCCTTATATTAAGAGATATAGCTCTTCTTTGTTATCATTAGCTCTCTTACCCTGTCACTTATCTCTTGATGCAATCTGCATCCTCTGATTCAGTATGTCTACAACATTAGCCTTGTCTTCATCTGGTGGAAGACCAGAAAGCCCGTATGGAATTGAACTTGTTGAACATGATGGTTTCTTCTATGAAAGCGTACTTGTGGAGGGAGTGACGAAAATGTACTCACAATTCAAAGCACGGGAGAGTGATGTCTTTCTGTGCTCTGGAATGAAGACAGGAACCACCTGGTTGAAATCTATCATTGCCAGCATTATGAGTGAAAGCAAGGGCGACGTACTGAAGGGAAAGAATGCCCATGAGTTGATTCACAACATAGAAAAGTACTACAATTCACGAGCAATGCCTGATGGCGCTACTGCTGTTTCAGAAATGCCCTCCCCAAGGTTGCTCAGTACCCATCTTCCTTACTCTGCTCTTCCAGCTCATATCATGTCTTTGGGCTGCCGAATGATTTATATTGCCCGAAATCCCAAGGACACTTTTGTTTCCCACTGGAAGTACTTGCCTGCACTACAAGCGGTCTTCAATAATGGAAAGACATCTCCAGTTTCCAAGGAAGTATTCTTTGACTCCTTCGTTAATGGTGTCTCTCTATGGTCCTTTTGTTGATCATGTCTTGGGCTTTTGGATTGCCAGCGGGAATCAGAGCAACATCTTGTTTTTGACCTATGAAGATATGAAGGCGGATTCTTTGTCCCACATCAAAAAGATTTATAATTTCCTGGGGCAAACTTCTTTGACAGAGGAAGAAATTCTTTGCATAGACAGTCAATGCAGCTTTCAATCTCTTTCCTCTCTAGACGTTAACACAAATGGTAAGCGGACTTTCAAAAATGCTCAGATAAGTAATCGATATTATTTTCGCAAAGGTGAAGTGGGTGACTGGAAGAATCATTTCACTCCAGAAATGAACAGGCGTATGGATTTGACAGTGGAGAATAGGTTCCAAGAAGCAGGCCTGTTCCTCAAGTATGAACTCTGACATACAAATACCGTCTCCCTCATCTGTGCGCGTCCATGTTTTCCGCAGAATGCAAATAAGGTATTCTATAGTCAAAAGAAAAAAATGTACCCTCTCGTTTTTTCTCACCTCGAGAAAGCTTGATATATATCTATTATACCAAAGAATGCCAAGCATAAACCGACAGGCTTTGCTCTTTGGCAGTAATGGTCTTTGTTACCAAATAGATTCAAATAAAACTTGAAAGACGGCCTCCTCCACTGTCATTAGAAGTGGGATTTGTATATATTTATGGTGTTTTACAAACAATTTACTTTCGCTATCTGTAACCCTAATGCGGTTTAAAAAAACAAAACTATAACCCGTTCTGTTCCTATTGTTGTCGAATCTTTTTTAATGATATCGATTTTTTGATCGATCAATGTATCTCTATATTGGTAGAAGAAACGTCATTTCCTTAAAAGAAAGGTAGTGTTAAAGGGTAGTTACCTAGAAGAATATTTTATTAGATATTCACATCATACCTAAATGAATACAACAATTTGGCTGCTTTCGATGTAAAGATTACAAAGAATAATCACTAGCGGGTACGGTTAAACATCTCTTTAGTAATTCTATCTCTTTCAATAAAGAATTACTATTTGAATTTGAAATTTAAAAGAATTTAAAAACGTCTACTGAATAATCTATTTGAAAAATAATCTAAATTACACTTCTTTACTCTTTTTATCAACTTGTTTCCCATTACATAGGACATACATTAGTGATCCTTCTATTAGCAAGCGCCCTTTGAAGCACAAGTTAACATACAATTTCAATGTGATGGATAAGGCTTCTGACTCTTGAGAATATTAAGAGGGAAAGGAACACAGGGAAGGGTAGAAGACTAATTATAATCTTGTACACAAAAGAAATAACAAAGAATAACAAATAAGTTTTACCAGCTCCATCGACAGATTGATATTAAGGGAATTGTACATTGGCAACCACCAAGTATTGAGTACAGTATTATTGAAGTATTATTCAAATAAAATCCAATGTGAATGTCTTCTCTGTTAAGATGTGTCACAATTTTTTTTTCGTTCTCCTTTGTTCGAGAGAAGTCCCTAACCTGGGATGGATTACAATGACTTCAGCGGAACAAAACCTTTGTTCCAAAACTCGCTTTCAAAGATTTGATGTGAAAACTATTTGAAGTGAAAAGTATTTAAGGTAATCTTCACCACTAAACACAAGTTAAGACTCTTATAATACTTTAAACTCCCAATCTTTCTTTCAAAGATTTAAAGTGGAAAATATTCAAGATATCCTTCAACACTAAATTCAAGTTAAAACTCTAATGATGCTTTGAAAGATTTAAAGTTGAAGTGATAAATATTAAACACTATTAATCTTAAAAAGCCATGTTATTGATTGGTCAATCGAAAAATTATAAAAGAGAAGGAAATGAAAAAATAGATACAAGAGTCTAAATTTTAAAACATCAATTGGGGATGCTCACATGCAAGCAAGATAATGAGTGAGGAAGAAATTAGAATAAGATGATGAAGTTTAACAACTACAGTGCATTGCATTTTGAAAATCAACCGATAAAGAAGAGTAGTCGTTAGGGAACTTACCACAAAGTATCCGAGGCATTCCAATGGTTCTATGATAAAAGTCATCTTAACAATATTGAGTGATAGAGATTCTAATGTTGTTGTGGCTCCATGAACAAACGAAAATGCACTCTAACTCTTCATCTCCTTTCTTTCTCCATCATCGTGATGTCTTACCAATTGAATTTCTATAGCATTTTTCACTTATTGCTTTTACAGTCATCTATTCTCGAGCATATAAGCGTTGGATCACATTTTAAATCTGGTCTAAATCAAACTACAATTTTGGGGGTTCTTCAACCATGCTTTCCTGCCCTTGGGCACAAATCTTCCATAAGAACAATTGAATTGACAGGGCATGTAAACTATTTGATAGAATGGTTTAAACAAACTGCTGTCTGCGAGAAGGACCATCTTAATGCATCGAAATGATTTTATTTAAAATGCAAACTGTGCAGACATAGTTATGGCGCATGTTCTATTTTACAGGTAGGCCATGTATCATACCCCATAACAGAAATTTCTTAACAATATGTTTTGCAACACATTGTCAGATATTAACACAATACTTTCTGCGGTCATCGATTTTAGATATGTGGCAAGTGACGTGGCTTGTAGATATTAAAAAATATTTTGTGTCTATTTTTGTCCATGGCGTTGGGCGTGCTTTTATTCAGATCCAAATATTTTCTTGGTTATTCAGATCCAACGATTAGGTTATTCAATTTGAGGAGACCTTTGGATTTGACCCACCGTTCACCTTTTTTTTAACCGACAGACATTTCCAGCGTAAGACAACTGGAAAATCAGAACATTTCTAGTGAGACATTTCTAATAGGATCGGTCTAAAATACATATATTTTCATATATATTGAAACAAATATACTTTCATACATGCGAAATTGAAATAGTTATGTTATTGCCCACTTTCATGCATATTATGTAGTCAATAATAAAAAATTAATAAATTGAATTTAAATTTTAAGTTGACAAGATTGAAAAAGATGTTATTTTATCAGAGTTATAATTTGATGATTATTTCTAATTATCTACTATAAATAGAAACAGAAATTTATTTGACTCACTCTAAATATACTAAATCTTTAAAGTGAAAGCACCAAATATTCTAACATTCAAATAGGCTTTGCAGTCCGATATCTTATGCGTGTTTAATTTAATTGCTCACATTCAATCGTGGTGCTTCTCTCACTCCTATATTTGATCATTCCTATTTCTCTGAAAATTGACTCAATATATAAAACATTTAAAATGTTCTTTCTCAAAAGAATCTTGTGGAGCTCAGTATTGAAAATCTTGGGCACCCTTAATGGTGGTTGGCACTCTCTATATTGTTTATGCCTTTGGAATGCTCATTCTTATCATGTTTGAGTTAACAATCATTCATGTTAAAGTTTTGCATGTTTGTGGGAGTCAATTTTGAGGTTCATATATTTTCAATTTTAATCCGCTAAAGGATAAAATTATGTGCTTCTTGAACACCGAGACCATCACATCTGAACATCTCTTGTCCAAGCACTATTACAGAGAATGACATCCATAAAAAATACACCAAATTTGATAACTCTATATTATCTGGGTGCTAGGAATAAGTTGGTACAAAAGAAGTGCTCTATAAAAGTGACCAAATCCACCTATCAGAGGCACAGTTTCCCACACCATACGGCCTACGCTTCTCACTGCCCGAATTCATGACTTTTTAGCACCACTCATTTGTTTTCCAGCATAAGACAATGGTGGGAAGTCTGAACAATCTAGCAAGACTCTCACTTGAAATAAGCCTCTCAGCTAAAATATTAAATGACACTCAATGAAAATATATATTATTTAAATTTATTTTATATTTAATATTTTATAAGATTTTAAGTCATTCTTGCCATTGAAACTATGAATCTTTGCTTTTTTATTTAATTATGAGCGTAAAGATTGTTATTATCTTAAAAAATAATCAATTATTACATGTTATACATATCTTAATTCTACGTATTTTTCCACTTCTTGCAAGCTCAACATTTTACAAAATTTAAATACATATATACTCTTGCTCCCTCTCCTCTTACTCTCCTCTTAATCATATATGTTATCTTTGGTTTTTTTAGATAGAAGATCTTCTTATGTTCATAAAACTAATTAACATTAAACATAGAATCCTAAAATAGTAAGACTAAAGAGCTATCCACGTCTGACAAGGACTCCTAGTCCAGTGAATCTATGAATGATTCCTCGGAGGAGCACATGTGTCCCCCTCATAACCCTGTTCATGAACCCAATCCTATAGTGGAGGCCCCCATCATATCTACCCCGCCCCAAAGCCCTGCTCACAATCCTCTGGAGAAGCCCCCTTCCCCTGCCTGTAGCACTGAAGCCCTGGAGCATAATAACAACCTTAAAGGGACTCTTAAGAGGAGGTTTGAGAAGTTGGACAAAGAGATTGCTGAGATAAAGAATAATATGCAGGAGTTGATGAACCAATGCAAACAAACGAACAAATTTGTCCTGAAGATTATGCATGCTTCGGCAATGACCCTTTGTCATTTACAGGATAAGCTGGCAGGTGGTACTCTGGAAGTGAACGAGGACAACAAGGACCTCCTCCTATTCCTACAGGAAGAATAGGCGACTACACTATTGTCTAAGTAGTTGGGTGGCAATAATTAATCGGTTTCCCATGTGTTGGGTAATTTTGAAAGGGTTTAGCCCTAGGTCCCCCTGTTTTGGGAAAGGGGTGTTTATTTGTTTATATTTCTTTCTAGTTAGCCCTATGTGGCTTATTAATGATACTTTAATCGATACTTTACTTGATATTGCTAGTACTAGATACTTTGGTTTAATTTATAGATCTAGTAAGGTGATTTTTGTTTTTGATAGTGGCAGATTTAGAATTGCTAAACACTATTACTATGTTACTGCTACTTGACTGGTCACATTAATATGTTGTTAATGTGCTACTAGTCCTTTGTTCTATGGGCCAGCACCCTTCTGCTACTTTTATCTATCAAAAATAGTAAGACCTTTTCAAAAAATTAGAAATACTCACTAGTGAATACTCTAAATTTAACATCCATCTTCTATGGTTTTGTGTCAATATCTATTTCTAGCTCCTAATTAGCACTTTTAAGGTGCTTTTCAAAAATAAAATTAGTTAGAGATCAATCTTAAGGTTACACTTCCTTTGCTGTGAGCGAAGGACTAAGGGGTATCTATTCCATCAAATTCATTTGGAGCACGAACACAGCCTCATCAATTTTAGATGTTAGACCCTTCCACACAACAAGACTTAATTCCTAGTGTTCTTTTGACAAGATAAAAGATTGAAAAAAGAATAAATCTATAATCTAACTCTTTTGTCAATTCTAAAATTAGATATTGGATCCATGAAGTCATGACATTGCCATATAAAGCCATGAGGAAATAGTATTTTTAACATTATAAAAATAGTGATTCTTATTTAAAATATTTCCTTAATCTATTTTTAAGCATCTGCAACTGTTGTCTTCTAATTAACCCAAGTGGCCTTGAAAACCAAAAGATGATAGGACAAGGAATCTCATGTTTACCAATCCGAATTAAAATTATCCTCCATTATAAAAAATTCCTTTTATGAGAAGTGTGTTCATCTCTGTACTAGGAGATCAATGCTTATCTTTATATTAAGATATATGGGAGAGTGCTTAATACATGAACATGTTCCAATTATTGTGATAATAATTTTATATTTAATATGGGCACACTTGCTGATTTAATATCCAATCTTTTTTATAACAGTCTACTAATAGCTATGACCTTTAAGCTTTTTTTTCTAATGATGAATACCCATAATTGAATGAAACATATGACTTACTATAAAAAGAAACCAATCTTGTGATCCCACATCCATTACAAAAGTATGGGCATCCCTAATGCACTACGATTGGTCTCACTTTTTCTTTGGGTTACTTTGGATACCTTGGAAAAAGCATGCTAATGTGGCATCATATTTAATGATGTGGCTCTAAAACCTTAGGTATAAGAAGGGGACTCACCAAGTAATTTGTTGTGATAAAATATGATTGATTTAAAATTTCCATGAGGATTTTGAGAAGTGAAAAGTTAAGGTGCTCAACTATTGGGTCATCTCCCCTAGATCTCATTTGTTTTTGATGTAGCCACTCATCCTTCAACTTGTCCCTTCATAGATTATCTACCATTTTCTTGAATATGTCAACAACATTCCTTTAATTTGGTAGAAAAAGAAAAGTCTATATGAAATTGAATTTGTTGAG
This sequence comes from Chamaecyparis obtusa, assembly GCA_027943335.1. Classification (NCBI taxonomy): domain Eukaryota; kingdom Viridiplantae; phylum Streptophyta; class Pinopsida; order Cupressales; family Cupressaceae; genus Chamaecyparis; species Chamaecyparis obtusa. Next base: position 747,573 of record BSBK01006031.1, on the reverse strand, counting down.
TATCATGGTTTCTTCTATGACCACATTATTGTGGGAGGATTAATGGACATGTGTATTGACACAACATACTACATTTTTTTGGGAGGAGTAATGGGTATGCATTTTTGACACATTATATTTGATATAATATGGGTGTCATTTTATAAGTAGTATACAAATATATCATGATGTGATGCAAAGTAGGAAAAAAATCCAGCACCAACATAATTTAATTACTTTGAAAAGTTATCAAACCCCAAAGAATAGAGGTTTCGCCTAACTCACCTATCTATTAACTAGACTATTAGTCATAGGCCATTATGATAAAACATTAATGTGGATATCAATCTAAATTAATCTTCCAATAGATGGATTCTAAGTGACTAAGTGCACCAAGAAAATACTCACCATTCAGTCGTGTAGGCCTCCTAATATGTTTTATCAGGAGTTTCTTCATAAGTGGGACAAAACCCTTATAACCCTAATCTGAGGGGTTTTGACACGTAACTTCTAATCTATACTTGATATCAACAAGCTAAGAAAATTTTGGCATAACCTTTGGGAATTTATTAAACACATAAAAAATAATCAATAAGTTTGTTTGGAACATACAACTTTATAATTGACTGGTAATGTATAGTCTAGGCCCAAGCATTAAAGAAAATGGGATATTTTGGACATAAATATTTACACAAATGTCATAATCAGAATTTAAGTGTATTTTAGGATATCCCCTTGTGCATTTTACAACATATATAAAAATTGGGTGGGTTACTTTGGAAAAAATGGCTGTAAAATTAACTGTTATTACTACTACAAGGCTTTATTAGGATACTTTTACAAATAAATTGCAACAAATATGCCTTCCTAATGCCCAATATCTAGTCTTGGGATCTAATAACATCACAAAAGGCCGGAATAACAAGATCCAAAAACATGGAATAGTCATTCATTCACCATTTTACAAAACTTTTCTTCTATTCATCAATTCCAAGCCAAAACTCATGGAGAACACAACTAGAGCATCATGGCAATTACCCAAAACATAATATCTCCTCTTGAAACTTGCATATTATTAAATCACATGCAAAAATATTCGATTCCACCGATGGCCATGATTTTTTGATGGTGGAATGGCTGGGAAAATATTACTTCTTCTTCAAGACCCTTGAACCTAGGTTTTTAGATTGCCAATTAGTAAAAATGAAACAACTTATTAAAAATAGAATGAAAATAAATATATAACTATATATACATGTATATATGTAGAACATATATTTTAAAATGAAATATAAGAAAAACTTAACAAGGAAAGGTGAAAATCACAAAAGTTTTAGAGGTTTTGAAGTCTGTTCGTCATCTAGATGTTGATGCTTCCACAAAACCTCACAATAAAAAATGAAAATTATAGTGAGGTTTTTTTGTTTAGAAAGTCCTATTTAAAGAGTTTTGATCGAAGCCATTTAAATATTATTTTATTAAAAAAATGTTTCAATGGAATTTTTTTTTTTTTATCAAAACATTAACGTCATCAACTTGCAATTGAAATCATTTTTGACTTTCAATCGAAAGTCAATTCTAATCAAAAGTGTCAAAATTTGAAATTTGGCCAAAAGTGCCAAATTCTTTTGTCCAAAAAAGTGTAACCCACTATTGTGGGTTCACCTAGGAGCTAAGTCTATATCACTGAGAAATACCACAACCAAGAGAAAATAATTGAAATCTTATTCTCATATCTTATTTTTTTATTTCCAAAATAGAAACTTTCTAGAAAAAGCAACTGAATAATTCCCATCTTCAGCTACATGACTCTATTACTAGGCTAATCACATCCAAACAAAACCATAGACTTATAGACCTGGGAAAATAAGTCTAGAGCATTGACAAACATCATTCATGAAATCTCTAGAATAAAAACATACCTTCTAGATATCTTCCACTCTTTTGATTATGTATATGTCTTGTAAAATTCTATAGGTTTAGAATCACTAACATGTTCAACACACTACCTTACTTCTTTCTGGACTAACAAATATACCTAAACATGTTAACAAAAAATACTTTTGGACACAAGTGTAAGAGAAAACACCTTGAGAACCTTTTGAACTATACAAAATTTGACATCAACAATAACAAATACCCAAACACATTTCCAACAAAATGTAGTGTTTGTAAATGCAAACACTCTACAAACCTTATAAAAGAAGAAATCAGAAAATGGGAATGCATTAGAGTTGGTGCATAACAAAACGCTAAAGGATAAAAATGGAATAAAAAAAATAATTGCCACAAATAGACTATGGTGGGCCTTAGTGAGAAATCATCCTCACTTCAATTGGATGAAATGCATGAAAATTGCTCGAAGAAGTCTTGCTAGTGGTTGTCATGGAGGATAATGATGAAGTCTTCATTTTTTATGTTCTAATCACTAAACCTCAAAAAATATCTCCATACCTACAAGGTAAACATAAGAGGAAGTAAATTAAAAACAATGGCATCAATGTATGCTAAAAAACTATTGAACCAAGTGTAAAAACTAGTGAATATGAAGAAAAGTCCATAATACACTTCTATGATCAATGAAGATGTTGGTTAATGGTTGAGCATATTCTCATCAAAAGCTATACTTGCATAGTATCCAACTAAATAAAATATGGTTTGAAATAAATAAAATTATATAGAATAGGTAGGATATAAATGAAAGAAACATGGATTGATCCGCAAGGAGTTGGGCATAATGAATGGATTTTTTCTTGAACAGTACAAGATTTTAGGTGTAATTAAGGAGAGGTGGCTCATTGTTAATGACAGTATAATGAATAGTTGAGGATGTTAGTAGGAAGTTTATATAAAAAAAGTGGTGGATAGGGTGGCTATATGGTAGAATTCCATATGGTCTCCTTGTCCACTTTAGATGGTATGGTATAAAGGTTGAGAGTGTGGCCTAGGGAACATTCTAGTCAATGCATTGAAATATCATAATAGTGACAAGTTGGATGAATAGGACTAGAACATGTAGAAAATTGTGAAGTCAATAATATTTTTTTAATTTGACGTAGTTATGTCAGTGGTATATGTGGAAGACTAAAAAATATTTTAGGTTCACATAGTCTACCATAGGGACCCCTAAAATTAGCATGCACATGTTTTGGCTCATCTCCCCTATTTAATATTCTTCTTTTCAAAAAATATGATTCATTTGTTAAAAATTTTGTGGTAGAAAAAGGTATCTTTCAATCAATGTACATGAGGAAAATCTTATATTTTCAGCCTTAAAATACAAATAAACTAGCATTCATTGATCAAACTAATCTCGTGTTCTAGAAAATATAATTTTTATTATTGGTAGAAAAAATTGGCATTTTGAGAGAATGACTACTTGATTGGATAAGTGACTTATTGTTCTTTTTTTAATTTTTTAATACTAGTAATAATAGGTTCTAGGGGGACCCAAAACTCCTTACAAGGAAGTTACAAGAGATAAGACATTAAACCCACCAAAAGGAGACAGGGTGAAAACACCAGCTCACCAACAGACTTGAACCTAATGACAAAACCAGCCTAAAACTAGTAAATAAAAACCAACTCCCAGCAACAGAAACACAGAAAAGAAATAAAACACAAAGAAAATGAACAAGGCAAACTCCAACAGAGTTGCCTCAATGTCTTTTTTCGCCTTTGACATCTTAGTGATGACTGCATTGAGATCTGAGAGCTCCAGAATCCTCTCTTGAATCTTCTTCTTTTGTGATATGGTATGCTTTCTTGGTCCAGTCTAATCCTCATCATCTTTGGTATCATCAATCTTGATAGGGGGTTTGGCGTTCAACTATTGCTTGATGTTATTAATGAAGTCAACCACAGGTCCCATAAAATCATTTCTATCCATCAGAATATTTTTGATGGTGGACTTCGTACTGTCCACCTTATCCTGCAACAAGCCCAGCATCACATCATCCCAATTCTCCCCTACTTTGTTCATCCATTCAAACCCAGAATCCATCCTCTCCTAAACATTGTCCACTTTAGCAGAAAGGGATCTAAGGTTAAGACTTAGAGTCTTTATTTTATGAAAAAACCATTTAATCAGGTGGAAGGAATACATAGACATGGGTATGTGTAGGATCATGGTATGCCAAACTAGGCCCTTAAGTGGCAATAAAAATTCATAAGATTAGGTTTAAGAAAGTTGACGTAAAAATTTGAACAGGTTATAAATATCATATCAAAAATATGTAAGAAGAGAATATGTAGAAAATTGATTGAATTTTCTAAGATACTAGCCCTTTTTTGAAAAGAAATTAATATGTATGGTGAAATTTTCAAATTTCAATGTAGTAGTATAAAAAATTCAGGAAAAAGATAAGAAGTAGGTGTATGTTTGACTACATTAAACATAATCAAATGATAATATTTTTTTACAATATTATAGATATAATTATTAGACTCATGTCTAGATGTGACACATATTTTTTTAAATTTTTCTCCAAGTAAATAATTAACTATGATTTTTATACTACAACTTTATTAGAGTATTAAATTTCTCGTGTCTGACCACCTTAACTTAGTCTAAACTTCATCAAATTAAAAACTTTTTTATTTTTTATTCTAGTAGGAAAATAATAGAATGTGACAAATATTTTAGATTTTAAAAATGTTATACCGTTTGAAAGTTAGAGCTATTTTTCAATCAGTCTATCAATTGTAGGAAAATTTCAATAAAAAGATAAGAAGTAGGTGTATGTCTGACCACCTTAAACACAATCAAATGATAATATTTTTCACAATATACTAGATATAAGTAATAGAATCACCTTTGGAAGTGACGCATATTTTTAATAATTTTTTTTTGAAGTAAATAATTTATTATGATTTTTCTACTATAATTTTTTCAGAATATAAAACCTCTTGCGTCTATGCACCTTAACTTAGTCTAAACTTCATTAAATTGAGAACTTTTTTTTTAATTCTTGTAGTAGTCAAAGCATAGAATGTGACACATATTTTAGATTTTAAAAATGTTATACTATTTGAAAGTTATAGTTATTTTTCAATCAGGACTTCTTTTTCACATTGCCACTTTTTGGCATACAA